>VZRR01002317.1:50766-199431 GCA_013398015.1 Oreocharis arfaki
AGCGGCGCCCGGCGGGCCAAGCCACCCCCGCGCGTCGCCCCCGGTGGGCCCCGCCGCACCCCCCGGACACCCCCCTGGGCCCCTCAGCGCGTGCACCATGAACCCGGCACCCTTGTCGGGGGGGGACCGCGGGCAGGGCAGGGCAAGGCGCGGGGGCTTTTGTCCGGGGGGTGGGAGGGAAGCAAGGAGGAAGGGAGGGGGCTATTGTCCGCGTGAGGGTATTGTCTGAGGGCGCGCTGCTGCAGGGCGGGGGCGTGCGAGGCGCAAGGCGGCTTTGTTGCTGTCCCAGGGCTATATTTTTAAATTATTTTTCCTGTAGCGAGTTAAAAACGCGGTCAGCGCCGGGCGCGTCCCCTTTATTGTGCTCCGCAGCTCGCAGATAGTGGGAGCTGCCCCCGGTGGAGACCGGCGGCGAGCCGCAACGCCTGGGATGCTGGATTAAACAGACACTTTTTAAAATTACAGCTGTTTATAAATATGTCGGGGGTGAAGCGTTTTACTTGCAGCGAGCTTGAGCGTGCGGCTGCCGCGGGTCCCCGCGTTGGGTGCGGCGGGCGCGGCCCCGCGGGGGGGCCGGGAGCCCTCGCCGGGGGTAACGGGGCTCTTCCCCTCCGTGCGCAGAGTGACCTGCCAGCATGTCCGACAAACCAGATATGGCTGAGATCGAGAAATTTGACAAGTCCAAATTGAAGAAGACAGAGACGCAAGAGAAAAACCCCTTGCCTTCAAAAGAAAGTGAGTGCGGGCAGGCGGCAGGGAGGAGCAGGGAGGGAGGGAAGCAGGCAAGCAAGGAAGGAGGGAGACGGGCAGGGAGGGAGGGAGGAAAGGATGAAGGGAGGGAGGCGGGAGGAGACAAAGAGGGGCGGCAGGCGGGAGCCGGGGGTGCGGCGGGTGCGGGGTGGAGGGAGAATACACGGCTATGTCTGTGGCAGACAGCGAAAACCTGAACCCACTGCCTAGCAGCGCTTAATTTACGATTATTTACACTCTGTTTTGATCTGTAGCTAAAAATGTACATTTATTTTAGCAATTTATAGCAATTTTTATGTGAATGCATTTCGGGATCTCGATCTTCATTTTGTTTTCTCTCTCTTTTCTGTTTTTTCCCCCTTTTTAGCAATTGAACAGGAGAAGCAAGCGGGTGAATCGTAATGAAATCTGCCCTTCCAAATTATGCACTGTACATTCCACAAGCATTGCCTTCTTATTTTACTTCTTTTAGCTGTTTAACTTTGTAAGATGCAAAGAGGTTGGATAAAGTTTAAAATGACTGTACTGCCCCTTTCACATCAAAAGAATAGAGAGAACTACTGACACTGAATGAAGGCGCTGCCTTTCCCTCTGCCTGTCTGGCTTTGGTCCTGGTGGCATGAAAGAGCTTGCATGTTGATGAAAGAAGAACTTGGGTGGGACTACAGTAAACTAGAATAACACACGAATAAATGCAAAGCTGTACCAAGGTCCTGCGAGCTGTAAAATGCGGTTAATCGAGTGCCATTTTTTTTTTTGTTCAAATGATTTTAATTATTGGAATGCACAATTTTTTTAATATGCAAATAAAATGTTTTAAAACCTGGATGGTATTTATGTCCTCTCTTTGGAGAACTGTATCAATGGATAAGAAGCATAAAAGCCGGTACTGAGATACAGGATACTATAAAACCTTTCGAGATGCCTCAAACGTCAGTCACCATTCTCATTTTTTTCAATATGTGTGCTCACCAACAGATAAACTTGTGATCCTCGAAGCTAGTTTTTAGACAGATTTCAGTAAAAAATTGCGTATCTTATAATTTGTCACCATGTGAGTATATCCCTTTGAATATTTCTTTAATGTAGAGATTGATAAAGGTAAAAAAAAATCGGGCTGCATTTATTGCTTTGCCCCGCCCATAACAGCTCTTTTATTAAGAACCATTTTTAAGTACTATTGTAGAGATTCAGCCTCAGTTGTATTAACCCATAAGTTTGTTTAATAATTAAGGCTTGTTATTCCGATACGGTATTTAAAGGAAGTTGTAACTTGAATTTTAAGTCCAAGATTGAACAAAAGCTTTTCAGTTTTGTAAAGCATTTAGTGGTTGGTGTCCCATGGAAATAGAAGTAATTTTGCTACAATGTTGCTCATGTTTTGAACAACATCTTTTTACAGTCTCCTTGGTCCTAGGAACTGGTTTCAAAGTTTAAAAAGCTGCAGTCTCCTTAAAAATATAAAATTAAGCATTTGGGGACAAAAACGTTGTGGTAACTTATAAAATAAAGATGATAATGAATCTGGCATGCAAATAGCCACATTCCACATTGCTGGTTTACAGCAAGTCTTTAGGCCTGGGACAGTTTTTGGTTATTTTTCTTCAAATGACTGCAGGTAAAACCTGTGATCCAGGGAGATCAGTAGGAGTTGACTTTAGTAGTCATGAATTTCATCAGAGTGGAGTGAGTAATGAACATTCTGGGAAAAAAAAATGCTGTCAGATAACCTGTAGGAGGGTGGTGCGCGTGCTTCTGCAGTGCCTTAGTTTTATCTTACGGATTTGAGGCTGCATTAATTTCAGCCAGTTCCTGTAAAGCAAAATTAGTCCCTCTGGGGCAGCTTGAGTTTTGCTGAGCCTGCCGACGCGGTGGGGGTCACGTAGATTTGGGGTTTCATCCTATCACTGCTCCCTAGAAGCATCTGGCTGCAACACACACTGTCCTTGGTTTTACGGCATTGAGGGCAGTTGGGCTCCTCTCCTTGGAGATTTGGTGGATGTCTGTGCTTCTGGAGAAGGTGGGAGCCAGAGAGCCATGCTTGTGGGCACAGTCCCCAGCCCCCCAGCTGTGGAAAACTCGTGGAATTGAGTGTTCGATAGGAGTCTCGGTTCAGGCTTGAGATTTTTTGATGTAGTCCATGGGAAGATTTGGGAAGTCCTGGTGTCGTATAAGGACCTTCACAGTAATTTAGGGTGATGAGTTCAGGAAGGAAATGAACCATTTCTCGTGCTAGTTTAAGCTCTGATTTTATTCCCCATGTATAATGGGAAAGATGGGAAACTTACAGCTGAGTTTCTGAAAAGTCAATTAATCAACTCCCAGCCACTGATCTTAATTGGGTAACATGGGATGTGACACAGCTCGGTGCAGAAGCATACAGTGTGAGCTGCACATATACACATGAGTAGAAGCAAGCGCTTGCTTAGTGTGGATTAATCTATGGGAAAAAACAGCAAGGTTTTTCTGAGGGAGGCAAAGCATGAGGTATACACAGCTCTGTGTAAGTCAATGAAAGTGCATGCTGTAATACAGCATAGTTCGGCAAAAATGTAATGAGTTATGAGGCCTATGGCTTCGGAACTGCAAGTCCAAAGTGATCAGTGCTGGTCAAAGGGTACCACCAAGTGCAACACGAGGTGGTGAGGCTCAGCTCTGTATTCAGGAGATGAGGCCATAAGCTACTACTACTGTTACAGCTCTGGTTCTGCCACTGAGGACTGAACAAAATTACAAAATCAACTGTGAAGTAAACCTTCCAGGTACAATTCAGGAATTACTGACTGGAGTCTATCATCCCCTGCTTTGCTCCTTGTTCAGCTCTTCGTCTACATTCAAAGAAAATTGTGGCAGGCCTTTGCCGTGCTTTGCATAGGCAGTATTGAGGTGGTCACATCTGACACCTATTTCACAGAAATGCCATTGATGGTGTGAAACGTGAAGGCTTGGATGAATTGACTGTAATATTCAGGGTTGTGTCTGCACTGGTTGTTGGGCGTTGGTAATAAAATCAGCCTCTTCAGCTGGCAGTCTAGAAACTTTCACCAAATTAACTAAAAAAAAAAAAAATAGCCCAAAACCTGCTTGAAAAAGGGTCATTAGAAAGAGAAACATATGGGTTTTGATCTCACACTCTGTGAAGGCACAGTCTGCCAGCCCTATGAGACTTACAGTGTCTGGTGTTGCTGCTTCCTCGCCCCCAGCTGAGAGGCAGCTCCGCCGAGGTGATGTGGTGAGAAGCTCTACCCTCCAGGACTGAAGCAAATTCTTCCTTTCTCAGTTTTTCTCAGAAGATTTTCTCTCCCTTTCATGCATGCCCCCAGATATCATTAACTATACATATATTGGACAGAAAGCATATGCTAACCATATCCAAAATAGATCATTCTGTTATTAGGTTCAGAATTGTGAAGACTTCAATGTAAGCGTTTTGGTCTTCTAGGCTATTTTTGTGCAATGTTGAATGTGTGATAAAACACCACTTCCCCTAGTAACCCTTTACTTCCCTAGAAACAGTGTAGAAATGAGCAGTTCCTATTGTGTATTGTGATCATGTATGGCTGCCACATACAGCTGCTGCACAGCAGAATTTTATTAATAAGGAACTGTGCACTACTCCAAGCATCGTCTAAAACGCAATGAGCACACGATACCGTGTTCAGTGCAGTAGTTCCACTGGGCTGATACTAAAAGGGGTGTGAAGAAATAAAAAGTGCAGCTCTTGCTTATTTGTTGATATATAGTAGGATGACTATGCAAAGCAACCTGTGTCAGGCTTGTCCCTCTCTGAGATCCCCTGATGCTCCAGCTTTATGCATTTTTGATTCAAACAGGCAAGGCAACCAAATTCTAATAAAATGGGCTATTTTAATTCAGAGAAATTATTAATTAACAATGGGCTATTGTTAATTCAGAGAAAAGGAATTGCAGACAACATGTATCAATTGTTTGTATGCTGTCTGGCAGATTCATATGCTAGTGTGCCTGTGATGTGGTGATTTTAAAAAAAAATGCTCTGCACTCTGCCATACACTTGTTTCAAAATTCTGTGGCTTAATGACAGAAGTCTATTTTTCTCTCTGTTTTCAGCTGAAGTTAATGACCTGAATTCCAGTATTGCTTTTACTGGGTTTTTAAAATGTCAGAACCCTCTCTGACTTCCTCTTCTGCCTGCTTAGAAAGAAAAAAACCCCCCTTAAATATAGTGGGTTCTCAGAGATGCTTACTTTGCCTCTGGGTTAATGAGCTTTTAGCATATTGGGAGCAGAGCAAAGATAATTTTTTCTCTTGTTTCTACAGTCATGAGGATTACAACATTGCTTTTTTTCCTTGTAATCAAAAACTGGAGTTCTCAGGAGATTTTTCAGTCTCATGGCGCTTGGGCTTTATGAAAACTGTCAGGTACAAGCTCCATGCAATGTAATGAGAAGTGGAAACTGGGAGGTTCCGCAACAACTGGTCCCTCACAGTAAGTGGATGCTGATGGGCAAGCAGAGTCAAATATAGGCCTATAGCCTTAGTTTCAGGCCACAATATGCAAAAAATGTCCTAGAGAGATGAGTAAATACCTTTTTTTTTTTTTTTTAATTTATAATTCCTGTGACCTCAGGTTTTCTGATAGCTCTAGATTTATTTTTTGTCTAAAACAGATTTTCCTTTCAGCAATATTTTGGAATTGAGTGAGTGGATTTACTCCAATTTAAATATATTTCCAGCTTTTGAATAGTCCCCAAATATCCACCACATATCCAATCAAAACATTGTCTTGAAAAAGAATTCATCATTATATTGACCAAAGGCTTCTCAGTGATGAAGAAAATTTTCCCCACTATTGTAATTCTCATCATTTTATCTTTGGCATGTGGTCATGGGCTTGAAATTTGGGTCTGGAAAAAATCTCATGTGATTTTGTAGACATTGCAGATTCCATGAACAGACATTTGCAGTGCCCTTTGTTTGCGTGTTATGGTAGAACATTGAGTACACTTACAATGCTTAGAGATGTGTTTGAAAATGGAAAGAAAATCCCCAATAATCAAAACAACTCCCGCAACAAGCACCAAACCAAGAAGAGGAATGAATTTGCATGTTCTATAATATCTGCCACGAACAATTTAGTTATTCCCAGTGTCTTCTAGGGGTGTGAAACTACGACAGTAACATTCAGGTCTCTAAAATAAGTCGAACGAACTCACTGAAATCTACTCTGAGGACCAAAAGTATGAAATTCAGGCTCTCAGATGGTTCAAATCTTACCTAATGTATTTTACAAATTTCCAAAGAAATTACTTTATGTTTTATTTTTTCTAATGGTGATTTCTTTCCATCTGACTGTATATGATATGGTGTATATTAGTCAGGTATAGCATTTTGAAATGTTCTGAAATGGATAAATACTTCTTCAACCATTGCTTGAAGTCTTGGAATTTGTCTTTAAAGCCCTCTGCTCAGTTAGATTTTGATGTAAGATAATGTAGAAAATTTTGGAGTTACATAATAATCAGAAAAATCATTTGCTGGATTAATTTTTAATGCACTTCAGTTCACCTCACCTGCTCTGTATCATGTGGTCTGTACAAGCAAATTGAGCCAACAGTAGGATATTCTTCAATCTTCTGCCTAAACCGGGCACTGCCTCTGAGAAATGCCACTGATCCCCTGTGCAGTGTGGAAAAAAAAAGTGCATTCTTTGCATTGCACCTTTTTCTTAATGTTTCATGTGAGAACCAGTGGTGGGGAAAAAGGGGCCATTGTAGAGTGACATCCTCGGAAGAAAATGTGGACATGGCCCCCGAGCATCCACACTGCCAAAGTGGAAACCACCTTCAGTGTGCTGAGCACCCTCCAGGCTCAAAGCAGGTTTATTCACACCATTCTGGGTTCTTGTGAAGGGGGACCTGTCAGCAGGTCACCCACTGTGTCCTCCTGTGGTGTGCAAGGCTGGCAGTAGCACAGGGTGGGCCCCAGGGGCGGCCCCAGGGCACTTCCCAGAGCAGCAGAGCCTTTTTTATTGTAACATTTAAATTCAGCTTTCCCATCACTTCAGTCGCAAAGTTTCAGCCATACAGAGCAGTAACACAAAATGCTTGAGCCCTACTAGTACTATGGTGGAATGCAGACCAGCCATAACCCTATGGTCCAGGCTCGATGATGGCTTTGGGGCTGCTTTGCATCCTAAGAATGGGGCAAACAGCTCATATGTAAATTCATTACTTAAAGAAATTAATTACTAAATTAAGGATACTACAACCTGTATGAAAGCTTTTGCTGATGGGGAGCCTGATGCCTACCTCTTCAAAAAATCTTTTTCTTATATTACACCAAAGGCTAGAAGGTCCCATGAAAAGTTATAGAGGGCATAATAAAATTACTTCCATGAGAAAGCAATAAAAGATGAGCTTTATACCAATATTCCTATTCCCTAGCAGTAGCAAACAAAACATTATAAGAAATTAAGTGAGTTGGTGAAGGCATCAATGATTTTGCTCCCACTGTATTGTTTCAGAATGAATTAGGAATAAGAAATCTCCTAGCAGCTGAGCTATACCCCACGTATATGGGCATGTTAGGGCAGGACAGATGGATCCCAGACAATCTCATCTCCATAGCTCACAACTACAAAAGCAGCTGATGCTTGGATCGTGCAAAGAACATTGCTCCTGGGAAGAACTTCACGTTTCTTTATTTTTTTAATTATTTTTTTAGCAACATTAATTACCATTCAGACTCAATAAATTCTGCTGCCTGCCTTAATCTTGGTAGCTGACTTGCCAGCATTAAGTGGAGGGGGGGAGGGGAAGCCCTGAAAATTAATGAGGCTATAAATGACACTTCTCAGCACAAGGGGTTAGAATGATGCCAGGAGGAATACAGGTGAAATTCTGGGACACATGCACCCTTTTACAGGGCTCTGTAGGCTGTACATATCCATACATGTCTGCCTCCCTGGTGCTTTGCATGTAAAGTCATCCCTGCTGTGTGTGGGAGGTGTGGGTTACACTGAGAAATGCCAGAGTTGCTCTCAAAGTCCTTGCTGCATTTTAAAGGTTAAAACTAGGAACAGACTGGCATTCTTCTAAAGGTCTTTAAATGGAAGAGCTGTTTAATCACATGCATTGCAGCACGAGGAGAGCACTGTCTCTCCTACATGGTACTCAGCTGGAATTTGTGAGCTGATAGGCAGAGTTTGTTTTCAGCAAAGGCAATGCTGTGACATCTACAGTTTGCTCTCTCCAAGATCACAAAAAACCAGAAAATAGTGTTTTGAGGTCAGGAATTATTTCACACAATTTCCAATTTGGTAGCCTAAAAGACTTCTAAATGCACATTTAGGGTTAATGGTAATGGAGCAGCTGAATGCTCACACCTTCCAGTGAAATTTCCCTCCTTGCTGAAGCAAAGTCCCTATGAAATGCCAAGGTGCTGAGCAGGTGTGCTTGCCGTCATTTCAGTGAGTTTTCTAGATATGAGAGATATATTTTTAATTTGAATGTCTAATTAAGGGTAAAAACATAGTTTTAGTCCCCTGCAACTCGCCCCAGTTCATGGCATTAGCTTGTATGGAGCCTCCTAGCCAGGACTCCGTGCCATGAGCACTTCTCAGAAGGAATGGGAGTATCCCTCCTCTTTGCACAACATATGAAGTGCAATCATATTTCAAGGATTTCTCTTCTCACTGTCTCCTTTCACATATTCTATTTTTTCATATAATCCTGCCCTAAATTTGTTCTCCTCCATCTAGATAAGCACCCTTATAATACCACTGTTATGTGCCCAAGAAGTTTGGTCTTCTCCTTGGTCCTCACTCATCAAACCCAAACTGCGAGTGTAGTACCCCTGTCAGCAACTACTCCCTGCTTCAGATCATATGGTCTAATAGTCTGTCAGATTCCTTGGTGTCTCCAAATTGCTCACTCTCAGCAGGAGACTTCTGCCAACTTTTTGACAGTGGAACTCCATCAAGTACCTCTTGCCTGAGATGTCTGTGCCTTTAAAATAGTCCCAGCAAAAGCTTCGCTCTTTCTTTTCCCCTCGATATGGAGTGATCAAAACTGGTCCTCAGGGCTGACCGAGCAGAGGAAACAGCTGCATGCCAGCAAACTGGAAGGGTTAGGTGCTGTGTAGGCTGCCCATCAGGAAGAAAGAGCTCCTCTGTAACCTTTATACAGTCCTTCCCCTTGTTTTTCTTGGCTTCAAAACAATAAGTTTTAGGGAGCTGTAACGAGCTTGTTTATTTCTAGTGCTAAATTTCTAGACTTACCATTTTTCACGCTGCTAGCCAGCAGTGGGAAGGTTAAAAATGCAGTCAGTTACCAGTGGCAACATACCAGCGTTGTAAATGCTGCCCACACATCTTCAGATCTACTGACATTTAAAACATCTAGGTCTTTTCTGTTAGCTATGCCAGTGTAATTATGTCTTGGTATAGCTTTTTTTCCTACGTGTCATCCTTCAGGAGTGCTCAGATAAGTATATTGAAGGATATAAATGGAAGGAGAAAGAAAGAAGGAGGCTGAAGTTACAAAGAAAGAAAGGAAGCCATTGCTAATAGTTCACTGGGGTGTTCGAAAAAGCAATATCACATATTGATAGTTGCAATTTAATAGCAGATTACTGATCCCTTTAAATTACTTGAGATTGTTGCCTGTGAGCTGCAGGACAGGCTGTGCCAGTGAAATCAATTACATTTCATATCAGTTCCGTGTGCTTATCTTGCACAGCAGGGATGTGGAGGTGCTGTACGTCCTTCTAGTCAGCAGTGCCGTGAGCTGAACAGGCTGGATGTAGTGTAACTGGCATATATGCTAAGGCAAACGTGTGAAATCTCCATGTGGAGACCAGTGAGTCATTGCTGCTTCTCTTTAGAGGCAGCGGGAGAGGAGACAGCTTTGCTGCTGGTCAGGATTCAGCTTGATGCAAAACTGGCCTGAATGAATGTGAGAACCTTTTGTTTACAGCACACACACACACACATACACAAACAAATGAAATTTCCAAATGGAGTGTGTTTCCAAATGCTGAGAGAAAAAGGCTTTGCTGTTTGGTCAAGGCCTTTCTGCCCTAATCACTTCCTTGCTCAGTTTCCAAGACCACTGCTGTTTCTGCAGGACTTTGTGAGATTCCACCCCAGTACAGGTGGCAAAATGGAGCCACAGGTGATGGGAAGGGCAGCCACGACTTCAGCTGGGTGTGTCCAGGGAAGCAGCAACTCTCAACTACAGCCTGGCCCTTGGCAACTTTCTTCTGCACAGCACTTTAGAAGAGGGCAGGGGGAGAGGGACATCCCCTCATGCCCAGCTCTGGCAAGTGACCTTGAAAAGTCTGTCAGTTTTGTAAGTTGCTGCTGGCCCAGAGACAGCAAGGATGGGACTACCCGGAGCACTGGTTCTCCTGGAACAGAACATCTCACTCATCATCCTTCACACAGAACAGTATCCAAGTATGCAAGCAGATTTAAAGGCAGATAGGAAACTGGAGTATCATGCAGTAGTTAACAAGTTTTAAAATTCTTTTTTATTGATATTTTTACAGAAGTAATATTGCTTAGATCAGTGCTGTATTATGGGCATCTTAATCATATGTGTCTTCAGGCATGGTATCTTTCTAAAATGTTATTGTTCTTAAAAGAAAATGGGCCACCAGAGAGAACAAAGTAATAAAAGCTTATGATTATGAAGCAATCACTAGCAGTTTACACCCTTGTCCACTCCCGTGTGGAGGACGGTTTATGGGGTGGGCATGCTCGAGGCTGAGAAAAGGTGGCGGTAACCAGCAGGACTAATCACAGGAGTAAACACCCCACCACTGAACAAAGATCTGGCACTTCTTCTCTGTGCAGATAAATCAATTAATTATGTGATCAAGGCCTGTGCTTTGGGCCTTGCCAATGTGAATTATTTATAACACCATGCTGAATTTCAGCCATATACACTAAATTCTTTCAACAGATGTAATGAAGTCAGAGAAATTATCCTTTGTGATGTGAATGTATGTTAGTGGGCCCTTATAGATTGCTTCTTCCATAGATGCAGAATATAGATTTTTGATCTGGTAATGGACTGTCTGCTGCCTTCAGCCACTATTCTTGCAGTTGATAGTAGTGAGGCCATTATTACAAATCCAGCACAATTTATCTACAGTTTATTGCTTGCCTAGAAGGGGCATATCACACGCAGACTTTCCTTCCAAATATGCAATACAGTATTTCCAGGGAGGTAGTCAAACATACTTTTGCCCTATGAACATTCAAACATTACAGTACTCGATAGATGAAGAAACACCTCCAGTGTAATTTTGCAGGATCCCATTTATTAGTGTACACTGTGCACTTAAAGCAAATTATATACAGAGACAAATACTGTCTATTAATTTGCATATACCATTCTGGTAGTATTTTAAGAATTACTATGTATTTGACCCAGCTGACAAATATTTTTTATGTTAAAACATGCTTCAGTTTTATCTCAAAAAGAATATATGCAGCTAGCTACTTCAGACATCTCTGTCGACATTACAAGGGAACTTGTCTGCTAGTTTTCAAATTGCACAAACGTTAGATCACCAAACCAGCCTAATAGAGATGATGTGGAGTCCCTTATAACAAGAACCTGTAACTGCACTCTTTTTTTTGCAGGTTATACCTCAAATACTCAGCTGGACTGATAGTGTGGGTGGCTCTGTAATATGAGCTTGGAGAAACTGGAAATTTATATCCACGCTGAGTCTTGACACATGATTTACTGCCCGATGTTACTAGGTTTGGTTAGGAAAAGAAAGGTGCCTACACAAGCAGACCTTTCTACCAGCAGAAGGAAAAGAATGTTCCATTGGTGGGAATAACCACCATCCACACTCCTCATCCCCCTCCCTGTCTCTCAAAGTTGAGGGAGCTGGTCCTTGCTCAAGGGTAGTCCTTTATTCTTCCTCATCCCTCAGCAACCCACAACACACTCACCAAAATAAGGAAGCAGCCTGAGGCTGCATTATCATTGCTTAGAGAAGTATTTAATTTACAGTTTAAGGTTTGTCTGGAGTTAGACAAAAGTTAGGAACTCAACAGACACAAAAGGTTCCACCTTTTATTTCCTCTAGGTCCTACTGTGATCATTCTTTGCTTTTCAGAAAATTCAATCATACATACATTATCCCTTAAGACAATGACAATTTTTGGAAAAACCCCACACTTTTAACTCAGTCAGTAGCTAAATTGACAAGATCATGCATACTTTACCACCTTCAGAAAGTAGGTATGAATATATGAGGATTAAATGAAAATTAAATGAAGTAGGTTTATTATTATGATATTTTTTATACCTTTCTCTGTTGTGATTTTGTTTCACAGTAGGAAGTAATATTTCAGCAACAAATTAATAGGGCTGGAAATGAATAACTCTCGTTTTTCAGTGCTATCTTACAGACCTCTAATTTCACCTCAATTTTCTCACTCATCCTCTTCTGGGTCTTCTGGTTAGTTTACCTTAATGGTAAATATTTCGTCATTTTAGAGCAATAGTGGCATTTGTACCTTACAAATAGACACCTTTCTTATGCAGTATTCTGTGAATTATTGTCTTGGTATAAATATTACCTGGAATTTCCATCGTTTAGAAGACAAAATTTGGGACAGGGCAGTGCCTTGTTTCTTCTTAAGAAAACTGCAATTTATGGATGTTATCTGGTTGATTATGACTTTAGAGTTCAGAGTCAAAGCATAGAAGCTTAGTCTACTTTAGGAAGAGCAATCTTAGTAAAAACATTATAAAATATGTCTCTCATAAATCCCCCCTGAAATGAACCAAACATCAAGGGCTGCTACTGTCATTAAATTCTTCTTGTCTTGATTTTCTTCCAGTAACTTAAAAGAACATTAAAATGTGTCAGTGGCTGCTCTCCCATACAAAAGGATCTAACTGATAGTTTTATTTGGCTTTTACTCCTAGATCCCATGCAATTGTTTTAGCAGGGGTGTTTCATATGTTGAGTGAGTGCTGTATTTAGGAGCACATGTATGTAATCTCCACCAAGTATTGAAAGTTCTGAATATGGAATACATAGTTATGTGAAGCATTTATAGGGTAATATATAGCCTTATATACCCAATGTAACATTTGCCTAGCCCTACTGCCTTTATGAATATAGTTTTCCTCCTACTTTGTCTTTCACTTCTCGAGTTTATTCCCATATGTTTCCTGATTTACAATGTTTCACACTCTGCTCCTTTGTGTTAGTCTGTAAGGACAGACTCCAGTGCTCAAAGTGAAGGATCCCAGAACATCCACACAAACAGAGTGAGGGAGGGGACTGGAGTGCACATCTCGTACTTAAGAAATGCGCTCAGAGTGTTAACAGCATCAACAACTGGTATTTCTTGGAAAAAAAAAAAAAAATCTTAATTACACTTCCACTTCTCTTGTTTTGACTCCAAACTGCCCTGAGTACCTGGACTATTTCCTACAATACATTTATGTCAGCTTTTGGAAATCAATTAGTATGCACAGGTGGGGACAGACCTTCATCCAGTTCATTTGGACATATGTATGCATTGAAACCCTCTCCCTTGGTAGTAGCTCCAGTTGTTCTGTAGAGACATCCTTAAAGGACTGGGCCCTTAAAAATTGGGCTTGGGACACATTTTAAAAAGCAGACCCTGTGGAGTGTACCACACTCTTTCAAGTGCTGTGTGATCTGTAGGTATTATGGTATCTTAGGAAATAAACATCACCTCACCTCTTTCAATAGGTTATTCAACATAGGCTTTTTTTTTCAGTGTGTAGCTGGGTCAATTCCTGCCTATTCTTGAGATGCTCAGCCCATTTTTTTATTACAGGGCATTCTCAGATCCCTTCTACTTTTCCCCCTTGTTCACAGTTAGCAAAACTCAGTTACCCTATGACATCATTGCGTCACTTCTGACAAAAACTATCCCATGCAGTCCCATTTTTGGTGAATTTTTCCATGACACTTTCCTATCAGTTTCGTTCTCATGAGCTGAAGCGATAGATAGGTATCTCCATAGTAGTGAGGAATTGATTCTGCCAGGTGTGGGAGGGAAGCAGGGTGAGAAGGACTGGGGCCCTCCTGCAGCAACAGAAGCTGGAAACCCTGTGAAGCCAATGTGCCTGCAGTGCTACTGCATTTTTCCATGTCAACTGAATGGGAGTTTCCACTTTCCTCCTCACTTTGTTCTCTGAAGGTGCTAAACAGTCAGCAAGAATTTTGTGTTTTGGCTATCGTTAAGATGAAGAATCTGGGATTCTAGTCTTGCATAAATAATGAGTATACTTATGTAAGGATACTTATAAGAAACCACAGAGAAGGGAGAGCGGCTGCTCCTTCAGCCCATATTGTTCCTATATGCTGCCTGCTGGGTTCTTTGTTAGATGTAATGTCCTGTTCTGCAGTAGCTGAAAGAGAGGCTAAGTATGACAGATTTATTCTCAACCTCCCACCAAGACACTAATTCCAGTTTCAACAGCTATTTGTTCCCTTGCCTTTACGCTGTTCCTTCCTAGGTTTGCCATTCCCCTCCCTTCCCGCGATGCAGGGCTCCACTCCACAGGGAAGGAGAGGGGGCGGCCTTCGGGAAGGAGAGCAGCTGACTCCAGAGCGGCGCAGTTGGGAGTGCTTTGCACCTTCTCTGGGCTGCTAAGCATGTAATTTGCACCCTCTGAGAAGTGCTTCTCCTCGCGTCCCACTCCCACGTAGTCAGCGAGAGTCGATGACACGCGGTGGCCGCCTGAGCGGGGAGCACAGCACTAGGCTGGCTCAGAGTACTCAGCTCCCTGCCGGGGGCAAAGCGAGAGGTGCGAGCTACAGGAGGTGGAATTCAAAACTGCGCCACTCACGATAAATAGCAAACTGAGCCTGCCATAAGGCAAGCAGATGGATGTGGTGCCCTTTGTTTCTTTCCAGCTACAAAAGTAATTCTTTTCTCTTGAGTCATGCCTAGCAATGGAACAATTATTTTTGGATCACCACCAGGGCAGCACTGATATGATGGTCGTTTCTGTGGTACAACTTGTGGCAGAAGTAAGAAACAGTGTGCTTAGACCCGTTGCTTTTTATTTTTAGATGTTTTTCCAGCTCAATTTAAAATTTTCTTATTGTCTAGTAAGACAGTGCCTGACTCTGAGTGTCCAGACTGAAATACATTAATGGACTCTGAACCTTGATAAGCACCACAAAGATTGTCTGTCAAAGATAACCATGTAAGTCTGTGGGACACACCAAATGTACTTTTTTCCAGTACTTTTGTCCAGACACTTGGGTGTATTTCATAGACATTGCTGCCTACAGTTGTGTACTTCAAAAACAATTACTTTTCTTGGTGTATTATTCAACTAGCAAACAGATATGGAGCTCATCAATATTGAGGTGATGATGATTTTTGCATCATTTTTATGTACTGATTGTATTATTATGTGTTTGCTGGGTAGCGTTTTTAGAAATGGGACCCTAGGATGCATCTTGAGTGACACCATTGGAACGGCTGGGTGAGGTCCCAGCACTTAATTGAGCTGAGGTCACGGGACGAATTCTTAGGCAGAGTGGTGAGTACAGAGCTGAGGCTCTCCATACCGTTAAGAGTAAGAAACATTTTCCTTCAAAATACAGACACCAGTCTAAGCGTTTCCATTACTCTAGGCTGTATATAACTGCTGCCATCACTCCCATCCTCCTGTACTCACCTGCACATGGGATCCTGCTTGCATCCTTACCTCCAAATGAAGTTTGCTGCTTTTTAAGTGGCCAGTGACACTTCTCTGCTTCTGTGGTCTCATGTGAAGGTGATTTTACTCCAGAACAAGCCATTAGGAGATTTTATGTATTGTGGTAACTTTCATCTTTTGAGGAAACTTATTTGTCTGACAGCTGATGGCAGAAAACTTTCTTGTCTTTCTAAGATCTGCAGCAAATAGGAGACAGTACAAGAGGCTCTGGTGCTGATTTTCAGCACAGTTGATCAGGATTACGAAGCTGTATTTTCCCCTCTTCCCCTTGACACTAGCCATTGTGGCATATGGTCAGCATTTGACATGGCCGCAGCTGAGCAGCTCTCCATTTAGATCTGGGCTGCATCTGCCTCCAGAGACACAGGTGGAATGTGAGCCATCTGTCTAATGCTAAACGCAGAGAGAGCCCAAGGATAGTGCCCTTATATGACTTTTTCTTTTCTTTCCTTTAAATAAATAGATTAATCATGCTTGATCTTACAAGTTTGAAAACAATGGAGGGTTAGAAACTACAGCTGGGAAAATGTTTTGGGGAGCTCCTAAGTACAATAAGGTCATTGATATATGGGAGCAAGTCCAGTGGAGAACAACTAGAGACTGAAGCATATGATACGAGAGAAAACACTGCAAGAGCGTCTGGGTTTGTGCAGCTTAGAGCAAATCCAGCCTTAATGGGATGTTATAGAGAAGATACAACGAGTCTTTCCACCTACAGGTTGCAACTGCTATTTATTAGAAAAAAGCTTACCATAATCAGGATAGTCAATGTTGAAAACAGAGGGGACCTCCCTCACCGTAGGTCCTCAAAGTTTCAAGGGCTCTGAGCATCCAAACGCAAGCTTGGCTCTTCTTTGAGTGAAGTGTCGGAGCAGGTGACCCACAGACCTCCTTTGCAAACTAAATGATTTGATAGTAATTTAGCACATGGCATGAAGGCAGGAAACTAACAGCTGCATGCTAGGGGATAGCATGAGCACAGGGCAGCTGAAGCCATGCATAATTTATATCATATGATCATCATGGCATGAACTATTTCCCTGCTCTTTAACCAGGTGTGTTACTAGACTAGCCTTATCGGATCAGATCAGAGCAGAGCAGAGCAGAACAGTGCTGCAGTGGTTCTTGTAATGCGTTACTTCGCTGTGGCTTGCCAGTCTTTCCTTTTCTGCAAGCTGTGAGATGAATATTGGCAATGTGGTGACTACTTTGGCATTATTTACACCAGGCAGGCATTACTCAGTCACATAACAACTGCACCTGTGTTCATATCTTGTTATGTGTGACTTTACCCTCCTGCAGTGACTATGGGTACACCAACCTCAAAAAACTAAGCAGTTCTTCAACTTTCAGCATTTAAAAACTTGTGAAAATATTAAGACAGTAATGGCTTTGAGCCACCCCTTATGTGATCGTAGGACTGGGAGGTGCCACTAACACTGAAAACACGTGTTACTTGCATTTCAATCTTCTTACCCAATGCATTAGCATCATTTTTTGCCTGTGCAGCCCCATGATGACCATCAATTCACTGCCAGTGGCGGGGACATCCTTCTGACTCTGATGTTTGAAACAGAGAAGATCCACCAAAGACCTCACATACCCGAGAAGCTAAAGACACCCTTTCCTGCCTGAGGCCGCAAACTGAAGCCTGTACCCATATCAGCCGGTGCCCTTGACCTATTTCTTTCTGCAGATATCCTTGTCCCAGAAGCCAGAACGCTGTGAGTTTGTGGAGTCACTTACCATTTGATTGCAATTTAAGAGGCATTTGCCTGGAGTTTATTCTCTTTCTCTCTTTCTTTCTCATGACCTCTCAAAACTCTTTCCAGCCCTGTTTTCCAGAGTTATGCAGAATAAAACATAAACCAAAAATACTAGCTCAGCCAGGCTAATGTTTAAGGATTAGGTTTAAGAACGTGAAATAATGGAGTCAGAGGCCGTGAAGAGGGAACTTTGGACATGCCGGGAGAAAAACATATATAATCTGTTCATTGTAAATGCTGGAAGCCTGTATTGACTCTATGAGCATTCAGACATCTGGAGAATTACATATGTTGCAAAGAATATTGAAATCCTCACTGAAAACCAAAATTTTTGCTGTCAAGATGGAAGACGTTATTTTATTGCACAAGGCAATGGCAAATAAGTTCACAACCCTTGACCTGGAAGTCTAATAAAACACTAGAGCTGACTCAGTATCAGACAATATATAAAAAAATGATAAAAAAGATAAACAGGAAAGGGGCATGGCTTCATAAAGGCATGAGTCATGGGTAATTTAAGGGACCCTGGAGCAGTTTCTGCCAGTTTCATCGGGCACGTCATTCAGCAACACCTTAAACCCAGCCACTTCTTGTGGCCAACTGGTTCAAGAGCTCTTCTGCTGGATAGGAGTCAAGCAGACAAGGAAGAAACTCATCCCGTTGGCTGCATTTAGGGACATGAGTCAGGCTTTTCTTGTCTGGAAGAACTTCTACTTCAGCCCGTTTGTTGCAAGGGTGAAGGGCTGACATCTGGCTGGGCAAGCGGCTGTGTGAGTGTGGTGGGGAGCACCAGCACTGCTTTCAAGCTGAATCAGAGGCTAAGGGATAGGTGCTCAGTGAATGTCATAGCTTCTACCCAGCAAGGTTTTCCCTCCCATCATCCACCCATGTCAGTTTGACTCCTGAGCCTGTGGGTGTAGGCTTGGGCCACCATGGCACTGTCCCAGACAGGGTGCTGCCATTGAGTCACCAGCTGCCACACAGAGTGACTATCAGTCCACCAAGCAATAAACTGAGTAATATTTGATATGATAAAATGAAAGCAAAAGACAACACAAAAAACACATGGCTGTACCTGGTGCTCCTGGATCTCCTTACTCTTTAACCCACAGGAAAACTTGCATGGGTGCTGTGGTCAGGACCAGGCTTTGAGGCACCTGTTAGGTGATTGTAGGACTGGGAGGTGCCACTAACACTGAAAAGTCTTTGCTTTTAGTCTTTTGACCCTGAAAGTGCTGCTGCTCATCTTTTAGGTGTGTATGGGATGCAAACAAAGGTTGATGGTTAACCTCAGCTGTCTAATGCTCATGGTAGCAACCACCAGTGACATTTGTCAAGAGTTTTGTTCTCAAGCACAGGGAGCACTGAAGTGTAACAGGAAGCAAGGAGAAAACGTGTGCAAAAACAGGAAAAGGAGGGGAAACTGGGCATGAATTTAAAAGGTTGGGGCTATGTTGGGTAAGGAAGAAGGCCAGACTGAGCATCAGAGTGGCAAAGGTGAGTTGGCATATGATCTCAGATGAGATACAGAGGGTAATACTATGGGCAGCAGTATTATTAACTACTGGGAGTACTAATTAGTATAGTAACTACAGGCAGGACTCAGGAAGTCCCGTCCCTTCCATCAGCTGTGCACTTCTCCCTGGCATGAGGATGCCACAGAGGTTTGTGAGGAGATGGGGCTGGGAATCTTTTTCCTACTGTGAAAATGTTTGGGATTTCAGAGCAGGATAGCAGCCAGCTGGAAATAGAGAAAAGAGCCAGCTCCAAAGTGACTGGAAACTCCTAGATTCGGTACAGGAGTGACCTTTCTCTTTCGACTGCTACTAGGAAAAATGAAGAATTCAATATTTTCTCAGGATAAAGAGTTTGTCAGAAATTATTGTCCTTATTTAAGACCAGCAGTAATCAGAGAAAGATCTTTCCTCTGGTCCTTCTCATTCCAGGGACTTGGAGAGGACAATCTTTACACCTTCTTCCTGGAGGCACACCTTTGGTCTCTAGGAGCAGCTTGGGCAGGGCTCTAGAGCTCTGCACGTGGCCTTTGAGGAAGCCCTTGAGCATCTGCAGAGGTGGAACCACCAACCTTGCTCTAAGAATCAACTGCAGTCACAGAGTGATGATATACCCCTGTTGAATCCTGGGGAATGGGATGAATCCCAGGGAAATCAATAAGCTCTAATTTCCCAGAAGCTGTTAATTTAAAAACTAAGGCAGATGAGGCTAAAAGCTTTTCAGTGCAGAGAATGATAAATGCAATCCATTGATGCTGCTGCTGCTGTTGCTATTATTACTATTAATGAAGAATGGCTCTTTCTTCATTATAATTGCCTTTGAAATGTGTCTCTGGTAGAAGCTGGATCAACTGCTTTCCCAGAGAGGGGGATTTTTCTGACCGCCTGTGCTGTGGTATGTCAGTGCAATGTAAGGCATGGAGCCCCTGCCCTGCCGAGCAGCAGTCAAGGGAGAATATTTCTCTGGGAATCCTGCTCCATGGCTGCTCTCACCAGCTCTGCTCATGTGTCTGGGAGGGAGCAGCACCAGCCTGTGACAAGGGCATAACCAGTCCTATACATGAGAATTCCTCCAGAATTTTGAAATGAGAAATGCAGCATGCAGACCCTCCCAAGCCTCCATCCTATAAGAGGAAAAAAACCCATAGTGCTAGGGAAAGTGATGGATTTCCTCTTGCTGCAGACTTCATGCTGCAGTTGTAGGGCTGTGAAAAGGGAGGCACCACACAGCCCAGCACGAGGCAGCTGAGCAAAAATGCCATATGTCTTGGGCACACTGCTATTGGATCATTCTCACTGCTTGCTTGTCCTTCTGCTAGGGTAAGGCGTGTTGAAAGCAAAACCACTGCTTTCCTGCAAATGCAGTCATGCTGGCATTGTGTTTTGCTGGAGGCACTACTTGTGGGGCAGGAGGCACTCATGGGGGACAGGAGGTGTATGGGCACCCATCCAGGACAAGAGAGATACCCCCTCCTGAGCAGCCAATGGTACATTACCTAGCAGCCCCTTAGGCACCCTTCAGCCTTACTTAGATCCCTACAATTCAGCCTAAGGCCTGTTGTGGCTCACACCACTTGCTCAGTAGTGCCAGCCAAACCTGGAGCACCAAGATTTCCACCCTGAGTGCTGGAAAACCCAAAGACAGATGTGGTAGTGGTACTTGCAGAACCTTCCCATGCCTCAGCAGTGAGTGACAGCACTTGGGACCCAGGGGTGTTCATGAGCGTTCATGGGTGCTGCCTACACCAGGAAAGACACTCATATACATGCTGCTCCCAAGTTGGGAGTACTGAATAGGAATTCTTTGAGACACTGGCCTTTTATGAGACAGAAAAAAAATACCATAAGCAACAGCTTCGATAGCATGTAAAACTAATGTCCAGCTAGTAGCAGACATCCCAGCAGAGCTTACTTGAAAATAACTGCATTTTTCATTTAATTTTCGTGTGGAGTGCTGAAACAACAGTTTTTTAAAGCACTCCTTTTGCTCAGTGGTAGCTGCTTTCATTCTCCATGCTTAATCTCTTTCATATCCTAGATGTTTTTTATCAATCGTGGTATAACTTCATTTAACCAGAGACATGCAAGGTGCTCTGGTCCTTCTACCACTTTGCTAAGGAAGTGCCCTGAGAGCGTTTGCTGAAGCTTGTACTGCATTTTAGCCAGTTTCAACTCAACTGCAGAATCCTACTTTGTCAAATAAAACTGTTGAGACAAGTCTGAGTTGGCTCAGCCCTTTGTTTCCAAACAATATAACATAGAAGCGTATGCATCTTCCTTTACCAAAGAGAGAAAAAAGGGCAGGAAGGCAAAAGAGATGCTTGAAATATTTTCCTGAACTACACAATGATGAGTACTTCCGTGTTTGGTGCAATCTCTTTCTCTGGCCAAACATGGTAAGGAAGTGACTCTGCTCCCCACAGCACACGCTTGCAAATATCTCCTTTCAGCAGCAGGAGGAAGTGAGAGATGGCTGCGTGTCTTTGCTGCTGTGAGCTTGAGTTCAGAGAAAGCCAGCAGTCTGCAGAGACACTGTCTTTGTGTCAAATAAAGGAGGAAGTGATTAAAAATGATTTATTTCAAAGATATGTGCAGATCATGGAATTGTTATTTGTTTATCCCAAAAGTGATAATAAAAATAAGATCAAGGTTAGGATTTCCATAAATCCATAAGCCTAGAGCAAGCAAGGGGTCTTACCAGCCTACTCTAACCCAAGGCAGGGATTCAAACACCTGTGGCTGATGACAACCCCTTTCTGGCTTCTACACTTTCCCTCCACTCCTGATCATAGGAAAACAGCACCTAAACCTTGCATAGAGCCACATCCGTCCCCACTTCTCACCTGAGGCTCGGCAGCTGCTCTGACCCTTTCCACTGAGGCTGCTCTGTCAACCCAAAACCAGCATTTTACCAGGGGAACTGCATTAGACAACGTTATCACTGCAATATGCCCTGGTGTGTTTCTCACCAGGGTCAGCCGTGTGGAGAGGACGAGGGTGTTTATTGCTGTGGCTTCTGCTGCCTGTGGCCACCTTCCCAGTGCTAAGCTTCATGCCCCTGAATTTGGCAACCTGAATTGGTAACTTCAAATGTGCTAATCTGTGAATTGGATCCTCTCCCTTTTGTCAAATACTGGTGTATAATTTTACTCCATGGTGTGAAAAGCCTTGCATTCACCCATTTTCACTGTATTCACCCAGTTTCTGCTGAAACCTGCCCTGAGTAGAGCTTTGGAGCCTCAGCAGATCACAACCACTGCAGAGAGGATGGGTCTGGCTCCTGGCTGCAAACACACCCAGGCATCTGGCGAGGTGATGCTGAGCTGGCAAAGGCAGCCAGGGAATCCTACATCTAGAAGTGACCTATGTTAAAGTCTCGATTTGCTTGAATTAAGGTCAGCTGTCTCTGAAAACTCTGGGCAGGTTTCCTTGGCTGTAAGTGTATTAAGTTAAAGCCCTCTCTGCATCAACTCACCAAAGGCATCATCTTTTACTAATCACAGAAGAGAGGTCCATAAAGGTAGGGGAGGATAAAAAGTATCAGAAGTAGTAGACTTTGTTTTGCTTAACAAAGCACTGTCTGAAGTGGCACAATGTGAAAATAATAAAGAACTCAAATAGAAGAAGGCTGGTAAGGGAAACCTGTGGACTGCTTGACAAGAGAAGGCTGGGATCTGTTGATTTGGACCCTATATTTCATCTGGGCTCTGCTCAGAGCCACCCTGTCTGTCAGGGAAAAGCCTTAAGCAATGTTTCTGAAAGATAGGGAGAGATATCTTTAGGCACAAGGAAAGGAATACCCACAAAAGTCAACACCCTGTTTCAGTCCCATACTCAGAGCTGCCAAGCTTCATACTCAACTATAAATCTATTGCTTTCTAACCATAAAACTGCCTTTTTGTGTTTTAATAGAGAATTATCTGAGAATTTCACTGAATGGCATTTTCAGATGATTTAAGAAAAGGCTGTTGATTGTAGACCTCAATAAGTGGTTTGGTAAATAAATACAAAACTGAACAAAAAGATGATTTGATGTTTCCAGTGACAATTTGGTGGCAATTTTTAGAGATAAAATAGTTCTGCATGCAAAATATATTTCTTTTTATATCATGGCTGGCAGGAATCAGATATCCTACTTTCTTTTATTTTTTCTCTGCAAATTCATCCAAGAAATTTTGTGGTTTAGTATTAATAATGCTGTATCAGAAAAACTCATTGACTACTGCTTTTTTCTCCCATTAATAACATCTTCTGGAAGTAGTTCCCAATAACTGAATAATGTATTGTAAACCAGATCAGTGCACCAATATTTTTTAAGGTAATTTATGACTGCAATATCCTGTGAAGATTAGCTGTTTCAAAATTCTCACACTTTCGGTTTACAAACACAATTTATTTCCAAGTCTTACAAAGAGAGCGAGAAATAAAGGATGGGAGAAATTGCAACAAATATCTGCTATACAATTTCCAAGGTGTTGCTTAACTTGCAAGTCACAGTCAGTAGCTGCACAATAGCAGAAAAATATTTTTGCCAAGGTTAAACTTTTTAAAAATATACTGCATTCAGTATTTTCTATCTATTTTTTCTTTTTGTTATTTGCATATTATTTACTGTTCCATTATGCATTTCAGAATGCATTATTCTTATTATTATTCTTTATGTTATGGAGTAGAAGTAGCTCAGCTTCAGTCATTTAAGAGTGCACCAGAAAACAAGAAAAAAATTACGTTTATGTATCCTAAGTTGCATCTTCTGATTTTTAATTTAAAATATTTCAAACAATAAACTGTCCAACAGCCTCACCATAGAATACAAGATGAGGTCTTGCCTTCATTATTACTTCTGTCAAGAGCAAACCTCTGTGTTTTTAAACCCAGAAGAATATTTTACTGAACACTTGTTTACAAGGCTTTCTGTGAATAACTTAATGGGCCTTGAGCATTGCTGAAATTGTAATTGCAACCATTTATGTAATGAGGAGAGAGGGTTTCACACAGGAATAAAGAGTGGGAAGGAGGTGAAGGTGTCACAGGGAGCCAGGATGAGCGAAGTTATCAGTGATGTTCTTCAGGAATGTGCTTGGAAACCAATGCAATCCAATTCTTCCATTTTTCACCTGGGAACAAGGTGAAAGCTTAAGCTTAAGACATTTGTCAGTAGGATGAAGTGGCACAGGGTCATGAATGCTGGAAAGGATGGAACATCATTCATCAGGGAGGACCTGAGGACCCATAAGAGCAACAGAAACAGAAGTTTCTTTCTGTAGTTCACAGAAGCACAAAGCACAAAGCCGTGGACATGTATTCATAAGAAACTAAACTTGTTAAACATAACCTGCCCACTTCCTTCTTGATGAGTAACCAGTTTTGGGAAGATATGTGAGAGGATTTCTTCCTTTGTCTTTAGCCTGAGAGGCTGCATGCAGTTAGGGATGAGAAGGCGGGTGAGCACTGCTGGCAGCTCCTTTGGCATGCCTTGCTGATTTGATCAAGGTTAGACTAATTACCTGAACAGGAGTCATAAACCAATTTCACCCATCAGTTCAGGAGGGACTTCTGGGAGAGGAAAAATGACAAGTTTGAAGAAATAGAGGTGAGAATTCTCAACTGGCACCTAATAAACTCACTAACAAAGCACCCAAAGTAGTAAAAGGGGAGATTGATTTCTCATTTTCTCTGTAAACCTGTAGGACTGGCCCTTGCATTTGATTGGAGATGCTAAACAGGCTTTTGTGGCTTGTGGAAAAGGCAATGATCATACTGGATAACACGTTTCCTGTCCACTGCCTGTGACTATGGTGTATTGTTCAGCCTCAGACAGCACTGAGCTCTGCGTGCCTGGTCCCCTGGATGAGCTACCGTGGTTGGGACACTTTGTGCTTGGGTTTTGGGAAAGAAGCAGATGGAGACCCTCACATTGCTCAGGAAGAATTGGATGAGGGTGCTAGGCTTGGTGCAGCCTTGCTGATCCAGCCTACCTGCTGGTCTGTAAGTGATTGAAGCATTCAGAGGCCAGTCCCATAACAAACGATGACTTACACTTTGAAGAGCTCCAGGGGTTTTCTCAGAGGTACCACCAGAATTAAACTGGCCCCATCCTGCCTAGTTTATAAAATAAGCTCACCCAGGGTAATTGCCAGCTTACATACAATGAAGCACAATTGTAGGAGGAGCACTCAAGCCGTCAGCCCTTTTCAGGGCGTTTACCCTTCAGAACAGTTTGGAGAGGGAGGTTTTATTATATTAACGGAAAGAACTGGGAAAGAACTAGATTTTTTTGTTGTTGTTGTTAGAAACACAAAAGGATGATGAGAGCCATTGCCAGCTTGAAGAGCTAATGTTTACAGAATTGAACTGCAAACCAATGTACCTTAGGAGCTGAGACCTGAGCTGTGGCTCTGGATCACCCTGTTAACCAGCTCGTTCCCCATGTTGCTTGCTCTTTCTCTACCCCTCTCTTCTTTCAGGAGTTCAAGAACAGTTCAATGTGTCTCTAGGCAGGATATTTCATAAAGCAAAAGAAAAAGCCCTTAAAACGTAGTCCATTCCTTGATGAGGTGTGTCTTACCTTTCCTATGTCTAGTAGAATAGCTAGGTGGCTGAAATATATTATTAAGAATAATTGCTGGTGATGAGCATTTGCAGACTACCTTTTAAATTGTACCCTTGTATGGAAGCAATAATGGGTACAAAAATATGGAAAAAATAATGATTCATAGATTTTTAAATGAATGCACTCAGTACCACAGTACAATGCATACCTATGTAATAAAAGTGGTATTTTACACTAAAAATTTTGTCTTTTTTGAACCTGCAAAAAATCATGCTGTATTTCAACAACCATTTGCAATAAACATCACTCTGACTCTGTAAGAGTCATTTATATGCTAATGTAAGCTTGGGATTAATTCATTCAATTTCACCTTAGATTAAAAAGATTATTTTTATCAGAATCACAAGCAGACAAACTCATAAGAATATTAAACAAAATTCACAACTGCCAAGAGGGAAAAAAAAAAGATAAATGCATAAGAAAGAGTCTTTTGGAGTGACTTGCTGAAACTGAACTTCCGTGGATAAGTGTATCCATCTACTGGATGTGCCCATTGTGCCTGTTATTTTTAAAATTTTCCTATTTCAGATGCTTATATCTGCTAAAAAATTACTTTATCCATAAAGATTACTGTAGAGTTGAAATTTTTCAGGCAAGCACTTTTCTCAGGAAATATCCATTGCTTTTTAATCCAATCCAGCTGCACTTTGGAGTGCTAATATTTTCGGTGAAGTTTGCTAACTTTGTTTTAAACAGTGCATTCAAAGAAGCAGCATATTAACAAGAAAGCAAAAATCTCAATGACTTGATGTTTTTCAGTGCTGTGCTTAAATTTAGTCACTGGGCTCATGATTTCAGGTATTGTTCCTTTATACTTGCTGGGAGAAAGAAGTCTTGGTATCTTTCAGAACTTTAGACACAAGCAGTGACAATGTGCAAAACTGGAATCAAGTCTGAGTGTGGATTTGAAAAAAAAATGCGGGTGTCTGTGCACAGCACCATTTTACTTCATAGTGACATTTTAACAATATGTTCTGAATCATTTAGTGCTAGTGTGGAGAATTTTTGATTGATAAATTTCAAGGTTCAAGTTTTGTAACAATGTCTGGAGACTCCAGATGCCTGATTTGCAACATTTTCCAATAGGCCAATTTCTACTGCATCACCTGTTTTGTAAATCAGCATTCTTCTGGGCAAGTTGGAACAACCCAGTGTATTTTTTTCTGAAGAGGATGAGGAGAAGCTCACACAAGCCCTCTTTCTGTGCAAGTGTGGAGTTCAGGGAGTGATCTTCACTTTGGGGAAGGGACAGGCAGTGCCATGTTCTGTCAGAACAGCTGTTTGCAAAATGAATGTCGGTTCTTAGACTTGTGTATGTTCTTCAACATGTAATACAAAGGCTGCAAAATCTGAGGCAATGGGCATAAGCGCTATGAAATGCAATGGGTTTGATTTTATCAATCAAATCCTCAAGTTGTAGGTATTTTTATACTGGGACTTGAAGAAAAGCCACAATTTACAATTTATATTGCTGCCTTTTTTTTCTGACCATTTCATAGCAACCTAGCACCAATGCTTGTTTACCCGAGATGGATGGAGACTGAAAAAGGCTGGGGGAGGCTGACCCATCTGGGTCACAGCGTTTTTGTCCTCTGAAGCTTGCCCGTCACTGCTCACTCCTTTGCAAGTTTCTCTGCAGTCTGTACCTGATCTACAGAGGCAAAGAAAGGGTCAGTGGATCAACAGCTCAGGGCTAATAATAGCTGCTGACTAACCTTGAGACGCTGTGGTGTACACCTACCCTACACCACTGTGCTGTGCATCCTGCCTGAGGAGCCAGGCAGCTTGAAAATCAACAGCCCCTGCCCCTGACAGCCAGATAGTCCTGGGGCTGCAGAGATTGCTTTGCAGTGGGAGGCCCTGAGCCCTGGTGCAGCTGGAGCAGCTACAGGACCCTGAAACAAAAGCTGAGCACTTGGAAACACATGGTGGGCGCTGGGAGGTTGTCTGCAACCTGCCAGTAGTCTGTGAAGTGGGCTCAAGTATTCATCATCTCAGAGCACTAGGGATAAAGTAAAAATGTACAGATACGATGTTTTTCCCAACTTTTTTTCTCCAAATGATGGAGCAGTGCTGTACCTGTCTGCTAAAAGAGGGTGCTGAGCACACACTGGTGAATGAAGGCAAACATGCTGCTCTGGCACTATGTGTGACTACTGCCTGCACTGCTAGACTCCCTTTCCTTGCTCATAGCCCTGGCCAGGAGCTGCAACCACCACTTTTGCAGCCAACAGCAGTGGTACTTGGCCACAATATACCTGGGAACCAGCTTTCTCATCCGTCCTCCTGGATTTATGCAATAGCCCTTTTACACCTCTGCCTGTGCAGACAGTCAGCCTTAAAGGAGAGTAAAGAAACCCAGTGAGCACTGGATTTAATTCTCTATGTGCAGCTGGAGAAGTTCTCACACAGTAAGCCCACCAGCTGGCAAAAAAAATGTTGGACTGAATCATATTGATCTGTGTGAAGGCTGGAAGCAGCCACATCTTCACAAAGACTTTTCTCTGTATCTACAAATGGGAGCAGGGAAGACGAAACCTCAAGAACTGCTCTGAATTTTAACTCAGGAAATGTTTAAGCAGGTGTCTAATTTTAACTGCTCAGATAAACATGTGCTTAAACTTGCTATTTGTGTTGTCTGACTGTGGTCAAAAGGTCCTTGGAACTCTTGATGAATGAGGACCAGGCATATTGAGGGAGCTGGGTATAATAGGCTGGATCCTGCTTACCTAGTGCACTCATGTCCTTCCATTCATGGTTTGACTGCTCATATAAATAAAATTAATAGGATCTCACCCAGGCATTGCACCTAGTTGGAAATAATCCCTTTCATGGTTTTTGAGAGCAGTTTCTCAGACTTCTTGTATTTGTTCGGCCTCTAAACAGCTGGATTGCCTCCAAACCTTATAAAATTCTGATTAAATTGTTGTGTGGGAATCAACAGGTGCATATGAAATAGGCTGTGAGATTACCTTCCATCCTGATGGCACACCATACGTAATTAGTAAAAGAGAAATGAGGCTGGAGGAGCACAACACAGAGCTCTGGCAGGAGCTCAGATGGAACCAGAAGAGTACCTAATGCAGTCTGCAGACCTTTGACTGGAGACTTCAAGGTCTCCACTATGGATTGATTAAGCGGCATCTTTTATTTTCCTTCTGCCTGTTTCTCATGCAAACTCTGCATGCAGAAGGACTGAAGGTTGAGTCCTTTATGTGGCCCAAGCAGCAATAAGAAAAAAATTGCTTTAAATTAATGCAACAGCTGTAAGAGGATTTTGAGCTGGAGGATAAGGAAGTTCTGAAATCTTAGAATAGGAAGGAACGCCTGTGTTTTACTTGCTGGTGATGGTTGTGCTTCCTGTTGTGACCCTAATGCAGTGTTTCATAACACCTTGGGAACTGCTCAGTCTAACACTGTAATGAGGAACAGGGATTCCCAGTTCCTCCATGCTATCTGCCAGAATTCAAGGTCTCTTTGTCTGGCGATGACAAAAGTTGCAATAGGAACTGAAGAAAAAAAAAAAGGCAAAATTCCCCATCAGCTGCAGAAAATTGCCAGCTTTGTATTTCCAGAGCTAGGTCTCATGTACCTCAGTGCAGGTCCTGAGTAACACTCACATGGTTCCTGAATGGAAACGGCCACACTAGTTTTCAAAGGGCTTTGTTAAAAGTCATCTGCACAGCCAGGTTCTGAGCTGCACTGGCTGTCAGACCAGAAAAGCAAGGACAGGATGGGAGGCTGCCAATAGGAAGGCAGCTACGAACTGTTCTGGGGGCTGACATCATCTTGTACCATCTCCTCATGGGTTCCTCTGTCAGAGCAAAAGAGGTAGACTCTGATACATTATAGTCCTGTTTCCAGCTCCTCTAATGGGTGACCTTTACCGTGCGCTTGAGCTGTGGTGAGCAGAGGCGAGGAAGGGATAAGAAAGAGAAAGAAGGAATTTTTTTGGATAAAGAACCTTTAATGATATACACCATGGCTATACATGTGCACACAAACTCAAAATAATTGGTTAAATTCCTTTTGGACTCATTGATTCAGCTTTCCAAACATAAATAGATACCTAATGCTCTATCTAGGCTTTTGTATTTAGTGGGCAGGAGGGAAGGACTCCACTCTAAAGACCTGCAGCTCTGCAAGAGGCATGTAGGTAGGAACATAGTATTTGAACTTTGATAAGGCATAATAATTTATTGCAGTTTAAACTCACAGCATTTTAAAGTAAATCTAGTTAGGCTGTGTTCGCTAGCAATACACCCACACAACAAATACTATGGTAAGTGGCAATGAGATAAAGTCTGGAAAGGCAGCTGTGAAGCAAAATAAAATATCTGTAGGGATAGGCAGCACATAAGTCATACGAAGAGTTTTGAATCATCTTATCGCTGGAGACACATCTTGGACGGCTGTACTTTGTCCTACAACACCAGTGAGACAAACAGCATACACAGAAAAGTTGTAAGCTAGTGTCCACTAAGGACATAATAAAAGATGTCCAAAGAAACTGAGAGCAGTTTGAGAAGAATTTGGTGGAATAAAAAATTTTAGAGCACAGCTTGTCATGTTTACCAATGTATTTGCTCCACTGAAAAGCTATATTTGAACAGAGAAATGCTGTTTGTCTTGTGTACCTAAATTCCTAAGCAGAACAGAACAAACTTTTATTTTCACAGCACAGTAATTTCATAAGTAATAGGTCACAGTCTCCAACATTTATCAGATCTTAGCCCTTCCCTTTTCTCCGTTTTCTCTTATTCTCTTTCACCTTGTTTTGTTTGTTTTGTTTTAGGAAATGTGAATTTTGTTCCGTGACTAAAACAAAACCATTCTTAGATGAGATTTACCTGTCTGTATCTAACAGACCTTTTCTGGTCAAAGTTATACTAAAATTAGTCCTCTGCAGTAACTGTTCAATTTGCAAGAAAAGTGTATTTTTCTGCAGACTACCAATATCATTTCATCAGAAGAAATCCTGACCTTCTCCAGTTTATATGCTGTGAAAAATCATTATGAAACTGCACGGAAGATGGAAACCATTCACTTAATGGGTTTTGGCAACATGTGGTATACAGATTTCACAGAGCTACTCCATGCATCCACCTTTTCCTGACCTGGACGGACAAGTTGTCACAATCAAGACCTCCAGCAAAATTGCCAGCCCCTGCTAGAGGTTAGGTAGTTATGGGGTTTTGCACAGCAGGGGGTCTTTCCATGCTGAAACTGAAGCAGTATTTTATCCTTTCTTGGAGACTGGATGGATCCCAGCGAGTTAGAGGGGCAGGGTTGTGTGGCACAAGAACAGCAAGCGTGTTGTGGCTAAGCTCAGGTGCAGAGCACCCTACCTCCCTTCTGCTGTGCTGTAGCCATCTTAACGTCACCAGTGTGCTCCCGTGAGTGCTTGGGACAGCACGAGTGATGTTTACATGCAGGTGTAGATAACATGCTCCAATGGTATCAACTGCTTTTAAAGCCACTGTACCTAAGGAGAAAAAGCACTGAGGTTATAGAATATACTGCTTTGCATGGACAAACAAAAGCAGCCAAAGTAGGCTTTTGATCTCATTTATATCTTCCATGCAAACTTACTAGATTAACTAGAAATTTTAGAAAAAATAGTCTAAATATGGATAAGAAATCAAGATGGAAACTCACTTTCATTTCAGGTGAAGATTTGAAAGCAGACAGCATGATCACTTGATGTATCTTGAGAGCAGAGCCAGAAGTATGTTTTTACCTACTAGGCCAAAAGAAACTCAGAAATCTGCCTTTTTTCTAGCAAAGTTTTGGGCATGTTAGCTGCATCTATCCTAAGTTTGAAGGAGAAACTTTAATGTAAGAGTTTTGAGTCTGAGAACCAAGGCTTGACTGGTTCAAGACTTTCCTGCTGACAGGAAAATGCAACTACATCGTAGGGTTAAGCTCTCATTCACCTCATTTAGCCTTTATACCTTCCTGGTAGTGGAAAAGGTAGAGAAAGAGAAATTTAAACAAGATGAAAATTCAGAGAGCTAAGTTTAGAAATGGCATAAGAACATGAAGAGGAAAATTATTAGAGACTTTCTGTGATGATAAAAGTCCAATGAGGAGCTAGAAAGGAAGGATAGAGATGGTGGAATGTGAAAATAGTCCTACCATACCTACCAGATCTTGGAGAGTAAAATTCCTGCAAAGAGGAAAGGTAATATATTGGTTTATCTCAGCCTCTTTTTCAAACTGAGTACGAGTCATTTTACAATGATTCAGTTCCTGGCATAGACTGAGAGAAGTTAAAAATTAATGATTTATGGGAAGTGTGGTGCTCATGGCAGAGAGTGCAGCGAGGGTCACCCCCGTTGCTGTACCAAAGGACGAAGCATCACCACCTGGATTTGTCCTAGCCCTGGCTCACAGCAGCAAGAGGGTCCAGGAAGCCCTACAAGCCTTGCCCCACACAGACAGGAGCAGCATTTAGAGAGACAGGCATACTGTCCAGTTGAATGGTGGTGCTTTGATTTAGTTCTTCTCTTGCATGTTCTTCAATCAGGGCTTCTGTGATAGCTTAGCTGTGATTGAAGCTGTGTGAGGTGATCTGCTCAGGTGAATGAGAGCACGGGCGACACCTGTGCTTCCCCAAGGCAAATGTTACCAGGTAAATGGCATCTAAAAATGGCATGGGCTTGTTGAAAGCTGGCTTAGATGCTGCAGTCCTGCACTGCAGTCTGCAGTCAACCCAACATTTAATGCTGAATCCATCCATAAAACGTTTCCAAATGCTTTCCAGCTGGGCAGTGTGTGAGACATTGTCCCCAGAACAAATATATCAGCAAGCCTGTACAGCTGCTTGACAGACTGGGGCTGCTCTGCAGTTTTCTGCTAGCTCAGGTGGTTTTCTTAAAGGGATTACCTCCAATGTCTGCAACAAAGGATCAGTCAGCGCCTTCTACGAAACATATAGAAAAGTCTCAATCAAAACTACTGAAAACCCATTTGTCAAAGTAGCTTTGAAATGTCACAGGTTCAGCATTTTCTTCTCCGTGTATATAGAATGGGTGTGATACAACTTTTAGAAAACTTGAGAGTGGGGATTGCACATATATAGTTAAAAGAAATAAAATTAAAAAAAAAAGAAAGAGAAACAATGAAGTAAATGCTTCCTGGCAAAGACCAGCAAGAAAATATAGCTGCCAAAAGAAGCAGCTGCTTTTGATTAACCTTTACATGCAGTGTGCACTCATGATTCTTTTCATTTGGATCTCATTGCAGCAAATGCATAAGAAGTCCCTGATTAATGTGATTGCTTTAAAATATTTTATTTCTAACAGCCTCCAAATATAAATCTGCATATTCAGAGTATCTAAATGATAGTTGTCTTCCTGTCCTTCCCTTAAGTACCTAGCGGAGGCTGTTTTCTCCAGCATGGGGAGCGGCGTGTTCCGGTCTGCAGATGGGGCAGCACTGTCTCTCCTCCCTCCAACAGCTTTGCTTTGGCAGCCGTATCTCACATGCCCACTCACAGTAACAAAAGAGCTTGTACGAGGATGGAAGTGTGAGACCTGTGCCGTGGGAAGGGATTTACAATGCCTGGCTGTCAATGTGATTGCCAATGTCGAGGAGAGCAGAGCAGAGCAGAGGAGAGCACTCTTTTCTTCTCTCTCCTTCACCCCATCTTCGTCACCTTCACCATCTTTCCCCAGCCATTAATCTCTTGCTCCAGTCAGTAAGTATGCTTCCTCAGCCAGGTTCCTGTGGCTCTGGAGCAAGTCTGGCAGTGGGAGCAGGAGTGGGCAGGGTGCCCTGCCTGTGACAAGCCCTGGCCCAGCACGGGACAGCAATAGGCTCTCTGTTGTACCCACACCAGGGTCTAGTTGCATACCCAGGGTGGTATCTGGGGACGCAGCATTTTAAGGTAGCTGCCTAGTCTGAACTACTCATTTCAGCTTCTTCTCTGGTCAATATGTAGAGTCTAAGGGAGGTATCTAAGGGTGGGAGGGGTGGCTCTTCCTCTGGAATTGTCTGCATATCTACTATTGAGTGTCCTTAGACAACCGACTCTGACCAGATATCCAACTTGTAGGTAACTAGAGCTGCATAACAGAAATACCACTTGAGCACATAGAGATGAATGGAGGATAAATAATTCAGATGACAGGATCATAAATCATTTACTCTTTGAGAACTCAAGGTCTATCATCTCTTCCCACAAAGGGTTTTGGGCAATTTTGTTATTTTTTTCTCAATAGACACATAGTACTGTACCCTTCTCCTATAGATGTCTGAATAAAGTACATAATTTCCTGATATTATTATCTAATGGAGCTATCCCTGTGCTAAATAGGTGGAGGCTTGTATTTTGGAACTAGAGGCTCTGTAGACAAGTCCCATAGACCGTTCATTGTATGCGTCATTGCACAAACCCTGAATGAAGTTTCTCAGCATGTGATGAGTTCACAGCATATCTGTCCCCATCTTAGCAACCAGGGCTGTGAGGATGTTAAAAGTGCTGAGTGGAGTGCTGGAGCTCAGACTCTGGCTAGAGCAGCAGGAGTTTTTTTGGAGCACAAGTGACAAGGCAGTTCAGGATTTATGTTACAGAAAGGGCTGTGGTTGCACCTGGCTCCTGCAATGAAGTGCAGACCATTTTCAGAAACACTGTAACTAACTGTGTTAAGCCTGGAAGATTTAACTGGAAGATTGGCTGGCTGCTACCTGATAGAACAGAGAATTTGTATTCCAATCTTTGATTACTGATTAGACTTGGATGGCAACCTGTTCAACCAGCTTAGCAGCAAGGCAGTTCAGTGTTGCAACTCTAGGACTGGAGGAATTTAAACCAGTAAGTATAAGAAAAAAATTGCCCAGGAGTCAGAGCTAGTGGTTTGGTGTTTGGGTTTTTTGTTTTGGTTTTATTTTCCAGTTTAATTTTGGATGTAGGTCCCTATGTCCTCCCTAAATCCTCAATGTATTTCTTCAGAAATTGGCCAGTCATTGGCCAGTAAAGCATTTTGCCCTGACAGTAGTATTAAAAATTGTATTAAATATGTATCAGAATTGGGATCTGAAACTCACTTGTATGAGTTTCTCCTCTTAGCTGGGAGCAGCTGAGCTGAGATGCAGCATGTCTCCAACCAGAGTATTTCCCAGAAAGATGAAATAATCATGACATTGAGCCAGACCTGAGATTGCATGAGCTTGGGGCCTGATGTCCTACTTTTGCCTGCCAAGCAGAACCCTTTCCTTTTACAGCCCCTGTTATGCAGGTGGATAAAAGGCCCTTTTTTATAGTACCTGTTGTTACAGACATGGGGGAACTACTGATTGAGGCCTGAAGCTACAATGCTAGGACTCTAGCACTGGTGTGCATCATGCAGCCAAACTGCATTATTTGTCAGGAGTGTGTTTCTGGGAAGTGCAACTCTCAGTGGTTTGGTGGACAGAAAAGTCATTTTATCAAAAGATTTAGTGTTACAGAGAGAAACGCATGCAAGGACTAAGAAAAAGACACAAAGTAAACACAAAGGGCAGTATATACATTTTGGAGGGTGGAAAGGTAGGAACAGGACCATTAATGAGAGGAGATGCTATCTTTTCAGAACAGATAGCCAGTATGAAAGACCTTGATGGCTTCATCTGAGACTGAAGCACCAATACAAGTCTTTTAGTGTGGTGTCTCTTGAGACCTCTTTTTGAGCACTTACATTTTCTTTGCATCATCCTGCCTGAGATACATTAGGATATATTGAATGTGCGGGATGTTGGCACACTATGATGACAGTGGCCAGCAGAGGAGGTCATTAAGTGACTGGTGGTGGATCTCCAAAACAAGGGATGGCAAAGTAGCAGAGAACTGGGCATTACTGCCCTGGAGTTAAATGATATACAAGAAAAAAGATGTTCTTCTGATGACTATGATGACTCAGTGAAATGAAAAGAGATGAAAGGTTTGTCAGCTCTGAGCATGCCAGTTATTTCTTGGTTTCCGAGCACAGCACCAGCATACTTAATTGTGTGGTTACATGCAAAGAGTAAGCATACTTTGCAGTTTGTGTCAGTACAGCCCATGAGAAGCCAGATCTCCACAATGAATATCTGTGTGTGTGCGTGTGTGTGTTTGTATTCCTCGAGAGAGGAATGATCTCCATCAGTTGCTGCAGGCAGGCTGGTGGGCAGGGATCTGGAGGTGATGGGGGGATTAGCTCACTGACACCTCCTCACCTTGACAATAGAATTTAGCCTGGAACAACAGCTTGGATGTAATCTGTTTAAAAAGACAAAAGATAGATGCTTTATTTATATCAAGAAATTCTGTATTTAAACTATGCTTCCAAGTGAAATACGCCCTCGAGGAATCTCTCTAGTGATGTCAGATGCTCACATGCCTTGCTTCTACAGAGGTGGTGAAAAAGGAGTAGAAAAAGCCAAAGCAATTGGGAGCCTTCCCCCTCACACCACTGTAATTACTGCACAGAAAGCATTACATGTTTGTCTATTCTCCCTAAAGCACTGTTTCATGGCACTCTTCACATGAGCAGTGTATTTCCATAAGTGAGTGGTGACCTACATTCAAGGCAGAAGCCTTGCTGCTTGCTTTTGGGAGTGTGCCCTGGCTGCCTTCCAGATCGAGCATCAGATTCTCAGCATTTCATTTCCTGGCTCATCCTTGTTGGGTTTTCTGGGGACTGGGTTCACTGCAGAACATCTGCAAGGAAAGGTCACTGCAAAAAGAAGGGCTGGAATGAATTTTTGTGGTACCCTTAAACATTACTCTGACTGAAGTTATAAAAATATAACCTATCATGAACACAAATCAATAGGCAGTTAAGAAAGCAGCAGCCTGGTCAAAATCTGGGCTTGTAAAAATCAAGACTGTGATTCAGTCATAAAGTATTTTTTTCAAACTTTGTGGAAGTCTTACCATTAAATGGGTTCCTGAATTAAAAGTTTAGGCTTTGCCATTGATGCTTTGTCCTTCTGTGTACCTTACCACTGACAGGAGAAGCTACCAACCTGTGAAGTGGTGTAAGAGTATTGAATAGTGTAACAAAAGTGCCCTCACAAACCTGTTGTGTGGACAAAACAAGAGTGCGTAAACTGAGTGCATGATTAATTTTTTAATGTATTACACCAGCAAACTGCTTGTGAACTTCCTATTTCTGGTTTGGGTTTTATTCTGCAAGTAAAGCAGTTATTTGAAGGGCTGCAGAGAGCTGTGGTAGGAGCATATAAACCACTGGCATCTTTCAAAAGAAAGCTCTACTCTTAGTGTGGCTGTCCCAGTGGTGAGGTGGCACGGAGACCAGATGGACCAAAACCAAAGCAGAAATTGAATTAGTTGAATCTGCTCAGAAATTACCATTTCTAGAGAAATTTAGACCAGCTGTTCCTTTGGATTCACACAGCACAACTAGACAAATACTTCAGAATAAGCAGGGCTGGCCTGACTAACATCCTCTACAGCTAAAAGGGTAATTGAATATTAGGATGTGTTGCTTGGGCTCCAGAAGAGAGTTCTCTCTTCCAAGTTATCTCTCACTAATGTAAAAATGTGCAAGGGCTAAGGGAGCACATTCCTGTCTGCTCCAGCCTATCACACTACATAACCGCATAAAGAGAAAGGCAAACAAATAAAATGATCAAGTCAAACTATCTACAAAGAAAATCTCTCCAAACTTACAGCCCAAATACTGAAAATTCTGAAATCATGAAAAATGTTGCAAACCAAGGGGAACTTTTCTTGGCTAGTGAACAAATAAGGAAAATATGGGAATGAGTCATTAGGGTCAGGGCTAGTTCAGACTTCAGATCAACTGGAGTTTGTTTCAGGCAACCGACTTTTTTCTGTGACACAGACAGAGGAAAGGCTGACGAGGCAGAATGAAGAAAACAAACGACTGTGACTCCACAAGGATCCTCTTTCCCAGTAAGCTGGCTAATTGCTGGGAGGCTACTGACTGTGTGGAAGGGCTATGCTATGTTTTTTCAGTTTCTTAACTTCGGCCAACTTCAGTAACCATACCTGAAGCTGCTTCAGCATAAAAATGGATCAGGAGCGATAACAGAACTGATGGAAAGCTTTGAGATTTTGCACGTTTTGACCCCAGGCTACTTCTCTTAGCCAGGAGGGATTTCCCACCTTATTTTGCAGTAACCTTGCTTTCCAGAGTGCCTCATTTAGGATGGCTCTGCCTGACCATGGGGAGTAGAGCAGGACTGTTTTTGTGGCAGCTGGCACAGCAGTGTCCTTAGCTGCAGTCATGAGAGGGCCCTCTGCTCTGGGCTTGGGCCAGGGAATGGTACAGGGCCTGAGTGTGTTATGGCCGAGAAATGCTGACCCAGTGTGACTGGGGCTGGTGTTCAGTGTCCCTTTGAAACACCCCCTCTTTCACTTCCATTTCTGCTTTTGTACCTGCAATGCACCACTGTGTTTTACTTATTTCTCTGTCTTGTGCTGTCTGCTTCTCATTTTCTTTCTTCTCCCTCAACTCTTTTCTCCACTTGTTCTCCCTTCTCATTCTTGTTCTGTGTGTATTTCCCCTCTGGTCTTCTTCAAAAATTGCTGCTACCACCCTCCACGATCAGCACTCAGTGATCCTCACCCTTCTGGAACACTGAACAATGTTAGGAGCTCAACCACCACAACAAACCTGGTGGATGAACTTAATCCTGTATATTTTTCTGGTTGCTGTGCTACAGAAAAGGCTGTTTTGTGCATGGAGATCTAAGGCTTGCCAGCTGTGCATTACCTGCAGGAATGTAGCAGCCAAACCTACACCACACTAACACAAGCTTCTAGGTCCAATACTAACAGAAGCTGCTAGGTCAGAAGCTAACACTGTGCTGAACCAGGATTTTAATTTGCAAAAACAAACAAAACTGCAGAACTGCATTGTTCAATGAAAAATACAGTGTTCTCATCTTTCATGAAAAATCATGGGAAACTAAAAAACAACACTGCCACCAGGCACAGCATGAAGAAAGATAAAGACAAATGAAAAATACTGAGCTACTTTGTTTACCTAATTGCCTGGGGAAATCACCTAAAGTGAATTTGGATGCCAAAAACGTTTGCAAAGATAAAAATATCAAGCAAATTTCAGTTAAAAAATATGCCAATACTCTGAAACTTTATTATTTCCTCTGTACATAAAAGAGAGTCTGCTGGGGTTCCATCTCTCCTCCTGGTAATGTGAGAGTAAAAGCTTTTGTGAAAAAAACCAGCATGTACTTGTGTCCTCTCTCACCATTCAAGAAATGCTTCTCCTTCTAGAGCAAAAGAGCATCTTTTACCTAATGCTATAAATTCAGAAGTCATGCATTGGTATCAGCAATCCACACCTCACCATAATTAAACCTTCTGTTTCCTTCCTATCCAGCCTGATGGACTGAAACACAACTCTAGCATTGGCATCCCTTCATCACACTTGTATAAAGTGAAAAAATACCCACTAAAGTGAGAGCAGGCATCATATATCGTTAGTAAATATAGACCACACTAGGACATCAATGGAAACCTCATCTGGGAATATTCCTTATAGTAACTCTTCCTTGTATCTACTTTGGCTTTTCAAAGAAAAAGAGAAAAATCTAGTTGCCACCTTGATTTCTTTTAGCTGTGGTTCTTTTTAATCAAACCCAAAAACCCAGTCAAAGTGAGGGAATATGAGACAGATCAATTCTTCTCAAGGTGGGGTGTGTAGAATAAAGTTCAGATGGATGAGAGATGTACATCTCACCTCTGTTTCCATTCTTTCTCCCCTGGTTTTTGGGACCCCTTTCCTCTTTAATGGCCGTAGGATGAAGTGCCAGAAAGAGAGCATGAGGAAAGCTCAGATTTTGTGTAGTACCTCCCCTGTGAGGTGGCATGGCAAGCTGAGATGGGGGCCACAGAAGCTGTATCTGCCTACCAGTGCAGAAGCAGCCCCACGGGGACTTGCCCATGGGATGGGATCAGGTGAGAGTGCAGAGAGCTCCTGCCAGCAGCAGGGATGCATGGCACAGTGGCCAGGGCACCAGGCTGAGCCAGAGTCAGCCTCGCTTTGAAAAAGCTGGTGATGGAAGGAGTTTAAAATGTTATCTTTAATACAGACTTGATTGCTACTTGAGAAGGTTGTGGATTTTTATCCAGTTAGCTAATCAGTTTAAATGGATTGTACAATCTGAAGGAAACAAAGAGGCAGGCATGGGCAAGACTGCGTGGTGCAAATCCGTATTACTTCTGAAATGGGGATTCACTCTTCCTCCTTTTCTCTCCTCCCCTTTGCCAGCACTCTGACAGCAGGGTGCTAAGATAACATCTTTGTTTGGTATGGTGAATACTCCATTTGTTCCATTCTGTGGGGAAGCAAGGCACCCAGATGCAGGGAGACCACTGTTCTCAGTAGTGGCATGTGTGCACCGAGTCATCTGGCCTGCAAAACTCTACCCATGTAAAAAATGACAATCTTATTCCGAACAGTCTCTCTTCTTGAGTCCACAGGTGGTGTATTACAGACAGAATTAGTATGTATTTCTTAGTATTTGCCTATTTTCAATAATTCAGTAACTATTCAGTTTAAGGATATTAGTGTTCTAGGCTTGTTCAAAAAACCAAAAAGAACAGTATCTTTTCTACCACTTTCTTGCCTGCTCCTTTGTGCAACTCTGTAACCTGGCTTAAACACTGTGATAATGATTTAATTGCCCACACACTACCTGTCAATGATGCTTTAAAAAACCACATCCTTCTTGGGTTTCCTGGATCTACGTCTGTGAGTAGCCTAAGTTGTGGCCTCAGAAAAAGAAAGGGAAGGTTGTTTTTTTCTTTTATGAGAGGCATATTATGTTAGTAGCTGGACAATTCTCGGGGACTCAAGCGGCCAAGGATATGTGAGAGCAGCAGTGCAAGGTCTTGCCACTAACACTCTTTGCTTGGATCCTGCTTCTCACACAGAGTTGCAATTTGGTGTGTGTCTGACTGACATGTACTACATAGGACATGCAAAGCCAGGATTTTTGCATTCAGATCCCTGTTGCATGGGAAAATGTAAAATTTGCTGAGACATAAGGTTTGTACCACATGCAACAATTGAATGTCTGCACTATAATAAAGCTCCGTTTACATATGACTTTCCTTAGTGCTTTGCAGACTAGAGAGGTAAAACAATACTGTCAAGAGTGGTTTGGAAGATTTTGGAGCAAGAAATTTGGTGCCCAAGGATTTAAAAGCTGCTATTGTACACAAAAAGCCGACAAATGTGTGTGGGTGGGAAGGAAGGTCAGCCTGTTCCTCATGTGAAATCACGATCAATAAGAGCAGAGTGATGGCTGGGGTGCAAGAAGGGGGTTGGTTATGTTGCAAAGAACTGGGATAAGTGAGATAGCAATAGCTGCAGTCATTATAAATCAGTTCAGATCTTAATCATCACTGTATACCACAAGGGCTGGGGATGAAAGAGGCTGTTTTTCTCTTGTTTCTCCCTCCCAAACTGTCACTAGCTGCCCTACCTTTCTGCTTTAGGGGCACAGCCCCTGCAGCCTCTTCTTCCTTTATCAGATTTCACTGTGGACCGCCTTCTTCCTGGCATACCATTTTGTCTACATCCCCCTACTTGCATCCTAGTGTGACTACACAAGCATGTCTTCCCTACCAGAGCCTTATCTGGTCTATGCCAGGCCCACCAGACCCCCCACGCCTCCCCTCAGATTTTGAGTGCATTCATTACAGTGTCCACTGCTCTCTAGTAGCAGGCTCTAGTGCAGCTCTTTAAATGCACCTTTAGAAACATCATTTGCTGTGTCGCCTCCAAAAATCTGAACTACAACAAGGAAGTGATACCTTCGGCTTGCTGTGCTGTGCGGTTCCTCCTTTGCTCTCTTACTTGATCATCCATGTCCGTCTTCTTCACACTTGCTACTTAATGGGACCAGAAAAAGCCTTTAGGAAGCTCTCTGGAGCCATGCATAGCAGAAACCACTGATGGAGTTGCTGGGCATTACATCCATTGAGCCTGTAATAAGCAGAACTATAAAATCCAAGATCAAGAAACATTTGGGCTGGTCTGTCTTGACTGATCTGCTGAAAGAAGCAGTGTCTCAGCTGTCCTGGCTCTTCACAGTTGACTCAGAACATGCTGCCAGAGTGCTCAGGTCCCATATGCACCGGTAAAAGTGTGAAGTATGCAACTATGGCCCATGTTACAGGTTAGCATTTATTCAGGAATCGGTGAATACACTCTAGATTTCTCTTGTGATAATCAAATAATGAGAGGTCAGAGATTGGGAAAGCATTCAGGGGAAAGAGCTTAGACTCTTAACCTAGATTGCTTGTTTCCTTCCTAGCCTGTAGAGCTGTTTTCTTCCTTTCACAGAAACAGTTTCTGTTCTGTGTCAGGCAGCTATACATCTTCCTGGAGTGTGACATGTGCATGCTCATGTCACCTCCTTGTGACAGTAAGCAGAAAAAAAAGGTCGAGAGAGCCTGTTCCAGTCAGCCAGCTGGACACCATCATGCAGGTACTGTGGGGGTAAAGCCTGGTACATTTTCCATGGTGAGTCTTTGCTCCCCTGCTTGCAAAGGATTTGCAAAATCTCCTCTGCTGGAAGCAGTGTGTCATGTTTGCAAATGAGAAATCCTCCTCTCCCCTTTTCCCATCTATTATCAGTGATCTCTGATACGAACAAAGCAAAAGAAACCCCAGAGGATAAAAAGCACTGAAAATATTGCTTTGGACCACAGAAGTATTTTGCAGTTCCTGACTGTCAAGTTCACAGCCAGGACACAATCTGTATTTGTGGCCAGCCCTCATCACTTCCTCAGCAGCTCCCCAGACACTTCTGAGCATGCTGGGGCACATGGGAGACAAAGCCCATGCCGTGCAGGGCTCTGCAGAGGTGCCCAGGAGGAACCAGGGGCAGGCTGAATGGTCAGCACCTATGTGCTCTTTCACTGGAGATCCTCTGAGGACTTTCCCAGGGGTTTAGACAAGGGAGGGGCTGGGGACCACAGGTGGTGGGAGAAGAAGGAGGTGCTGAGAACTGGAGGCAGAGCAGGCAGCTGCTCTCGAAAGACAGAAGCAGTGATGCCAGTGAGTGGAGCTTGCTGAGTGATGTCTTATCTACTGTTTCAGGAACTGTCTGTGATTTCAACAGCAGTTTTGATGAAGGCTGATCAGTTACTTCCAGCACAGCCCTGGTTTTGGCTCTGCAGCTAACTCAGCTAATGTCTGTAATAGAGCAGATATGCCACGAAGACACAATAGCACAGAGCAGACAATGCCATAACGAGGGTGCCACAAGTGCTGGAATGGGAAACTTTCTTCCTGTCTTTAGGTACACTGGCCTCAATGTAACTCAGTTAATACATGGAACTGCATGGAGCTGGTGCACTTGGACCCTCGTATCCCTGCACAGTGCTTTTCTGGATGATTGCTATGCTGTGGGTGGGAGACATAGAGGGGAAAGATCCCAGGATAAAGAATGTCTAGGATTGTCCGAAAAGTACAAGGCAACATGGAAACTAAGTTCCCAGACCACCTCCCATTATCTTTCTCCAGTCTGCTTGAGGAAAGCGGTAATACTTCTGCAAGAAGCAGCGTCAAATATGCTATTCTCTACTGGAACTGGAGATGACTGCAAACCTACAATGACTTTGTTCATGATCCTTTTCAAAGTATTTCTTTCTGGATCTTCTTGTCAGCCATTTAAATGCCCTCCCTCTGGGTTGATTTAGTGAGGTGGTCAGCCAGTCGTCCTGGGAATAAAGCAGTCTTAACAGTGTTTTGCATTCAAGCCAATATCCCTTCTTCTACCATCATCACCCCAGGATTACTTCACAGCCAGCCAAAGACAAAAGCTTGTGACAAAAGTGATGACAGCAGTTTCCCAGGCTAACATGTCCCAGGGGCTCCTCAGCTGGGCACCAGCTTGCCTGTGGAGTGGGGAGTGAAGGGGCTTTCTCCCATAGGGTAACCCAGAGCCTGGGGCATCCCAGAGGATGTTTCTGCTGCCGAAACACAGAGTGGGGCTGGAGGTTTCCACGGCTACAATGCTGGGAGGGCAGTGGTCTTGGCTGACTACTCCTCTCTTCAGGAGCAATTAGTCAGCACCACCAAGTGTGTGCCTAACCCTGTGTGCACTGCCAAGGATCCATTCGAGAACGGGTGAAATGTATCTGACTACATCACTGCAGCTGTGAGTCTGCTACACTTCTGTGTGGAGAGCCCTCTTGCTAAGTACAACTAGGAGAGTAATTTACTTGCTGCTGCTATGTCAAAAACCATCATCTGTGCTGTGGTCCCTGCAAATTCATCCTCAGCACTTTCCTTCTGCTTTGCTCTCAGATGATATTTTCCCAGTGCAAGCTTGCTTCACTCCCTCTATTCCACAGAAATAAAACATAAACAAAAGCACAATATAAACGTGTGGGTCTCCTGTGTATTGCTCCATTAACCAATGCTCCTGCAAGGCTGGGTGAATCACCCTGAGCAGGGACATTTCTAACCACACTCTGTACGCGCTTTAGAGCAAAATAGGAAATACCTGCACTTCAAGTTTGTAACAGTTGTGCCTGAATCAAAGGAGATGATTCGTAGCCAGGGTCAGGTTCACAAGAAAGGGCGAGGTTGCTAGAAAATCAAAATTATAAACCTTCCTGTTTTTAAAGATAGATTTCAACAATGATTATTGCCACCTCAGAGAAGGAAATGCATGCCTGCTAGCTGAAAAGTACCTCACTGTATCTCCTTTCATTCGCATGCCAAAAAGTCACAAACAAGTGAATTGTGCTGGAAATGAGCTGAGGCTTCCTTTTGGAGTTTTAATCTACAGTAAAATTACTACACACTTGCAAAGTTAAGGCTACTCTGTTTTTGTTGTTATGCAAACTTCAGGCTTTCTCCTAGGCAACACAGAGTGCCCTTAAGGACTAGAAGTGCTCAATGTCTTATGACTTTATTTTCCTTATATACACAATGATTAAAACAAAAGACAGCTGTTAATTTCAGGAAAAAAAGCCACCATGCAATAAATCTTTTGTGATGCACCATAATAACACTCCTCTTCAGACAGACACAATTGAGCATAAGAGCTGTCTACATTTGGTACTACTCACCATAAGGAGGTATCCTTTTATTTCCAAATATATGGGAAAGTTGGCTGCACATCACAGAGCTGCTGATCATGATACATACAGGAAGTGAAATCTCATTTTTTTCTTCGTAAGTGACACTTCATGAAAGGCATGACGTGCTTTCTGTGTTGTAGAAGCATACAGTCATGGAATGCTTTGGGCTAGAAGAGACCATAAAGATCATTTAGCTGCAACCCCCCTGCCAGGAGCAGGGATGTCGCTCACTAGACCAAGTTGCTCAACTCTCCATCCGATCTGGCCTGGAACATTTCCTGAAATAAGTACCCACTGATTATGTTTCACCAATGTCATCGCGTGCTTTTGTGACAGAGGTGACAGATTTCATGTTTGCTGTGATTTGCATTAAATCAGTCGACCAAAAGGGTCTGAATCACCTCTTTGCCACAAAGGCTCACCTTGTCAGAGCTGAGAGAAGCAAGGCAGGAAGAGGCAAAGCACTGAGTGTCTTCCTGGTTATGCAACCCAGAACCATTGTACTTTACTCCAGATGGGAAGGCGCAAAAGCTTGCATATCATCAGCTCCTCTTCTCCTTGGCTGTGATGAACATGTGGTTTGATTCCATGCCCAAGGAGCACTGGAGATGGGGCCTTTCCCACAGCCAGGCTGCCATATAAAGTCCAGGCTTGCCCTTCCTGAGGACTTGTTCTGCACTATGTGTCTCATTTTGAAGGGTAGTTACAAAACTGAGTGGACACCTGTCTTTGGAATAAAGCTGGGTTTCATTTAGCCTGTCCTGGTTCTGACCAGAGCAGGGTAACTGTTAATAATGAATTAGAACAGTTATAATGCAATCATCTTGTTTCAAAATGAGACACCCACCATGGGACATGTTCTTCCACCAGAAGCTGTACAACTATTTCTTCAGTCAGTGTCTCCCCATATGAAGAGCATTTCTGGTTTGTATCTTCAAGACTCAGGGTCACTTGAACACCCAAAGCACCATCAAGTGTCCCCCCAGCTGCAGCAGAGCACACACCCTCACATAGCACTACAGAAACAAATCCATAAGACAAGCTGATGAGCTGCTGCTGAATGATGAGGCCTGGATACACACATTGAGGCAGAAGCATGCAGATTTTCATTGCAATGCTTTGATACAGACTCTAAAACGTTCAGATGCAAAGGGGATCCTGCCTGGATGCATTAGCTCCTCGACAAAGCAATCTCTGCTTTTGTTTTGAATCACTCTGAACCACACAGCAGTACAGAATTCATGTAGGTAGAAAACACTGAGTCAGCCTGCTTGGTTTAATAATTTCTCAGGCTCTGCAGGTAATCTCCATTAATATCTCTGTGGATTTTAAGGGAGATAAGATTTTATGTGCCAGGTGTTGTAGAGGATTTAGTGATCCTCTTGATTTCAACAGTGATACCAATGGTGGTACTAACAGTTCTGTGTAGAGTCCCTCCTACTTGTCTCTGGTTTTGGAGGCTGAATATAAATTCAGTGTCACCTTGAATCTATTTTTTTCAGGGTATTTTTTGCACAAGTAAGTAGGTAATTGGATACAAAGGAGGTACAAATAAAGTGATTTGCACAGATTTGATGTTTTAGAAACAAGAGTACTTATGAAATGGTGTGTGAATTCAGGGTCATGGTTCATCTTCTGGAGTAATTTCTGAAGTTCAGATTTAGAGCCAGGTGCACTTTTCACACCATTTGCTAGGTTTAGCACATGGAAAATATGGTAATTGATAAAACATTTAAGAAAGCATAACAAGAAAACCCAAAATGTTTTTTTCAGGTTTATTTGCTTTTTGAAAAATGTCTTCAAATGGGGAGAACTCAGATTGGTGTATGAAAAGTTTCTCTGCATTTAGAACATATTCCAGATAAAAGCTTGTGTAAGGATGAAAAAATATGGCTGGAATATTTACTGCTATTGTAGAAGTTCTGGGATTATGAAGTGGACCATTTCAAGACAATGTGTTTTTAGTTGGAAAACGATGTGTGGCCAGATGTCCTAAGGACTGTGAGAACTATTAAGGTAGTTTAAAGCAACCTTTGCCTGTTCAAATCCCACAAGAAATTCAGCAACTATTTTTGAGCATGCTTCTAGTGCTAAGTGAAAGTGAGGCAGGAAGAACACACAATCATCTGCACCCTCATCACTTGCCCTGTCCTATTGCTAACTCACCTCCTAAGCCTGATTTGGGCCATTCCAAAAAAAGAAATTTCTTCTCGAGTGGAACATGAGACTTGGCTTGGTGGTGAGAGACAAGTCCCTGGACTCCTTTATGCAGTCATAATGACACAGCATCTCAACCAACTTGCAAGACTCATCCAGCCCCATGTAACCTAGGCATATTTAAACAAAGAAACAAAAAAAGATTAATTTAGAACACTTAAAACTGTTAGTAAAACTGTAGTTCCATCATACATGGAGTTGGTCCCCTTAGCTGAGTACCATCCATGATGCAGAGAACTGATTTGGTAGAAACACCAGATTACTTTGGAGAGGATGACCTCCATAAGGACTGGATGCCCTTGATATATTCTCTCCAACCTCAACTATTTTGTGATTTAAATGTCTGTGAAAATCTCTTTGTCCCAGAAAACTTCATACCTCATGGTACATGCTTGTCCATGTTACTCTAATTCTGCCCTGACAATTTCTTTCTCACAGTTGGGATAGCATGAACACAGAACCAAAACAATGAGGTAAACACCTTGCTGGAAACCATGCCTTATTGAACAGAAGTGCCATGTTATGCCCAGACTATGTCCAAATCACACCTGACTGCTGGTATATATTTCTGATACTGTTCATCATGGGATCATGTTCAACAGTCAAATGGGAGCTGTAATTTTTCCTGGCAAAGTCACTCAAGGCCCCAAAACAAAGCAGCCAGACTGCTTATTCTTATAAAATACCTCTGGTTTTCAGCTATGAGCCCGTAAACTGGATTTTCTGCTGTGCTCAGCATCGAATTTAACTAAAACTGACAGTCACTGCCACTTTCTGGCCACCGGACTCCGATAACCTATGGTGGTATTCTGGTAAGGAGGCCTGGGCTGGTATTTTCAAGACACAAGATTGTTTCTTCTAAACTTGTGGCCATGAATAGACACATGCACACACCAGGAGGCCAAGGCTCATTGAAGAGAGAATAACACTAAAAGACATTCATATAATCATCAGTCTGCCTGAGTTTTTAATGTTTAGAAAAAGAAAAGAAGCCCTTCCGCAGGCCAAGCACATATCTAGGTACACATCTAAAACTCAAGAAGTTTGGGTTTGGAGCAGAGCATGTTTGCTTCACAAAGAATCCTGGAAGCCCTTAGGACAAGGTGAAGTGAGATTACATTTCTTAATAGTCTTCTTTAATATAACTGAAGGGAGATGTTTTTACTCTGCAATGTAAACACTTCAGAAAAAAACCAACATAGGGCTAAAGTGTGCCTTGCAGGCTGGGGCAAAAACCTGCTTAAACTTTGGGATTCACTTCACCTGGGATTTCCTAAAGATCCTGAACAGTAATAATGCCAATGTATTTCTGATCATGTGTATCAGCTTGCTAAGACTGTGTTTCCATGAGTTAATGCTTTGAAACCACCAGCAAAATTTGTAGTTACTGCCTGGTTGAGACTTGGATGCTGGTTCTCTAGAATTAGGTAGGACCAAATAACTCCTGGGTGACCCAGCACAAGTGTGAAGAATGTCAGGAGAAAATATTATGCTGGGATTTTGAAATAGTTATACTGAAGGCAGTTGCACAAGCAATGGTATAAATCGTATTTAGCACCGGCTAGCTGGAATGAGCCCAGTTTGCTATGCACACTCATTGCGAGAAGAATGGCAGGTCACTAGCATTCACTACATCCCTTCTTTTTGTATTCTGAGTTATTTTGTCATAAGATTCTTATGTATTTTTACACATAAAAGTTGTTTCGTGGGTTTGTTGGTCAGCTTAGCTTACACGTAAACGATCCTTTACACAATCTACTTTCCTCCCCTTCACAGGCTGGCTATTTGAGCTCACAGTTTGGTTGTACTTTTGAGTGATTGTTAGTTCAGGATATTAACCGTTTTATAGGAAGAACATGCAGATTTCTCAGTCATTATGAACAGTGTGCTACGCGTATGATGTAGCCCAGACTCAACTGCAGGGATGTTCACAACTTCAGTTAGGTGGAAAATAACTTAGATTCTTAATAAATGGGAGTGAAATGGCCACCTATGTTAGCCCAAGCTATTTTTGGTCTAAGCAATAAACAAACAAGCAACCTCCCTCCCCACAAAAAAAAAAACCAAACCCAAAACCAAAAAACCAACTAAACAAAAACCCCCAACCTAAAGTAAAGGAAGAAGAAAGATGTCTGAGGAGGTGTCCACCAGGATTCCTGATGCACTGTTCTTGTGTGGACAAGAATACAGCTCGGAAACCAGGTAAGTTTGAAAGCAAGGCCAAAATGAAGAGGAGCCCCTTGCAAAGGGCAGCCTGAAATCCCAGAAGGGAACTGCCTTCATTTGTGACAGATGGCAAGGTAAGTTCAGAATTAAGAAGTTTACTTGAGAAGCAAGTAAGTAGAGGACTCCTCCAAGTCATTACCTAATTTGGATTAGGGAGAGAAATACTTTAAACTCCTGTCCTAGACACCAGCTGCAGGCCCCCACTAGGAGAAATTCAACAAATTTTCTTGCTCCAAGAAGCAGTGCCACTGCACGAATCACATTATTTTGGACTATAAATTAAGCATAAGTTGCTCATTTGACGTGTGGCAACCAGAACATCGCTTATGATCTTACAGTGCCCAGCAATAGATTCTCATCCAAAATTCCTGCAAATCCTGAAGTTACTAGAGCTGTGTAATTATTCACCTCACAAGGAATTAGTGCCAATGGGAACTGATTTTTGAGTAATGAGAATTTAGGGTTTCTTGTTAGTTTTGATTTTGTTATGGATACTTGTCTTTTTAAAAATATTTCATGCAAAGACTATTTTGCAGCAAAAGCAAAACTCCCAAGCACTAACGAGGCTCTGGACTGAAGAGCAGTTTGATTTCTCTTCTGCTTCTTAGCAGCCGCTGGGATTGTTTTTACTTTTCAAGAGGCAAAGTTGAGCAACTGTTGCAGGGTATTCATTCCCAGCAAGCAACCTGCTTTTAAAATTCAAGCAAACATGAGTCTCCCCTAGTGTCTGTGAATTCCAGACATCCAGCTGGGTGCTGCTGATAATGAAAAGGAACTGACAGCTATGTCCCAGCTGTCCCAACACAGAGTTAACTTCTCTATTCCATAAAGAGAAAACCAGCCCCAAGTCTCGCCAGTATCCCAAGGCTGAGCAGGTTGATTGCACATCAGAAATGGGGTCTGGTGTGGGTGATAGTAGAATAGTAAGCGGTAAAGTAAGAGAACTTGCACTTTTATGAGTGAAAAAAAGCAATAAGCTTTTCGATGTTGAGTGAAGTATGAAGCAATCCATCAATTTCACATGCAGTATATTTCCTTTCCACTTGCATTCCTGCCTGCAATATATTTCCTTTCCACTTGCATCCCTCTTCTGATCCAAAATACCAGCACTGGGGCTGGATGCACCACAGGGCGTGATGAGAGGATGATTTCTGTGGACACAGAGCGATACCTCTCCAGCAGCAATGTGTATCCACGGGTGTCACTCTGAGCATGTACAAATGTGGCTCTTTGTTCCATCAGCAGCTCTGCATGTGACGGGCGGCTGTTTCGGAAACAGGAGTTCCTTGCTTATGCTGCCCCGAGGATGAATGAATATATACTTAGTAAGATATCTTCACATTGAAAGTCCAGCTTTTCAGCCACGAGGAGTTAAAATTCACATGGTCTTTCCAAAAGAGTTAGCAATTTTGGGGTTGTGTTCTTGTCTCCTCCCTCCAGTTTTAGTGAGTAGTACACGCCAGCCCTGATGTCCCTCAGCGCTTTTCATTTACCTCTGCATGGAAACAGCAGTGGTTTGGTATGGTGTGTGGTGCTGCCTGCTTTCCTCCTTGCCAACTGATTGCCGCTCTTAAGGCACACAGTGCAAACCTGCTAATCATAACTTTCCTTCACCAGCTGTCCTTATGAGTCAAGAGGTTGCTGCTGGGGCTGCAGCATCCCTCAAAGATATTTGCAGCCTCAGTTTGCTGTGCTGAATAATTTTTCTAAGTGAATTAAGTCTTTTTTTTTTTTTTTAAGCTTCTAAAAAGACTCTTTTTTAGCATTTTCTTTCTCTAGTCTGTGACCCCAGCAGAGACATTTTGGCATGGCCCAATTGCTTCTGTTTCCTAAGAATTATTTGGTAATTACCTGTTGCTGGTGAATGTTTGCTAATAATTAGCACAGTGGTTACTAGGAGAACACTTCCTCTCTGTAAGAAGCATGTAAGATATCTGTAGTAGTAAGGTATATGAACAACATATACCATAGAGAATTTTTTTTGAATGAAATACTAATGCAACTTAAGGGTGGTTTTATATGATCTCCACATGACTTTTTAAGAAGCAACTCGGCATACCTGCAATCAGAAAAAAATATTTTAGACCAGACCCTGAAATTTTCCATGTCCAATTTGGTAAATGTTGTCTTTCCTTGACAAATAACATTGTTTCCAGTAGTCTCTACTGCTTTAATGTTATTCTGCTTTGATACCTGCCATTAGCATGTCCAGATGAATTAAAGCAAATCAGTCCAATGGCACAGTATGTTCTAGAGGGAGCAGGTGACACTATGGGATGTTTACACAGAAAAAAACCACACCACTGACAGGCATAGAGTAATCTGGGGAAAACTGGCCAGGAGCCAGGGAATATGGTTATATGGTCAGTTCTCCTTCCTACAGAGGCTTATGGCTGCACCATAATCCAGGATTAGTCAATGTGAGTTGTTCCTGTGTGGTGTGTAGTCTTGTCTCTTGTCTGCTGAAGCACAGAGGGAGAAAGGAGATGAAGTGGGCATTTAGAGCAGGAGATCCACTCTCTGAGCATCAGTTTAGCCTATGTACACATTTTCCTACACAAAAACGCTGGTTTGCAATCCTGCCTCACCATTGCAGATGCCTGGTTCCTGTAGGGCAGAGGGAGGAAGTAGGATTTACTGACTGTGTCTCAAAAACATGGTTAATTTTTTTAGCATTTTGTCTTTGCTACCCAATGGTGCCCGTTGATATCAGAGCACTGCATTCCCTTCTGTTGTACACACACTAACATGGGATTGAAGAAAATATCTCTGTATTCCAGGCCTGTGCTTTTTTTCTCCTCCCCATAATCATTTCAAGCACCATATAATCTGTGGTACAGAAGTACATCTCCTTAGGTGCAGGATGCTGTACTCAACATGAACAGGCTGCCCAGGGAAGGGGTTGAGTCACCATCACTGGAGGTATTTAAAAGATGTAGATGTGTTTAGGGACATGGTTTAGCAGTAGGCTTGGCAATGTAAGCTTCACAGCTGGACTCAATGATCTTAAAGGTCTTATCCAACCTAAATAATTCTATGGCCCTATGATCCTATGTTGTGCATAGAACATGCACCCATAGATGCTGCCACTGCTGACATAGTCTTTTCAGATCTTTGAGCCTAAATTAAGATTGCAGCTTTCATGTCTTTTGCTTATCTATTAACCATAATCTCCTTTATCTTATTGTTCTTTCCCTTGCCTTACCAGTGCACCAGAGCTGAGGCACTGATACCAACATGCACTGAGGAGCAGATTTATGCCACAGAATATTTCCCAGCAGTGGCGTGGTGGCTGGAGGAGCACGGATGAACAAAGGAAGCTACACTATTGCACAAAGGTCTGAGCCTACCATCGAACCAATACCTACTTCCATTGAAGATATTCTACAGTACATCTAGGTGCAGACACAATGTGAGTGAGGAGGAAAAGAAACAAAGCATCTCTATCCTGGGTTTGGCTCTCTGGTACAGCCAGGACCAGTGCGGAGATACTCAGACAAAGGTTACCAAAACATTTCACCAAAAGATGGAGTGGAGCACTGCTAGGATCTCAGGTTAGTGTGGTGTGAGGACTAGAGACAAAAGCTGTGGGTCTGGCAGGACTGACCACAAGCAAAGCTCAGAGGATTATCTCTTTCCCCACAACTCTCTATCCCCCATTCCCCATGAGCAGTATTGTGCCTTTGAACTAAAATGCAATATACATTGGAATTTCAAAATAGGAAGAGCAGTGGGATCCTACAAGGATCCCCTCACCCTTTCTAACAAATCCACCTCTGATTCATCAGTCTTGAAAGTAACCCATAGGAGGAAAGGAAAAGTGAGATGATAGGCGATGCTAATCATCTGCCTGAGGATGCTTTACACAAATAGGGTCAAGGTCACACTGGAAAAATAGTTCTTATACGTGGCCTCTGTTGAAACAGCAAGGTTAATAACCTTAGAGAATATTTAATGTATTCCTTAAGCAGGTGAAATAGAGACACACCCACACACTGTTCAGATAAACCTTCTGTGCAAATATGAACTCCTATTCAGAATGTTATTTTGAATACAATTATTTATTTGCAGAAATACTTACAGTGCTAGTGAATTCTGCAAAGATCCTGTTGAAGCAAAATCTACTTTCAGATTTGTTAATGAATAGCAAAATAAAAGTGGTTTTAGACACTGACTCAATTAATGAGCTGTCTTATTTCCGGTACTCAAATACCATATTGCTGCATTCACCAAATGCACTGAGAGGGTAATAAAAGTGATTAATGAGCTATAGCAAGTGGCTTATTAGAAGGAACTAAATATATCAGTCTTGCTGACTCTGAGGGAGCACCTGCAAATATTTATACAGGAAACTGTGAGTTCTTAAATCTGATGTACTGCTGAATACAGGTTGTACCCACCAAACAGCATCATTGAGGTTGACAAGGTGTCTTCTGGATCACCACACTAGTACAAATGAATGATGATAGTGGTGCCAGACTTCAGCAGAGATAAAGGAGTTAGTAGCCTGGTGCCAGTTCAGGGGTAAGATGGTAACGAAGAGGAAAAAACCCAGAAGTTTAATGGCAGAAAAAGTGTTCCTAAAGGCACCATCTATGAAGGTTCCCCCAGGTGAAGGAACATCCCTGTCTTTCAGGTAAATAAAACAGCTAGAAGGTCTGTTGTCTGAACTGGCCTGTGATGACACTAAGATGGTCAAAACTGCCAAATATTTGTTGATATCCTCTAGCTCTAACACTTTTATGATTCCACAACTTTGCTGTGACCTACAACAGTCAAGATTACTTCATGCAGGCATGCAAAACCTCAGCTTCAAAATGATACAAAAGTTCTTTGCAAGAGACTATACATTTTTTGTGGCTCATCTCTGTGGTTCATCACCTTTCCCTGGACTATCAAGTACCTGAAAAATAAAGGCTGAATTCAAATCTTTGAAAAATATGTAGGTCACTATCTAGCAAGTGCAACAAGGAGCTTCTGAAGAGAAGCATAGTAAACTTTCTGTGTCAAGGATTTCAGCTGCAATGATAATGCAGAGAAACGTAGACATTCCTGGAGATGGGAGGGTGAAGAAGGAAGAACTCATTCACTCTCTCTTACGTTCTCCGCTCTGAATTTTATATTTCCATGGACTCAGGTTTTCTAGATGCATAGAAGTCTCCTCCCCCATTCTTGCAAGTCATGTTATTGCCTATTCCAGAGCTACAGGCTGTGATGTTTCCTTCCTTCCTGTTTGTTTTCAGCTGAAACAGGAAAGAAGCAGATGTGGCTGGCACTCAGAGGAGCGAAGGAAAACACTTTTATATTGTGCCCACAGCTTTTAATTAAGGCTCCAGCAGGATCTTTCTGCACAGGTACCGAGATTACCTCGCACAAAACTGAAAGGGTGGGACGTGGGGGATAATGAATCCTAGAACACACAAAACTGTATTCATGAAATCAATTTGAGCTACTGAGAGGCCAGGGAGCTATATGGAAATGAGGCGACCAGTAAAGCAATGTCTAAAGACTCCAGGAACAATGGGCTCCACTTTCACAATCCTGTCTGGGAGGCAAAAACGAAGCTCAGGGCCTCGGTGCCTGTGGCTCCCTCATCTCCCCTGTGCTGGCACAGCAGCTGGCATTGCACAACAGCAGATCTCTCCTTCGAGCAGCTGACCCAGAGAGGCAATTTCTGTGTGACTGAGCGTGTACACTGCTGGGGCTCTGGTAGCCTTTTTTCGTTTGCTTGTTTGTTTGTTTGTTTGGTTTGGTTTTTGTTTTTGTTTTGTTTGTTTGTTTGAGGTGGGGTTTTTGATGTTTTTAGGTTTTGTGGCACCACCACCCCAAACGGCTTTTGACTGTCAGGCTAAATCATTTCTTCTCCCCCTGCCCCCGCCCCCATCCCCACATTGTCTTTTTACAATTTCATATTGTTGTGGACAGTTACCAGGGTTTGCCTTGTCATTGCTTCAGCAAATGTAATGTTAACACATATTTTGTGCTCTGCAGTTTTCTATGCATGCCTTTCACTCTTCACTCCACTTCGTGTTTTTTTTCTTCAGAATTTTCTCTTTTTTCTCTGAGTACTTTTCATATGGAAGCATTTAAAACTGTATGTAATAATATGTTACCTACCATAGCAATTATAATTTGAATTGTGAGAGCAGGAAACTGTTAAGTACTTTAACATTAAATTTATTGTAGAGTATCTTAAAATATGCTCTAGAAAACATTTTGGACTACCTTGAAGCAGGAGATCCAAGATGCACTTCCGAGTTGACAAGTAGAAATGAACATAGCTAACAGGTCCCACCCGAATTTTAGACCAGGACCTGGATAAACAGGATTTTGGTCCCACTCATGCTCTCTGTATCTTGCTTCCCACAGTAAGCAGCCCCATGCTTTCCCACAGATCTCCCAGTGAGGCAAAGCAAGGAAGCAGGACTGAATGACAGAGGGGCTTGAGGGGAGCCTTGCCTGTGAAGGGCTCACGGGCTTAGTGCGAACTGAAAGGGGGAAGGAAAATAAGGGGAAGAAGACAAGGTTACAGCAGCACGTCTCTGAGTGGTACAATGTCTGTGGGTGGTAGAACTTTAGAGCACAAGCTAAATTTTTAACATGGTGTGACTGGCTATTGTCAAAAAGCTTAACTTTGTAGTGACTGCTAGCAAAATATTTGGGAGTGTGGTGAAGAAGAGGAAAATGCTTAACTTACAATCTAGCACTGCAAAGTGGGATGTGATTTGATGCACCGTATAACAAGTGGAAGAACTACAGTATAAGACAACGCCTCAAAAAAAAAGTCTTAGAAAAAGAGATGTAAAATACAACACGGTTACCTGACTTACCCTCATCTTATTTAGTCACGACCAGAACCAGATATGTTTAAAACCTGCAAGGCAAGCCTTATTTAAGGAAAGGCAAAGTGCAATTTCAGTTGTGCAACTGCACAGTTGTATATTGAGGCTATCCTCAGTGTTCTCTCCAGGCTTGATGACAGGGATAAAAGCAGAAACAGGAGCTGGATGTAGCAATTTCTAGCTTCCCCTTGCAGTGAATTCAAACTTTTGACTGGACAGAAGTGTAGAGGAGTCCAAAGCAAATGTACCTCCTGGCATCCCTTGATTCCGAGTACTGCATTTCATTTGCAGATTTTCTTGTCAGTTATGCACGTGCTAAACTTCAATCCTGTCCTGTGTTCTCCTCCATCCTGCATGCATTGTATACAGAAAACTGACTGTTGCTTGGAAAAGGATGAGAGTGGTGAAATAATGCTTCAGCTCTTCCCCAGTTTCTCAGGTTTTTCAGTTCCCTTCTAACAATATGGAAACATTTTTAGAGTCGTTATTGGAAAATCCAGAAGGGAATTTTGCCAAGTTCTTCCACTACTGGAAACTAGAATTTTGGTTCAAATCCAAAACTGAATATAGTTTTGTGAAGTCAGCCTGGGTCCCCAGAGACTTGGCTCCTCCTGCTACAAACACAAAATAAAAAGTTGTGACCTTGCTGCAACCAAGATCTCACACGTGTTCCTACATGACTTAAATGAACAGAGCTTATCATAGTTTGTGCTAATGCCTAACCTCTTTGCAACCAAACATCTTGGATAAAATCTTGAAGTGAATAAAAAACAGGATGTAGCCAATGCCTGGCTACCCAATATAATCAGATTCATTATTCAGGTAGTTTTATGAAAATCTGTTTCCCATAGACTTTTGTCCTCTGGCTGATTTACATCTGGTGACGTTCAAGTTCTGATCAAGTGTTGGTTTTGTGTGGGGTTTTCACAGCTTCATCTTCTTTGTATTCACTCTGGTAGGACCTGACATCATAAGTTCTGACTTCGGCCTTCCTCTCTGTTTCACCATGGCCTTTCTCCTATACTGACAGAGAGCATTCTCCTCCCAGCCACTGGCTTTCATGAAACAGGTTTTGTTGACACCTCTGCCCCCTTTCAGATTTTGTTGGCACCTGTGAATGGGCTCAGATCTCAAACAGTCAGGCAGAGGCAGACGGAGACACACAGACAATGTGGTTGCACACGTGTTATTTCCTTTGGAAACCAGCTAGAACAAGAAATTCTCTCAAAGTGCATTTTACGAGCCTGCATATTTTTACTCTTTGGCCATTTGAATCCACGGTGTCCAATCTGAATAAAACCAATCAGCAATCCTGCTTACACTGTGCTGTTTCGCTAGTGGGGGCCTTGTGCAAAACTACCATTTAGAAAAAAGTACCATAAATGTATCTTTGTCTGTGAGAACTAAGTATCAGTAGGTGTTAATCCATGCTTTGCTAGAGAAGCTTTGTTCAGTAGCAGTGATAAACACAGATTGGAGACAGACTCCACGCTATTTTTACAAGACATATTATTTTGATGCCTTCCTCATTTAACAGTCATAGAGGATCATAGGATGGGTGTTGATATATCCATAATAATATTATGTCATGTATTAAATTCTTGCTAACCAAACTGTGAAATCAAGCATTATTATATCAGATGTATCTTGACTACTAGAAAAGTTAGAAAATCTATCTTGAGGCTAATGGCCTTTCTTCCAAACAAGTGAAACCTACCTATGCCTACTTTGCCCGAAATAAAACAAACAAACAAACAAACAACCCCCCAAAAAGAAATAAATTCTTCCCTATGATACCAATTTCTGTTCCTTTACATGGTCGTCTTGCATTTTTGCCAGATGAACTTCTTCGGCATTAGTGTTCCTGTGAAGCTAATAAAATCCTTCTATTAATCCCTATCCTTATCTTAAGTATTTCCATGCCTAAACCATGCATACCTTTATTGAAAATCTGAAAATTATGCAGCCAATTCTGTTAGCAGACCACCAAGAGCATTCCCTTCACTTGTGAAAAGAGCTGGGGAACATGCTGTGTCAGCAACCCTGTGTAAACAATCTCTATTATTTTATACAGCATCTTTTTTTCTGCACTGGTAATAACAATGTGAGTTTTGTTTGTGACTGTGGCAGGATTTTGCTTGTTTATGGCTTTTTTTTTAAGTCACAGCACTTCATAACAATCTCCAACTCTGCATTTTACTCCCCAGCACTTTCATCAAAACCTCCAGAGAGTGTGCTGGAAGTACTTTTCCCCCTAGCCCTCTTTTTGATTAGAAATTCATGCTTTCGAACTGAAAATGACCTCTGTTCACCAGAGGAAAGAAATAATTTATGGCCAGGTTCATTTAACAGTGACTTCTCACGGGCAAAGATCAAACATTTTGTGAAGAAGGGACTAAGGCTGGAGTTCCCTCCGTGGCATTACTGGTCAATGCCAAGGCTTTGCTAAGAGCTGGCTTGCACAGGATGCCACTAGTGCTGTTTCTAGAGACGCTGGGGACTCAGGGGCATGCTCTGCTATAGAGCATAACTCCTCTCAAGCTCTTATTTTCTCATGAAAACCTCTGTTCGTGAAAGGAACCCAAAAGGCTTCCCAGAGCAAAGTGACATGGCCACAGCGCCACACAATGTTTATCCAAGGGCCCTTTCCAGAGCCCTGGGGATGCCTCAAGCACTGAGGTATATTTAGTCTGATCCTTTCTGCAGAAATGTCTCCTGTTTTGACTGGTGTAAAATGTTTGCTTTTTTACTTCCTTTATTCTTTAGGATCTCTTTAGTGAGAGGACCTGTTTTTCTTCCCCGAGTGGCCATCCCTAGCCCTTATGCTCCAGGTTGCGAGGCAGTGAGACTGCCCAGCTTCTCTCTCAGCATCTCTGTGAGGGACATGCATTGCAATAATGCAGTCCTTCAGCTCAAACACTTCAAACATTTCTCATTCTGTTTTGAACCCATGTCTATCAAATTAATTCTCCTAAAAAAAGATAAACAGTCCAACACATTTCAAAGACAGCAACTCTTTCTTGCCTCTCCCCCATGTATTTTTGCTGTCTCAGTAATGCTGAGCTCACGTAACACCTTAGTGAGGACAGAGAGTGACATGGTCCTGAGTTTCACTTGTTTACATCTGGCCCTCTGTGGCTTTTCCTTCAATATCACTGTCACAGAGATGACATCATCGTGGACCAACATCCAGTTTAGAAGGAGGAAGAATTTGACTTGGTTTTACACTGATAACCCAGGCATCCTCTGATGCAATGTAATCCACCAGTCCCAGACAGAACCCCTTAGGGGTGGTACTGCTGTCCTTGCCCCAGTAATACAGATCCATATACGAAACTTTATCAGCAAATGAGGTCTCAGAGTTTTCATGTAGCTGTTGGTGTAAACCAGGTCTCTTGACAGGAACTGTGCCAATCCCTCCAGTTCACCATCTCAGCTCCAGCTTTCAGTCTTTTATGAGCACCTGTTCCAGCTCTCTGGTTAAGGATGAACTTCTCACAGGTGTGGAGCACACCACTGGTGTCCGTGGCACAGCCTTGAACAGTCCCAATGGAGCTTGTTACGAACAGATCCAAATGGCTGTCAGAGTCACAGACAAGGAAATGAAGGAAAAGGAAAGGGACTTGGCTGATTCAAGAGTGAATCCTTCATTCACCCCACACTGCTGCTTTCCCTGCAGGCATGTCTAAGATAGGAATGAACCACAAGTTTCTGATTCATTGCAAAATCTCTCAATCAGTTGATACTGAGGGATTTGCCTTCACCCCAGTGCTATGCTAACCTCCAGGCAAAAGATGCTCTGATCCCAATTTCTCCTTGTTCTGCTCATGCCACAATTTTTCCTGTTAGCTAAACAACTGAGTGAGGCAAACAGGCTTATTAGTGATAATGTTTTCTATGTTTTCTGAGAGGCTGGTATTACCTGCCTCAGCCTGTTGTGTGTGGGAGGGACCTGCTGGTCCTGCTGTGAATAACCACCACTGGTTTTGTGTAGCTGAGCGGAGTGCTGAAAAGTTAATGATGATGAGAAATGTGCCTCCCACCCAAAAGAAAAGGCACAATCTCTGCCATCATTTACATAGCTACCTTCAGAGCTGATCTTGACTGTATCTGTGTTCAGTTTTTTAAGTGGCAGCAAGAGAAAATTCATGTACATAAGCAGAGCATCCAGAATATGCTATCCAAGAATTGCCATATCTGACAAAACCATTAAATGGATTTTTTTTTAATGGGAAAGTGTATGTGTATACAGTTCATTAGAGTTTGGGGGACAATTTGCCTCAGAAGTCCCATAAAAAAAAAAATCAGAGCTCTCTACCATGAATTTTATGTGCTATTATATTGTTGAACCATCTTGTTGCATGAAAATTCAATTTATGTTTTCCACATAATTTATTTTCCATTTAAATGGCTTTTTAATTACTCTCTAGGCAGTAAGCAAAATCAAATATAATTTATTGCACTTTTAGTAACAAATCCATTGTTCATTCTCCTACAGAGCTGAACACATCAGCAAGGCAATGTTGAAGTAGCTTTTATTCAGACATCTCTGATGTTTTCTAAAGAAAATGTGTGCCAGGTCCACAGCCTGAGAGGGAGAATGCATCTTTGTTTTAGAAATGATTCACACAAAGATACATAAAATGCCCTCCCAGGACAAAGGAAAGGTGTTAGCGAGGCTTTTGGAGAGACTGCACAGCCCAGTAACACAGCAATTGGTATTTTCACTCAGCAGTGTTGGCTTTTGCTCTAAAGAGAAACTGCCACAGTGCACCAGGCATGAATAAAAATCACCATGAGTAAAAAGCAGGCTATTTATTTGGAGGTCATACTTCCCTACCATCATTCAGCACAATGAAGTTACATGTAAGTTAAACAAATTAAATACATTTCTCATTTGTTGTTTTATGCCTGACTCCACAGTCTCTGATGCCATGCAATCATGTAATGAAAGACAGATGCTGCTTTAAAGATCTTGCAGACGAAACAAACTACACACAGAAATGGAAGATGTAATAGAGATGCTGAGTTATCAGATCTTATTAATTTAGTGTTTGGGTTCAGAGCCATCCCAGCAAAATTTTATCTGAAGTGCTGCAATTAGGAAAAGAATCACTGGGGCCCCATGCAGAAACAGTGGAGAGCAATAGTCCTTGTAGAGGGGGATCCAGAGCTCAGCTCAGCGCTGAACAAAGGAGAGGTGCGTCCAGCCCTGGGTGCTGAGCACAGCAGCAGGATTAGCACCCACTGAGCCCGGCAGGAGATGGAGCGAGCCCGTGATCCCAGCCTGGTTTCTGCACAGGCTTGTGTCATTTCCACTCTCCCTGCAGCAGCAGGACACCGGTGCTGCTGTCCACCACCAGCCATGTGTGATCTCCACCAAAGCTCCTGCTGGGCACTGATCCTCATCCACCTGAGTGCAGGAAAGGCCAACACACATCAACTTTCCAAGAGATTCTATAAGCTTCTTTTCTACTTAACACTGAACAGTTGCTGCGTGCCCTTGGTGCTGTATTTGGCTGATGTTCCATGTCTTTACATATTCCTTTTTCTGTTGTTTTTGGTTGATCCTATGGAAAGTTTTCTGAATCATAAATACACCACTCAATGCTCTTGTTTTGTCCCCCATGGAACAATTTTTATCTAAAGCTCCATTATACTATATTTAATAAGAAAAGAGCTGTGTACATATCACAACACCATAGCCAGCCCACGAGGCTTTTATCTTGAATAACATCCAGAGTTCCCATTTTTCCAGTGGTCTTTTTGATTAAACCAAGAAATAACAGCAGGCAAAAACTTTGCGGCTTTGTGACATTTTCTGTAAACCAGGTAACATTCAGATATTTTGTTGAAAGATATGTTATTCTTCAAAATTATGGTTTATAGGAAGACAGAAACTATTCCTAGAATTTAACAGATCTTGCGATTTCTACAGGTAGAAAATAAGCACTAAGAAAAAGGAAAAAGAAGGTTATTCTCCATTCTTTTCAAAACAACATTTGGAGTGATAGATTAGCTTATTTGGAGTAACAAGCTAATAAGGTTACATACTGAAAACTGAATTTAGCATTTACTTTTTAGATCAAATAAAATACTTGTTTCTACCAAGCACAGCTTTAAAAACTCACTTTAAAAAAAAAAAAGTCATGCAATTTTTAAAGTGTACTATAGATATAATGTGATTCAGCCATCAGACTGAAAAATGCACCGCTCTGGTCCTAGTTTGGGCATCAACAGCTGATCTAGCCTCAAGAATAATCACAGGAAAATTTGTCTTCTATGCCCTGGTGTTACAGAAGTGCTACTGGTAACTCAGCATCAGGAGTATCTCAGTACAGACTACTCTGTCTGGCACTGCCAAAATACTGCACAGAAGACATACAGTGCTTGGTAAAACTATAGAAAGCTGCCACTTATTCCAACCCAAACCTCAGAAGACTTTGCAGTGGATGTCTCAGATGGGCACAGGCAGATCGGGTATTACTGATTTGCTGTCTCCTTTAGATCTCCGACGAGCTTGTCTGCAGCTGGAAATCGAAACAAATAGTAAAATCACCAACAACACAAAATGGAGGAAGGGGTAAAAAAGAATTAAAGTTGCTCCACAGATATTGTAATGCCAGCTACAGAGATTTTACACCAGTATTGGGGCACCTGGTGCTGACTGCAGTGAGGGACTGGGTACCAGCTAAGAGAGGTGACTTTCGTATTGCAGTCCATGACTTCCTCAAGCCTGTGATAAAGTCTTGGTGTGAGAACCCTCCTTTTTGTCATACAAGTTTTGCCCAAAGAATAATCACTGCTGCTGACATCTGTGACCCCCCAGTGGCAAAACGACAAGTCAAAGCCTGAGATGTCCTGAATTCCACAAACTGTCTTTTTTTTCCTCCCTGCTGTAAAGAACAGGGAAAAGGATGATGGTATTGGCTCTGGAAGAAATCCTACAGGCCAGTAGTCAGAGAGCCACCACCAGGCTATGATCCAGCTGTTGAACTGAACCTTGTGGAAACCAAACCCAAAGAAGATCCACGGGGAAACAATCTCCTGAAGCCAAGCACAAGTTGATTTTGGGAGTACATTGTATCTTGGAGCTAATTTCACACTGCTATAGGGTGCAGACAACCAAGGTTCAAATCCCTGCACCATCTTTGATTCACACAACTACATCCCAGAGTGCTCTATCTGAAATGAGTGCATGCAGCTGCATTATTTTCTCTTTTTGCAGATATTCTCTTGAGAGTGAACAATTGCATATGAAGAAAGAAAAAATGGGTCTCCAGCCTGCTATGAGCCAACATTTCACTGCAACTGGGGTGCAGCTGTTTCTGTCCCTCGGTCAGATTTCCATCAGGGACAGTGAGCTCTGGAGGTGTGCTGAGTCTCTGGCATCTTGACGGTGTGCCATTGGCCATCTCGGATGGGTAGGTCCCAACCCCTTTCATTTACCAAGGAATCACTGGGCCTGACAAGCTACTCCTAGTCTTGTCAGAGTGGACACAAGTTTCTAAGTTAGCATAGCAGTTTCTGATGGAAAGCATTTGCAATTAAAAAAAAAATAAAAAAGCCAAAACCTCACAAGCTCTAGGTATGCTGCATGTGTGTATTTGATTATGTGAACATTATGTGTGGTTGTTTTTATTTTAAAAAGAACAAATCAAAAGTGTGTAGCATATCTCATGAAGATTTAATTTCCAATGAATTCAACAGGAATTTCTTAATCAATTTAACTGAAAGCAACAGTGAACCACTAGAGCTTCTTTTTACTTATTCTAACACTTCACATAGTTTAATTCTTACAATCAAAGCGACTTATTCCTACCACAGAAAATAATGGAGGGCTTCATTTAGACTCAACTCTGTATTAGCAGCTCAAATAACTTCAACTTTATGAACATGTCATTCATCTATTATCGTTCTATAACATCTGCCCTAGCTATTTTCTCCACTTGGGGTAACCAAAGCGAAGTGATAATTCTTAAAGAATCTCCAGGACTCAGAGGTAATTTTAAAAAAGGTGTTAGGCTGACAGGCTTTCTCACATTTGAAAACATAAAACAAATCAAAAAATAGTCTCACAAGTTGCATCAGGGTGAGCCATGCAATCCCACTGGATGTAGTTCTTCAACACACTCGAATACTGCACTGATGGAAGTACATCCCCCTTCTCCCTAGCTGGGGTGCTTGCCTCCGTTGGGTAGGTTTTGGAGGGAGCCCTCAGACCACACAGGGAACTGAGATCAGTCACAAGGTAATTTTTCATTTATCTTTTAGGGTTTGTTATATCTATATCGTTCCTGAGAGGAAAGAAGGCCTAGCTGTGTATAAATAAAAGTACACAGAGGGAATCAGCAAAATGAGGAGTTTTTTCTACAGAATTATCTCATTGCAAGCACATTGGGTTTTGTTCTTGCACTAATTTGCCATGGCTCTGCAGGAACTTGGAATTTGACATGTACAGGAATAATTCTTTCCTGACGGATCTGACATAATAAACCACCACATATCTGTGGTATTGAAAAATATGTAAATAATTTTTAGAGTCTGCTTTAGTCATATTTTTTTAATGACAAAATGTTGATGACTAATTATTCATAACGTAAACTGAGTTGGGAGTTCAAACATCTACACACAAAATTCAGCAATCTCCACATATTTTAGAGAACACAGAGGACAAGACTGAGAAAGCACAGGGAAATAATGGATCCTATTGCTCACCACTAGTCAAGAGACTGCTGACTGAAAAGCCATTTCACTTATCTCCAACTGGAGACAAAAAGCCTGGCAGCATGTTGGAAGGGTCTTGCAAACAGCAGCCTGAGGAAGAGCCTGATACAGTAATTAACACAAAATGTGCTTGCAGTTGTAGCTCCCACTTAGCTGAATTAGGAACCCATTTATTTTCTGGGTGCATCAATGCATCCAAAGCTTAGCTGCTCTGACATTCAACAGCTGTGCTCTATTCAAAGCCCAGTTGCAATTACCTGTGAACAGAAAATTACAGGCATTCTGAGTGCATCCCCAGCACTAGGGAAGGTTGGTATGACCCAGCCTGGCTGGGAAAAGAATGGTGACAGCCTGACTGGGGAAGCCAGTGTCCTCCCAAGCTGTATCTGAACTTGTGCTCAGCACTGTGCCTCGCAGCCCTGACTCCCCAGGCAGACAGAACAGGGGGGCTTGTTGAAGAGCAGAACCATTCCCAGCTGTCCAGACTTCTTCTGAATGCTGGCAGAAAAATGAGTGAAGGTTGTGCATTCCAAGGGACAGCTGGGGTGCGAGAGCATTCCTGGGAAGTGCAGCCAGGCACTGCAGTTTCCACGTAACCCTGCAGGGAAGGCAGTGGTCATCATGCATGCCACCCAGTACTTTGGTGTCTCCACCTTGTCCAGCCTTCAAAGCAGTCTTACAGCATTCTATTCCAATGGTTGCTTTCTGTTTGATTATGCTTACAACCATTTATTAGCTCCTTAGCCTTTCTATAAATTTTCCCTTCTGTCTTTTGTTGTTGTTGTTGTTGTTGTTGTTGTTGTTGTTGTTGTTGTTGTTGTTGATTATGCTTTCAGTGCTACTGCTTACCTCCAGTGAAGGTATTTGAAACTGTGCTATGTATTTGACAAAAAGCCACCCGTCTGCCTGTACAGTGTGGGCTCCGTGGCTATTAAAGACAGGAGAAAAAAGTGAAGACTGCACAAGGAGCTTCAGAATCCAAATCATTGTGGCAAGCAGCCAGGAAGTCCCTCTCAGTGGCCTGCCGTGGGCTGCCCCAAAGAGCTTGCACAAGGCCTTTAGAAATCAGAAAATAGCAGCATGTGCTTCCTGTGCACTTTCGAAACTGAAGAGGAACTCTGCTACCCTTAGCTCCTCCCCTGAGCTCTGGCAGGGGCTCAGCCAGCACAGCCTTACAGAGGGGTCGGTTACACCTCTGCAATTCCCCCTGCCACACCCGCCTTTCTTCAGTGCATAAATACACTTGGGGCACTTTCTGGCCCTTCTACCAGGAAGACTTTTACACTATTTGAACAATTAAACATTTATACAATTGAACTGTTTCATCTGGAAAACTGGATGTGCTGTGTCAGCATCAGATACAGACCTGGAGATCTTCTTGTATTAGGCTTTTTATTTTTCCTCCAGTACTTCTAAGACAAAATCAAACAGTACAATTTAAGATAAAAAGGCTCCTCCTTCATTATTTCAGTTTTGCGTTCTTCATTATTCCACTTCAGTTCCAGCATCTGTAATGATGGAAACAAAGGTATCTTTGCAATTTCTGAAGGCTGATGAAGGCTGGGTTTGGGTGGGAAGTATGCAGTTAGTGATTCTGCAGAAAATACAACCAAGTGGCAGAAAAGTGAGGCCATACATACAACTTATTGGCTATTTAGCTCCTCAGTTTGCAATTCAGAAGGAGCTGGCTTTCAGATATAAAATGACTTTCTCAGGTGTTCTGCTCTTTCAAGTAGAGAAATTGTAGCCAGACCTCAAAATATGCCAAATCCCCAGTGCTCTTAGCTAATTACATTCACGGACATTTGCATCTAGTGTGGCGATGGAAGATGAGTCTATTTGAAAATCTGTCCGCAGTGATAGGACTAGGCACTGTAAGAAGAAAGATCTAACAGAAAGAGTTTCAAATACTAATTGAGAAAACCTTTCTTTAAAATGGTGTTTTCCAGGAGGAATCCCAGCTCTTCATTGTTTTCTTCTATTTTTCAAAAAACCACAGAGCGCAAATTATTTGTCAACAAGAACCCCAACTGCTTTTCAAACAAAATTTTAGTATCGCTACGCATGTATGTGTGCTAAAAGCATACATAGCAACATGCAAAAACTGTTATTTGCTCTTCCAGTCTGTTTCATTACTTTTCTTCCCTGGATAAATACCATTCCCACAATTCAAAAAAAAAAAAAAAAGAAAGAAAGAAAAAGAGGGAAGAAAAACTGTAGACTCCCCAAACAATCTCTTCATAGCCGCTCTAATCTCTGCTATCAAGACTCATTTTTAACCCTCAGTAAGCAGGCAAGCATGACAATTAGAAAGTAATGCATTAAGAAAGGCTCTTTTGAAAGTGTCCATCCCCAGGCAGTACTTCCCCATCTTAGAGAGGTTATGGCAGTTATGATACAGACTATTGCCTGGAAGCAGAGGGTGAGAGGCAAGTGGGAATGTTCCTATTCCTTAGGCCTTTCTTTGGCCTCTGTGGAGCAGAAGAAAAGGTAGATTTTGTTTCCTTAGGATCCTGTTGGATAACAGTGAGGAAAGAACTGCCAAATCATGAATGTGTGGACTGGGAAACGCAGTCTCAGTCCACCTAAAGAGGTTTCAGGCTACTCCCCAGAGCTGACTCAGAATTTCATTTTGAGACTGAGAGTTGATTCTGGTAAATTGCAGTGACTCTCTTTCAAATGCTGGACAGGAGCCTTTCTGACGACTTTTCCCCTTTGAGAGCCGTGGTGCACGGCAGCATAATCTCCCTAGCTGCTGCTCCTAAAGCAACTATACGTGTTGGGCTGTTGCAAGAAAACCCACACGGGTTTCCTGTTGCTCATGGTTCAAGATAAAGGTTGCACACAGCATGAGCTCAATTCTTCACAGCAGTTGATTTCTAGTGTGACTACAGTGAAGGATCTACAATTAACTCAATTTCAACCAGCTTATAACCTCTCTGAATAATTAAAGCCATTCGGCACAAAAAGCATCATCTCCCCTCCTAAAAAAAAAAGAAAGAAAAAAACCCATAAGAGCACAAGATATGGGTATCTGTGGTGCTAGTACAGCCTCACTAAAATGAACGTGGCAATGCTTCAGATAAGAGCAAAGGCTGGTAGCTAGCAGCCACAAAAAGAGAATGTCATTGCAGCAGAGTAATCTTTCCACTGCAGTGGATTGCATCCCCTGCACTATCCTCTAATAATGGCTTCTCTTCAGTTTGTTCCCCCTGGAAACAAGAGGTGCCTGAGGCATAAGAGGGAGAAGCAGTCAGTGTGTGCCAGTAGAGCAGTGGGCGCCCTGCCTGCCCTGGGTGTGGATGCACAGGGGCAGCCCCTAAGCAAGCTACCACAGAGGAGTGGCTCTGGCAGTGCAGAGACACTGCGGGCTGGGGACAAATGGGGCATGGCCTGCACAGGGACCTGCACACACCTGTTCACCTGCATGGGGTCTGCACTGCAGCTCTGATGTTCACCTCTGTAAGCTCATGCCCAGAGCTGACGTCAAGGAGGTTGCTCAGATACAAATTGCCTTGGAGATAAGAATCACCTTGTCTTCCCTCATATGAAGTCCCACTGGGGACGCTGCTACCATGGCTCTGAGGTTTGTGTTTGCTAATGCTTCAGGCAGGCACTTCAGAGAAATGCAAAGAGACTGTACCGGTACATAGTATCTCCCCTTATCTGACAGACCAGGCACCTTTCAAATAATGCAGGAAGAAGATGGCATAGCTTCCAAAAAGTCCTGCTCTAAGGAGCTGAAGGAGCCGGCTGTCGCTTGATGAGGCTACAGCACCCCTGTCACCTTTCTCAAGCAGAAAGCAGGAAGCAAGGCTGGGAGTGGATCACTTTAAATTTGGGCCAACACAAGCTTCTCTACATGATGAGACAGGAAAAAAATACTAGTTTACAGAGTCTGAGACTTAAACATACCTTGAACTGCTGGTGTAAGGGAAGTGAGACTGAGCATCTGTGTGAAGCATTAGCTACCTCTGCTAAAGACAACAGCGCTTACTCATCCATTTTTCCTAGCCTTGATTCCGGAAACCCCAAAACTGAGAAAAGAAGTGTCACTTGAACTCATTACCAAATGAAGCCAGCACTACTCAGAGAAACATGAAATGTTGAGCTCTGCGTGGGTGGAGAGCAACCACATTCACTTAGACACCACTATGCAGTAGTGGTATGTAATAGGTCTGCAATGGTTTTAACCTCTATGGCATAAAGTCCTCAAGTTAGACCTAGAGTTTACTTTGGGCTCTTGATGCTTAGTTTCACCAACAGCATCCTTCATGGGATAGTGAGAGAATGCATACACTTCAGTGTCTTTCTTTTAAATGTTTAAATCTTTGAAAAAAAGCCCAGAAACTCTTGCTCAGCTGCCTCATAGCATGGAGGATGTTAAATTCCACAGATACTGTGCTCTGTGCCGGTGAAATTCTCCAAGTGCTTCAAGTCTAGCTCCCTCTCTCCAGAAGTGTCCTGGTCCTGAGCAGACTGAGCAACAGGACACGTGCCTGTTCCCTAAATCCATTTTAGAGTCAAAGTATTCCTCCTGTTTCCTCCCTTGAGAAAGCCAGGTCAGCCAGGTTTACCTTGGACATGTCTGATGCTTAGCAGCAGGATACTTTTGGAATTCAAATGCTTCATTAATATAAAACACTTACATGGCAACTACTACTTCCTTTTGTTATAACTTCATGTGCTCTCCCTGTGCTCAGGGACAACTTCTGCCTGCTTTTCCTAGACATTTCCCTTTCTCCTCACTGTGGCATATATTGAGGGATTTCTGATTTTATCAAGAATTTCTTCATTCTTGGTGAGAGTTCAGCTACATCTGTCCCAAGTACCTGGGCACTTTCAGGGTAAGCCCAGCCTTTCAACAAAGACTGCCAGAGGGCTGCAATGGATGTCCACAATCTGATGACATAAGCGGCAGACTCACTGTGCTCCACACCTGAGACATCCATGGCAGCCTTTTCTCATATCCAGTTTGCTCCTTAGCCTGAGGGAATTCCCACTCTCCATTTTTCAAACCCCACGTTATTCAGGTTGGGACCTGCTAATAACTCCTGCTGATAAATCAAGATCACTGCAGGGACTGAAACACAGAGGGTGTGACACTGATAAAGGGGAGGAACTGAACTCAGTCTACCTCATACAACACACAGCCAGCCAAACCTTTGTTATTTAAAATACATGGTGGATGAGACATCACTACACTCTAATTTGCTCTCCAGGCTTCATGTTTGATGTGAGAGTAACAGCTTCTTGGGCAACTCATGCAGTCTGGTCCTTTTGATTCACTGTCCACCTCTTCTGTAGCAAGAACAGGTAATTCCTGCCACAGGACACGGGTGGCTGTGCTAGTATGGCAGTGACCTCCGCTAAACCTATCACCAAGGCACAGGGGCACTCCTACCACGTGAAAGATGTGTCACCAAGTAAGATGGAGGATACCTGCAGAAGGTCACGGGCCAGGGTCCTATTACATCCTGCTCTTGGGCCAAGGCTGCAGACCAGGGAAAGACAACAGAAAGCAGGCAGCAGGACTGACCACTCTTCAGCTGACCCATGTTCTGCTTGTGATCACTTTTGTGATAACCCTGGCAAAAAAGAAGACACCAGCTGCCAGCAAGACAGGCCAAAGAGGGAAATGGGCAGACCAAGCCTGACTCAAAGTGACCTGGGTGTTAATCAGGAAAAAAAAAAAAAAGTAAGCCAACAGTTCACCTCCAGATGTAGTAGTTTAGATGCTTGTTAAAAGTGGCATTGAAGCAAGTTTTTGGTTTCAGGTCACACCCAATGTTGTAGGAGAGAAAGCTACTCTGGAAAGCAGCTATTCTGCTCCTCCCCAGTCCCTCCTGCCAGTTCTGGTGTGGGTTCCAGACCTTGCAGGGTGAGTCAGTTCAGCCGTCTGAGCTGGAAAGGACCATCTGTGCAAAACAGGAGGCAGGGAGACAGAAAATATCTTTCATTAGCTCAGCTGTTACATCCTCTCATCCTCTATCCAGACAATTGCTAGGTCCAGTTTGGAACACAGGGAAAGGCCAAGAACCAGGACCATTTGGAAGGTCTCCTATTTAGTTGAGGTGTAATACAAAACTGCATCCTTAGGGGCCCAGGTACGACAGTGCAGCAGCTGAGGCTCAGGTACACCAGTCCTTCTGCCAGCCTGCGGTGGGAAAGTCACCCTTGCCAACAGGGCAGGCACATTTTAAGTGTCCATAGCTGTTCGCACAGTAATCTCCTATTACAATCCTCAGTTTCTCACATGAGCTCCTTTTAAGAGGTCATGGTTCAGCTGATGTGTCAGGCCGCTCAAGTCCCTGCAGCAGGAGACATTTTTCAGTAGGAGGAGTGTGGGTGTTCAGAGAAACAGTGTTTGATGTGCACTTCCATGTGCTCATCACTACTTGATGCTCTGCAGAGGAGAGTGATCAGCTTAAGTTTTTTGAAATAAACATGAAGGTACATGCCTGATATATCTCTTAGAGGGCAGGGGCCAAACCTATCACCGGGTTGCACAAGAGATGGGTTCCCTGTCCCCCCACAGTGTTGCACAGAGGTGCAGGAAACACAGGCCTAAATCCTAGGGCTGCAACTTGAGTGGACAACACAGAAAAATACTGCATCCAGGAGAAAATCTGAGGCAAAATAAAGGTTCTATAAGCCTTCTTGGAGGCTTCCTGCTAAATGCAGCAGAATAACAGAGATAATGAAGAAAGCTGTCAATATATCCTATTTCCTGGTTAACCCATTCTACTCTCTGCAGACAAGTGCAAGTGCAGTTTCTTTTGTCCTCCAAATGCCATTTTAGTAGCTGGAGTGTATTTTACACCACAACAGAATTTTCTTTGTAAAGAGTGCATATAAACTGGCTTTTTAGCACTAATAGGCACACTTTGTGCAAGAGTGTTTTATTTACATATATTTCAAACTTAACTGTGCCTGCCATGAGCTCTGACACAAATAGATTTCCCAAATGTTAAGGGTAATCCAAAGTCACTAATCACTGGCAAATCCTGGCTATAATGGTACCTGATTTAAAGCCCTTTAAGGTCAATAGAAAGAATTCCAGCATCCTTCAATTACACCCATAAAATATACATTCATGTCTGTACAAGCTACACAAGCACAGGGATGACAGAATAGGGTGTGGATGGATGCCAGACTTCTCCCATAAAATGTTGTCAAAATATTGCTGCCCTTGCTTTCAAATCACAAGCTTATCAGGCTCTCTAGGTTTGTATGTTTCAGCATACATCTTTACTCCCAGTGATGGAGACCTGCTATTTGTTTGGCACAGCTTTCCCCCATACACAGTGTTCTATGTGTTTTATAAAGCCATGCAAATATAAGTAATGAAAGTGTCCAGCTGCTTGAATTCTAAGGAAAGCTGTGGGAAAGCAGGAACCAAATAACAAAACCTGAGGAGCCCCTTCTTCTGCGTCCCTGCCCTATCCTCATGGGTCATAACCGCTAAAACCAAATTGGCTTAAACCAAAATTTTCCATCTGGTATGAAAATTCGCTTTGTCTCTAAAACCAAGCAGAAGCCAGTTCTCTGCCTGGTAGTGTTCCCCAAAGCAAGGGCCTCATCCCTTGCCCTGAGGGAATGGTTTCCCTGGTTCTGAAAGATCTAATTTTACTGAGGTGAATCTCTGGTATCAGAAAAGTGGAGGAACAAACTCTCAAGTGAGAAAATATTGCCAAGACCTGATTCAAAATGCGTGCAAGAACAAGAAGGCAATTGACATGTCTTTGACAAGTTCATTCATACTGCATCAGCATGTACAATCCTCACACATCCTCTCTGAATTCTGTTTTAGTGATCTTTCTTCACCGGTACCGCTGAACCCTTCTTTAATTTTCCTCAGATGGCACTTTTCCTTTTGTATAATTATCAGGAAGCTGGGTCCCAAGAGAAAAACGGAAAAATATAACCCAGATAACCAGGCAGAGTGAGTGAACACGTCCCATGTGTCACCCACACTCCTCCACACATCAGAATCAGTCAGGGAATATATGCATCAGCTGGTTCACAAGCAGCACTACACATCTTCCTTCTTCAGCCACCAGACTTCAGCTCAAAGAGAGCAAAACCCAGACTTCCAAACCTGAAGCTAACAGAGCTCAGCTGCCATCTTTTAAGACATTCTAAAGCTAACCTCCAACCCTTTAATTCTAACTGCAAATAACCTCCACAAGCAACTGTGATGCAATTTAGAAAGAAACTCCCCATATTTGGCATAACACTTGCTTCATTCCAGAAAACTTAAATCACATTGACTAACAACAGACACAGTTTTCATGTGAGTATTAACTCCTTTTTCTCCATATTTGCTGATTCCCATGCTTGAAAAGAGAAAGGGAGAGCCAGCTGGGAGTTTCAGATTTTCATCTGATTCATTCCTTCACATAACTCCTCATCTTCCTAAACAAACATCTTTCATCCTAGAAGTGAAAAGCAATGTGTGCATTTCTGCTTTATGGGAATTGTATTCATTCCATTAATATAAGTCCCAGCTATGAAAATGGGCAAGGTAGCTGGCAAGTAAGTGCCTGTATATAAATTGTTAAAGCAAATTGATAGAAAAACTGTAACACCACAGCTCTGGTTTTGCTGTTTCTCTTGATCAGCATTGTTAAGCCATTGCCCTGCAAGGTATTGGTCTATATTTACATAGACAGATAGATCTATGTTTTAATATAAATTATTCTAAACAAGGACAGGAGCTGCCAGAAAGAAAGACAAACAAATGATCTTTCACTTCTGATATCTACTAGGCAAACAAAGACAGGAATAAATCCTTTCTTGCTCATTTTCTTCTTTTGAGATACAGAACTTCAGAGAATCACCCAATTTGCAGAGATAAGTCTGTCTTTAAAAGCAAGTAAGAGCCTGTAATCAAGAATATGCAAGTTGATTAGTCAGGTTGCAACTAAGCTCGGGGAATGAATTAACTCTGTTGCCAAATATAGGCAGACATTTTTCCCCAGTCTGATTTAACTGGTGGGAAACATTATATTAAACACACCTTTGCTGTTTCAAGGGAAGCTTGAAATTTGTAATATGCCACGAGTCTGCTCACAGGAGTAAAGAAAAATCTTGAAGACAGTGTGTTACTGCTTATTACCAGGCTTGAAGGTTTGTTATGATACTGAATTCTCCTCACTGCTTTCTAAGCAAATCTGCCAGAAAAGGAAACCCTCATTTTTCCAGAGGAATTGATGATATGGGCTAAGAAGCTGTAGGATTTAGGCAGTGCTTTCCCTCAACTGGTACCTGATGTCCACCTGAGGAGCACACCACTGTAACAGGCTGTGCAGTTTGGGGTGTTTTTCTGCATCCAGACAGTGGGGTCAGACTGTCCACTCCACCCCTCTGGTCCCACACAAGTCATTTGCCCCTCAGCAGCAGAGCCTGTCTGCCAGGAGACAGGCACCTCCATGCATCTGACATTTTCAGGGAATCAGCTGCTGCAAGCCTTTCTGCTTTCCTCTTTTCCCATTTCTATGTCCTCATTCTCAGACCTTTCAAGAAAATCCCCTCCATTTCCCATTACATGCTTTTTTTTTTTCAGCCAGCAAGTAATGACCAGGAAATTAATGAGCAACAACCATTTATTGTTTCAGCTCCCTCAGTGCTTTATTTCTTTGCTTCCCAAACAGGAAGCCTGCTTTTCTTCAGTCCTCATTTCCTGTCCAAAATGGCTCTTACAGTTCCTCCTCACCTGCTCAAGCACCTACTCTCCCTCCACACCCAGGACAGCATTGAGCCTGACAGCCCTGTCCAGTAGCTGTCCTCTCTCGCCAACTCATTCCAAAAAAGCCCATCCCACCAGCTTGGGGCCAAGGTCTCATTGCTGCTTCCATCTACGCTTCCTATCATTTCTGCATGACCCAACCTGCTCTATGTTCCCCTTTTGCTATGGCAATGTGTCTGCCCAGGAAGACCACCCCCTGTTTATAGACATTTGCTCTCTCTGCAGTTCAGTAGATGTCAGCTGGATGTATTCCTGATGTTTCTCCTAACATGCTGTATGCAGACACATGGGCTAGAAATGAGTGTCCACAGGCACTCCAGATGCATGAACAGAGGAGTGCCGCAGCCAGCTCCTTCCTTCACCAACAGAGATGGAGAAGGGTCTGGAGCAGAAGTCTTTTGAGGACCTTTTGATAGAGTTGGGGGTGTTTAGCCTATAGAAGAGGAGGCTGAGGTCCCTGAGGGAGGACTTTATTGCTCTCTACAACTACCTGAAAAGAGGCTGTAGCAAGGTTTCTTGGTTGGTCTCTTCTCCCAGGTAACAAGGGATGGGACAAGCAGAAACGGCCTCAAATTGCAACAGGGAAGGTTTAGATTAGATATTAAGGATAATTTCTTCAATGAAGGGTGGTCAGGCATTGGAACAGACTCTACAGGGAAGTGGTGGAATCACATTCCCTTTAAGTGTTCAAAAAATTTGTGGATGGGGTACTTGGGGACACAGTTTAGTGGAGGACTTGGTAGTGCTGCATTAACATTTCTTAGATGTCTTTTCTAACCTTACTGAGCCTATGATTCTATGATTCCTGACCCTGGGGAGGAATGGTGGTGGGAGGTGCAGGGTTGGATTGTGGGGTTTCCAGGCCAAGGGTGTTGAGTCTTCAGACTGCCCTCCTTTCCAGGAAGAGAGCATGAATGGCACTGAAATGCCTCCGCTCCACCAAGCCTTGCTGTGGAGAGCAGTGCTGCTCCTGGAGGAAAGCCTCTGTGCTTCCATGCACAAGCAAGCACTAGGTCAGCAGCTGGCAGTGGGGGATGAGGTGGGGGACAGGAGAACATGTAACAGGAAAGCAAATTTAAAAACAAAAGGAAGGGGAAGTGCTGGAGTGAAACATCCGATTTCCACGAGCTTAACTGTTTAGTCCCTCCACTGTATGGCAGTGACAGGCTCTTGGTGAGCAATGGCACAACAGGAGCCAACATTGGTATTTAATATGTATAATTGTTTGCACAGCAGGGACAGGCCTTGTTCCTCTATGCACTGAGCAAACACAGTGGGGCACACTGCCTGCTCCAAGGAGGTTATGTGATGGCTATAGAAGGAGGTGAAGAGAAAAACACACATGCACAAGGGCAGGTCAGTGACAATGGCATTACCTGTGCTTCGAACAGTGGGAAGGGTTGCAGCCTTGTGCATGGTGTTGTGCTCTGCCGCAAGGTCAGCAGCACAATGAAATAATCTCGAGTCCTTCACAAATTGTGATAGCTGTGATCCCTATCACCATGAAGCTGTTCTAGCCAGCAAACCAGCCAGACCAGAACAGACTGTCTCTTTCCTCTCTCTAGCAATGACAAGTGATCCTTCCTGACTGAGCAAGGGCTTTCCTGCTGGGAAGCCTATGCAGTAACATGTGGCGATGTGAGACTTATTTTTACAAGACAGATGGAGCCTTCAGTTCTCATGTATTTTTTAATATCTCATCATTGTTTATGTGAGTAACTAAGTGGTTCTTTAAATTGAGGTCCTTTTATTTCATGGACAGACACTGCCAGAAGAAATAGTATTTGATATTTCATGGGCAATAACATGATCTTGAAATGGGAACAGCTCAATCACTCCTGTGTTTTACTGTGGTCATATTTAACTGTCTCAAATTAATACATCTTCTATTTTTTAAGGCAGGGGTTATTCTGACATAGGAAACACATCTTTTTATAGTGAAGGAGATCAGTCACTGGAACAAATGGAGGATGGTGGATTCTCTCTCTGATCTTCAAACTACAAAAGATACTCTCTGGCCAAAAGTACTCTGAGGCTCAAAGCAGTGGAAACTGGAACATTACAGTGGCCTATTAAATGGGGAAAGCGGAGGATCAAGCTTCTGTGACTTTCTCCTCTGTAACTCCTCCGTATGCTCTGTATACATGTCTCTTTGTCTTGGTGTAGATAGAATCACATAATCATAGACTGGTTTGGGTTGGAAAGGACCTTATGAATCATCTAGTTCCAATGCCCCTGCCATGGGCAGGGACACCTTCTGCTAGACCAGATTGCTCAGAGCTCCCTCCATCCAGCCTGACCTTAAACACTTTCAGGGATGGGGTATCCACAACTTCTCTGGACAACCTTTACTTCTAGTCATCCTCCCCTTTGTATGCATCTTCCAGAGTTTAGATTTAGAAGACCTGCAAATATCTGGAGATAGAAAATCAAAAGATCTGACATACAGTGCTTGTTGAGGATGTATTTATGAAATGCATCCACAGAGAAAAAGCCACAAGAAGAGCTATTTACTGACAGGGGTCTAGGAAAGACTACCCAATAAACAACAGTATCTGTAATATGATTCTCTAATTATGCCATCCTTTACACAGACATGAAGTGACAATTTTAAAAGTGGCAATTACTGTGAATGTGTCTACTCAGGGCTTGGGAAGAGCTAAACTGGATGATAGTCGCTCAGGGGAAAAACATGGGTGGCAAACGAGTGCCATTATTGTGTCTGGGCAGGCAGTTAATATTTCCTTATGCACTCAGTCATCTGAAATTTTCAGTATTTCAGAAATTTTACACTTCTGAACTGCTTCATCTTATCAATGAAAGTATCATCTTAAGAAGCATTGACATGAGATAAAGCAGGATAAAATTAATCTAAAACCAGTTTGATAAACTTGAATAGAGGACTTCAAATCTACAAGTATTTTGCAACATATTTGATTGCCATCAAGGATATATTTATGCTTTTATTAAAATGTAGCTTGGCTTTGCTTGGTCATGCATATGAAGAGTTGACTTATGACATTTATAAGGTTTTGTTATAAATCAGCCTCTATTTCCTCAACAATAAACTTGTCTTTATGCTTGGTGCATGACTTACACATTCTAGAATCACCTGCTGTGCCACAGATAGTCAGTGGGAAGCTTTATTTAATTTTTTTCAAGTTTCAGTTCTGTTTTTGGAAAAGTTCAGCTTAACTCAGAAGATTTTGCAGGAGGTTTAATTTCAAGTCTCATCAATTTTAACCTTTCATTTCATATAATTTAGATACACAAGAAGAAGCACTTCTATTTTGCTTTGGGATGGAGTTCCTTAAGGCCAACTGTTGCCAAATAACACCTATGAGAAGGTCTTATCTTTAGGGAAACAAAGCATGGCCAAACTGTTTTCCATGGGAAAATAAGAGCATCAAGTTCCAAAACCCCAAGATCACAAGGCAAGGGATCCCAACAGAGAAATCCAGTTCAACCCTCAGGTGATCTGAAATGGAGCTCATGTTAATTAAACAGACCAAAATTAAATACACGGATATTTTGAAGTCAAAATGTTTCAGAATATTTTCCCTCATGGACATGCTTTTGTTCTTCTGAAAGACAGAAAATAGCAAATTCAATACTTGTATTAACTGGAGATAGAATTTTAGAATAAAAGTCCTATTGCTCTCAAGGCTTTTAATTGCTCAGAGGGGCATTAGGTGGCAAATATTTTTTGGATGTCAGCCTGAGTTCTTCAAGGATCCTTCTGATGCAGTTTGAAAATTAAAAAGACAGTATATAGCCAGGGATAGATTTAAGAGATAACACTGCAGAGCAAATAAGGCCCCAAACTGTCAAACCTGGTAGACAGAAAGAATGTGCTAGAAAAACAAATTATAGTAATGAACACCCTTCTACAAACTGCTGTGAAAGAGACAGAACCCATCCTAATCCCTCAACACTAAGGAAAATAAATGGTTTGTATTTACATTTTATTACATGGAAAACTGAACTTATTTAAATAATAATCATCTGGTCAAATTTCTAAACAGAAAAGATGGAAAAGATACTAAATTCCTAGTGCATGTCTGCTTGGCATTTGCAGGCAGTCATGAGCTGGTTCTGCTCAGCACAGCCTGTCGAGCCTAAATTAACGCACCCTGCAGGGTGTCGGTGTCTGTGTTGCCAGGTACTGAGCATCTCCCTCACCTGCCTACCTGGCTTTAGCTCACCCTGTGTGAGCACAGACCTACCCTTAAATTGTCTGGAAAAGGCACAGGTGCTCTACATGCCTGTTACGTGCTCAGGCTCCTGTTGTGTGCTCAGGCTCCTGTTGTCATCCAGACAGCACAGTCCAAAGGGTCAGAGACACACCTATGCCCTGAATCTCTCTTTAGGCTCCACCGGCTGAGCTGATCAGGGCTCAGGTCTGCTGCTTGAATTTAAGTATTCAGTGGGATTAGGCAGTCAATGGTAATCAAAGATGGTTTTGGCCCTGCCAGACACTGATATGAAGGCAAATGATCAGGGCCCAACTCTTCACTGCCTGCAGCAGGAGCTTGTACACCAGATTCACAGCACCTACATTGCAGCCAAGTGAATGCAGGTGTCTGAACTTGGTTCTGAGGATGCCAGCCTAGGAAAACGTCTGGAGCTATTCATGCAAGTAACGTGCTCTAGGTGTGTTCATGTGAGTAAAAATTGCCCAAATCAAGTGAATACAGCAGCAGTGGGAGCTCCAATAGAACTACTGTGGGGTTGCACCCACATTCATGGAATCAGGATCCTGTTTAAGAAGTAGATTAGATTTAATAACACCTTTCTGGGCATCAAGTAGTATTAAACTAATGACAGAAAAATCTGAGTTGAATCAACAAGAGTAATTTCTTTCCTCCCTCCTCTACTTGTAACCACTGAAGGCCTAAGTTCTTTCTCACTTGTCCCTGTTGAGGCATAGTCTCACTGAAGTGGAAGGAGATATTAATATGATTGATGGTGGTCAAAGTCTGGCAGCAGAAAATAATGAGGCAGAATCGTCTCAGCCAAAATGACACTTTTGCCAAGGAGTGAGTGGAATATCAGGGTTTTCTTGATGGGCTTGTGGATATCAAGGTTTTCTTGTTGGGCTTGTGGTTTTCTGATCACAAAGTCAAAATATGATTAACTCTAAAATCTATCTGGTTTTAGGACCAGATCAAAGACTTAAGTGCCCAAATTAAGGACTGCAACGGCTAATCATGAAGAAACATAAATAGATTGAAGATACAAAGGCAAAAATTATCAAGCAGTTCCAAAACAAAGGAAATCCCTTCACATACATTGTTTGCTTTTGAGGCAAAACCATTGCTTTTCTTTAGTTATTACTGAGACACTGGGGCACCAGTCAGAAAAGACATGCATTCAATACTTCAAGCAAGTTGTGTGGGTCCTCCCTGCACAGTTTTGCAACTGTCCCTTCTCACATAGCTTATTTTTGCATTCTTCCCAAGTCCTTATCATTTTTAGCCTCTTCACTGTGGTGAGAGTTTGTGCATGACTCACTTAATTTTATCAAGGTCACATTACTGCAGGGAACAAAGGTAAAGAGAGGAGACAGGTCACCAAGCAGAAGAAGGGGTAGGCAGACCAGCTCAAAATGCATTTGCATCTCCGGGTTAATACTCCTTGAAAAAAACAAGATGAAATTAAATAGTTTCCCCCTCCTCTTCTCTATTCCTTTCCCAGCCATGACCTTACAAATAACATGATGTTAATCTCAACTTGAATCTTCTCAAAATTTTGCTTTTAGGCTATGTCTTGTATGATGCTTAGACTCCCATCCTAAAATTGCATTGTGAACCACTTAGGAGAACTGATTCAGCCGAAAGGTAACAGGGGAGGGGAGGGAAGCGGAGGCGAGGTGAGGCAAGGCGAGGCGAGGCAAGGTGAGACATTTTTGGTGAACCAGCTCCCTTGAGCACGCATTTAGTCAAGGACCAAAGAGACAGTGCAAGGCTTTGGATGTGCAACCAATTACAGGAAGAGAGTTGCAGAAATCCTACATCAGATTCGCCGCCACATGAGATGAATGGGACAAACTGCTCATGGAAATGCCTTTATCTCTTCAACAAATACAAAAATAATCTGTACAACTGTCTTAGGCTGGGCACCTACCTGCCAAACATCTTGAATTAGGTAAAATGAATCCCTCTCCTTGAAGCTACATGCGTTATTATGGTTTGTGCAGAGGTCTGGATCCAGGTTCCTTACAGACACACAGCAATATATCCTTACAGATATACAGATATATCAGTGGGAGCAGAGGGAGCTCTTGTGTCCTACTGGGGCTTTGTCTCTCTTCCCTGTTACAGTTAAAAATCCTGTGCACAAACTAACCATGGAGTAACACCTGGCCCATTGCACAGTTAATTACCTTAGAAAATACTGGGACTATTTACATCTCTTGACAGACTCAGATCCTTCTTGGCAGAGAATTGTACAGACCCAGGGAAATACTTTCTGCTCTGCCTTACTTGCAAGCATTGGCACAAGGAGTTTTTTTGCCAGCAGAAACCAGTCCATGTTTGAACACTCTGAGCAGTTCTACTAGTAAGGCTCCAGCTAATTACTACAAGGTCCCAGCTCATGTTCCTCAAATAAAAAAAAAATCAATGCTCTGGGCTATATAAAGGTCTGTGATTGAAGTCACAGCTCACCTGGTGGCAGGGATGCCTAATACCCACAGAATCCTAAAAAACCATAAGGATGTCTACTGTCCCCGATTTTACACCTTCTTCTGGTGCGCTGAACAATTCCTTCCTTGGTTTGTCTCTCAGTTGGATTGCTTTGTGCTGGCTTGGGCACAGATACTTTAAAAAATGCAACCCTTTTGACTTCCAACAAAACCAATTTAGATGCAATGGTCTTCTGTTAGAACAAGGTTTAGGCAGGTCTAAATATCTCATACCTGTTTGGCTGTCAGGTATTGTGGTGATACCTGGTTTAAATCACCAGGAATCCTTCCTGTTATAGTTTCATGTTTAGCTTTGGACAAAAAAATTAGGATTCCTTGAACATACAGTTACTTCCCACTGTATTCTTGCAGCACAGATGTTTTGTCCAGCTGCACACTCATATGGCTGCTGGCATTGATTATTTGGAATGAGTTTTGCTTTAGTATAATAATTATACAGCAAAGTGGGCCCACCTTCCCTTATTCATTTCATGGAACTGTCCACTTTTGAAGGCTGCATTTCCCACCAGTCAAGAGAAATGCAGGTGCTTAAAGAAAAGCTTGTTTCTGCTCTGCCACCAGGATGAGATGAGAGCAGATAGATTTTATCCTTTAGACTTCCAAGATTCCCTGAACTCTTCATTATGTCCAGCACCTTTTCCTGCAAAAACTGTTGAGAAGTTCTAACATTTTAGGTTATATACTCTGCCACTTTGACTTTTTTTTTTTTGCTCACTGGAATAATGTTAATAGCAGCAAACAAAAATCAGTAGAGGACTGTGCTCTTGCATTGGACCCAGGGAAGGATGGAAAGACAATGTGATGGGTTTATGATGGTGTAGACATGATGATTCTTCCTTGCACTGGTGAGGCTAAACAGGCAGGTGAGTTCTGCACTGTTGCTCACCTGGACAGCTGGGATATCAGCAGCCCCTAGCAGAGGAGTTTACAATGATTCAGGAACGAAAAATACAATTCTTATGGCATCCCTTGCCTCTTAACTCTGCTAGGTAGAGTCCTGCATCCAAGTGATCTGTGGAAGAGGCATGTGTGGAATGGCATCCCTTGGAGCGATAAATTGCCTATAGCAATGGCATCTTCTATGGACACTGCAAAGGGGCTGTATTAATTAGGACAAGTAAGGAGAGAGGAAGCAGTGCTTGGTTAAGGGTTGAACTTGATAATTTTGAGGTCTTTTCCAACCTGACTGTATGATTTTAAATGCTTTGTGGCCTCCTGACATTTTAGCAGAATTGCAGGGCCAGAATCTCCTTCAATATCCAGGGTAAATATTGCTTGCTCTGATCAGCTGGTGGCTAAGGCACTGTGGGGTGCTTTGTTATACAAGATGGAAAAGAAGTCAGCAGCAGTGGCTGCTGAACTAATTTGAATCAATCTTAGAACCAGATGATGGAGGAAGGATATCCCCAAATGTTTATATGACAAGCAACATTTTACCAGGGACACTTCTACAGTTTGGCTCCCTCCACTCCTGCATTACTCCCCTGTGTTCACCAGATCCAGCTGCAGTCTGTAGCATTTTGCTATAGGAGTAAGTTGATTGCTGCACACCAGCAGCAACTGATGGCTATTCCCTGTGCAAGCTGCTGAAAGAGGCGTCAAATGGGGTAACAGCTCCTCCAGCATCTGGATGGCAGGGGTGGTGTGACAAGGCAAGTCCTAAATCTTCCTCCTTTTACAACCAGACATTGCCGAGAGAAATGCCAGAGCAAAGTCCGTTTTGCTCTGTATTCACAGATACGTTTTGTCATAAAAAGGCTCAAGGTTTTGAGGTCTTGCTCTTTGGCCATGTGACATCCCAAAGCTAGTCTGTACTTTACCAGTCCAATGTTTTCTTCATCCGTTTACAAGGCAGGAGACTGAAGTTTTTTAAAGGTATTTTGCTTACAATGAAAATCCAGTTTCTCCTAGTTTTTTCTATTCCTTGTGTTGAAAAACCCTTACCGCTATAGTGGGCATTCTGTTTAGTATGAGGCACCCTATAAATAAACGTGCAGTTAATGATGTTCATTTCAGTTCCATTCACTATGCAGATAAAGTATATATTAGTCAAAAAGTAAGTCAGCTTTCATTATGGTGACATGAATAAAAACACAAGGAAGCACATTGCTCTACCAAACCCCAGAACCTAGGCAGCCAGTTCTGTGGAAGGTTTTTGTTTCAGATTTTAAAGGACTAAATATTTCAACTAAACCTCCGTCTGGATTTTGTATATTTACATAAATTCTTTTTTTTTCCCTTGGAGCCTGACCCCATTTCCTGAGGCTTGAGTGAGGGACTGGGTTGCTTTTTGTAGCTTTCGAAAGGCTTGTGTTTGTAGTCCTGCTTTCTTATTAACTGTAAATCAGAGACCCTTACAGTCAGCTTACACCACTTCCACTTGACAGAAGATTGCTGCTTAAAGACCCTTTCCTCCATCGTTAGAAATAAGCATTCTTTAAATTATACATTTTTCATTAACAAATCACTTGCATAATACTAATGGTGCCCACTCAGATTCCTATATATCGTGTGGCTTTGAGACTGCAGCATGCTGAGGTCTTCTGGCTCTATTATTTATGTGTCTCACACATGAATAATAACTCTGCTGACATAAATTCATCTAACGGAGGCAACTTTATGCTCAATAAATATTGTGAATGCTTGCTGAGTATCACACACAGTAAGAATCTCCTCGTGTACTTCCCACCAAAGGAGAGGAACTCTCTTCTGCATGGAAATCACTTTAAGCCTGGCTCAGGTTTCAACCTGTCACTATGTGCACTCAAGTGAGTGCAAGCCCTGTCCTGACACAAATTGGAAATGAAAGATGTTGACAAAAATCTCAGCTATGTGAGTAATGATTTATGACTGGTTTTGCCCAGGCACCTCAACAATGTTCGTGAATAAAGCATTGAGGTTTATGGTAGCAAATAATTCATTAGAAAGACAATTTCAACTTTATTAGAGATTCCTGAGAAAGAAAAAGGAAAGGCCAGAACATTTTATGGATCAACATGCACTTCAGTTCCCCTTCTTTAAATATCTGTGGCAACATGTAAAATTTAGGTCACATCTTTAACCATAGGCACCTGCTGGTGGCATGTTGCCAATCCACAGCGCTATTTTCAGTGCAAGAGTTTATACTGTGACCACATCTGAGAGTCCCATTTTTCCATTGGAACCCAACATGATGTCTGAATATGAAACACACTGATCCTGTAAGCTTAATGAATTTTGCCTGTTCTGGACTGTCTGATATAGAGAATATTTTAGAAAATGATAATATGACAGAGAAAAGAAGGCCTGTTGTAGGCAGATGCTACATGATACCAAAAAGGACTTGTAAGTATTCCTAAAATATCACTCTGATTCTGAAAAGAAAAACAAAATTTCCCTTGCCTTCAGAAAATGAAATTAAAATCTTTTAAATTATTAATATTTATATCCATGTGCACTCTTGAAAATATGGTTTATCCCAGACTAAGAGCCAAGTGTGTGCTCTTAAATCTTAACATTTCTGTAGCTAGCATCTGCAAAGCCCCACCCTGCAGGAAAATTGCCCCCCCAGACGCCCTTTCATTCCAGACATACCCATTCAGATGCTGCTTTCACAGCCTTTTAATCAAATCAGCCTTTACAATCTTCCTTTCACATCACCATCCCGTCTGTCAAGCACAAGCAAGCCAATTTTACACTGCAATTGTCCTCTCATTTCTGAGTATCACATCGGCCCTGTTTTCACTCTAAAAAGCTAAATCCCTTTCTCAGACTGCCATGAAGCTGAGAGAACTTTATATAACCTGCATGTTGAGGAGGGAAAAGAAGCAGCAATTACAGCAAAGCAGAGACGCTCTTAGAAGGAAGAATTTCTTCTGCTTTGCCCTCTGTTACCACTTTTTTTCAGACCCAGTTTGTGAGTGCAAGAAGGCTTTAAAGAACAGTGGCAGTTGTAAGGAAATGAAATACTCAGCAGGTGATCCTGCAGTTCACCTTTAGGAGATGAAAACCAGAATTTGAAAGGAGACCTAAGAGTTTTGGTACATGGAGCCATTTTTGCTCACGTTGAGCCCTGTTTACAAGAGCAGGGCTCAGAAGACTTTCATGCTTTTGCATTCTACTACTAAAATCAGTGAGGATCTCTTTACAGCCTTCTGACATTTTCATGTGGTGAATGGGGTCCAAACTGGTATGGTAATCCTTGTTCCCAGCTTTGTCACTTTGTCCTTTGTGAAACAATCCCAAATGGTTTGTTTGTATAATGTGAGCATAAAATACGGCATGGTGTTACTGCAGGTTTGCACACTAGTGGCCAGTGACTTAATCAGAAACTGGGAACACTAATACTGTGATATATTCCTGCCAAGATGCAGTCTGAAAAACACAGATAAGAGAAATCATATGTGAAGGATATGCAAAGAATATTTTTAGCAATAATAAGCGCATAAAAGCTCTCCACCTGGTGCTCTAACAAGGAAAGGGTTGATGAAAAGTGCTAATAGCACTGAAAGAGTGAAATCAGTGAGAGCCTCGTCTGCAAAATAAATTACAAGAGCAGAATAAGTGTCTGTTTTTAGCAGTTTCCAGATCATCTGGGAGTTAGAAAACCTTGACATAAATGGCTTTACTGACATTGGCAGTGTATCGTCTGCTTAACAACACCAACTCTACTCCTTTGTATTTTAGCAAGTGAAGGTAGTAACATAAAAGAGCAATGTCAGTTTGTACTGTGACCACATCTGAGAGTCCCATTTTCGCATTTTGGCTACTTGGAATCTGCACGGTCATGCTGGCAACAGCAGTGTGCTTTATACAGCTGGTGTATGAGATCAGCTGTAGGGTGCAGTGGGGCTGCACAACCATAGGGAATTGGAGCAGGCACGGGAAGGACACAGCTCTTCCCTCCTCAGGATGCTCCTTTACAAGCCATGTCCCGTGGCTGCCCAGCAGCCTCAACAGGACTGTGTGCAGTGGTAAATAAGTGTGAATCTTATACTTCAAACCTATTGCAAAATGTTTGAGTGATCTGTACTGTTTTCTCAAACAGTTACTGAAGCATCCCTCTTGGTGTATGAGCAGCTCAAGCTATGTGCCCATGCATGGGATCCCAGGCTCTGCATCTTCTCAATGCTTTTCCAGTGACCACAGACTGGACTTCACCACATGACTATTGTAGGTTAATACAGCTACGTCACATTCAACCAAATCAGCTGTCACATCAGCTCTCCATTTTCATACAAACAGCCAACAGTAGTTATTTCTACTTGCAGCGCTCACCAGCTAAATCAAATTTTCCGCGTATATTTAAACAGCAAGGTCATTCTGTTGACAGTAGGTGAAGGAGGAAACAAACTCTGAATTCTAAAGAAACATTTTCCTTCATACAAAAGGGATCCTTTTGTTTATGTAGTTCTCATTTAAGGCATCTCTAAAATATCATCAAATCTGTGATTTCTCTTCTGGTGTGAATGACCTATCTCATGTTGTAAGTTGCCTCTTTCACTGCATCCCATGAGTCAACATTAATTTAAAATTTCACCTTTCTGTAACCGCACTGAATAATTTCTATGCATCTGTATAATTTTTACTAATTCAGTGTCTATGAGTGGAAAGTCAAATGATTTCTTACTAGAGAAATATTAATGCCCTGTTATAAAAGTGCTGATTGCATTACTGATACTGGAGCTGTGCACAAAGCAAGCATTGTCTGGCTTTTGTCAAAATAAGTGTGGTAAACAATAGACCAGATTCAGTTTAAGCAGAGATATACTAGTAGTCATGTCAATGTTCTGCCTGACCACGGCTTAACTTAATCATAAGCATGTTGCCCAATTAGGTGGATGTCTCTTAATGTCTTCTGGCAAAAATGTTCCGCTTGGTATAAATAATTAAATGCCCAAACAAGGATTTCAGTCTACGTATTCCATCTCCCAAGCGAGTGCCTTCCCAAACTAATCTCACGACTTTTCTTGTGCAATGCAATAGAATTTAATTATTTATGCCAAGCGGAACTGTTTAGCCAGAGGAGATGGCAATAGCGTGCCTGTCTACATCCCCTCTACAGCTTGGGAGCTCCCATGGGCCCTTTGGGACATGAAGTCTGTACATTCCCATTCCTGCTTCTGCGTGGGGAAGGGATGGGAAGAGTGTTCACACTGCATGTGTGGGCTCCCCCACTGCTGCTGGGTTTAAGGTGGCATCTCATTCCTTTTATTCTACTGTAAGTTTCTGCACTGGGTCCCAGAGGCAAAGCAGCCAAGGTTTATGACTCCCACTTGTGCTCCAGTGCAGGCTTTTGGCAAGGAGGGGTATATACATGTGTGGAGGCAGCAGTATGGGTACCTCGGTGGTTTCATGAATGGAAACAGAGACCCTGAGAGAACTGACTTGCTTCCTTGTTATCTGCAGCCAAGCACTGATGCAGGGATGTAAGACATCCGTCAGACATGTGAATCATCCTGGAGATCTGTCCTCTGACTCGCAACACTGCTCAGATGCTGACTCCAGTGTGTGTTTTTAGCACTGTCTCTATACCACGAGTAGCCACCACAGCTCATTTAGGATGTTGAATGAATTGCATTTTGCTTGACAGGTGAAGAAAGAGGAATGTGCCCCCTTCTCAAGTATCACTAATCTCACCTAACCTGTCATATACAAATATTATCCATAGCATTATACTTGATCAGTCTTGGTGCAATAGAACAAAAGTGAATAAAGCAGAACCAGAGGACAGCAGCTGGCTGTGTAGAGATGTGCAGTAGCAGCACCTTCTGTTTCCATTTAGGTTGTATGAATAATGAGTTTATTTTTTAATTTTCTTTTTTCCCTTAGTAGAGGAAGAGATCAAAAGACAGTAGATGAAATTACCTCAGTCCTTTAATAAACTGGAGACTTCTTTATCATGAACATTTTTGTGGCAGTTTACAAAAGATCTCAGTACAGGGCATTTTGGCATTTTGGTGTTAAAAGATATGGAAAAAAAGGGGATTTTGGTTGTGGTTTTGGTTTTGATGAGGTTTTTTTGTTGTTATTTTTATTAATTTTCTAGGGGGTTCTTTTTCTGTTTTCTTTTTGTATTTCTTTCGCCGTTGCCTGCCTGGTTCCTCCTATCTAACCACCACTTTGGGTCTGTTGAATGTATCTAGTGAAAATGTTACCAATACATAATGTCTTAACATGCTCTCTCATAAAAATACCAAACCTATCAAGTAGAAATCTATAGGGCCAGATTGCAATCCATCCTGTAAGCTCATTATACTGTGAAGGAGGGAGGGAGAGGTGGAGGGAAGTTTTCAGGCAATTCCTCCTTCCCTTATCTTCCTACAAAGGCAAAATGAGGAGTATCTGGTCCATGTGGACCTGGCACAGCTGTGTGGTTGCAGCCCAACGTTAGCAGGTGGCTGGCATGACTCCCTGCCTCACAAGCATGATAAGGGATGGGAGAGCCATCATGCCATTGAGCTTTACAGGCTCTTTTTCATAAACACTCCTCAAAGAGCTGCCAAATACAGGCAGTACCTTTTGGTGTTCGGACAGAGGCTGAGACTCTCTGTCCTCCTTGCCCCAGGGCCACTCTGGTCACCACAGGAGGCCACAAGCTCTGTGTAGTGCATCCTCCATTTTGCATAGACAGGACGTGCTACAAGAGCCCTAAAGTTCCCACCTGCCCTTTTTCTGTGTGGCTTGGCATTCTGCCTCGGATGTCCCTCCTACAGTGGCTACTGTGAGGGAAGCACACGTGATGCAGGGGAGTGGATCAGGAAGGGAATAACACGGTTGTCCTGCTCTGTGCTGACAGCAAGGGGCTTGTGCCAAAGACAGTCTGAGCTCAGCCAGCACATCTCAAATCTTGCTCACGGGCTGCACCTGAATGTGACTACCAGTAGATGAGGGGCAAGTTCAAATCTGTGCCCCTACTCACCATACAATATAGATGCAGTCATGGTACCTCTATGTAAATAATATTTAAATAATACAAAGCCAAAGAGCCTGAGCTTGCAGCTTTCTTGCAGATCCTATTTTCATGTAGCAAAGCACAGAGGCAGCAGCTTCTGCACATCACTGTGAATAACAGTCTGGAGAAGCAGCCCACACTTCCTCCGTACCAAAAACAAGAATGAGCCTAGCACTGGGGTTATTTTCTCTTTCCCACCATTCAATACTAATTTTTGGCTACAGGCAAAGATCTGAAAGTCAGTAGCATGTCAACCTTCTTGCTTGTACTGCCCTTCTATGGTGCACATCAGAAGATATGTCGTTATTTCTTGCAGGGCAATACACCCATTGCAGGCCTGGTTCATTCTCCCTGGCCTATCTATAAGGTGGGAAATGCAATTAATTCTAGAAGGAATCCTTCCCGTTGGCAGGCAGCCAAAGATAGCAGAGCCGTAATAGCTTTTGGGCAGCCACAGCACAGAAATTACAGCCATTCACCAAGGACACTCCCCCTGAGCTTCTGCTTTCTTGAAGTAATTGCAAATTATATCACTTGAATTCAGATAGCTGGAGGGGAAACTCAGGCACCGATGAGGCATGAAACAGCCTGGCCCAAGACCTAAAATAATCCTGCGTAAAAATTCACAGCTGCCCATTGTTAAAAATAAAAACAAGACCATATCCCTATCTGCTTTCCGTCAGTGATTTTCCTTTTGTTCCCCTTCCCCCACAGCCTTTCCTCCCCTTCCTACACTGCTGCCTGTGCCCTGCCAGACCTTGCAGCACCTGGAGGCAGTGACACCGGCATGTGGGCAAAGGGTGGCCTCAGCCTGCTCGCTGAGCCCCAGCGCAGCTGATGCCCCACTGGTGGCAGGGATGGTGGCCCCACATACACAGAGCCCCGCAGTGCTCTCATCATCTGCAGTTTTGGTTCCTCTGAGCACAGACTGTGCCAACACAGGGCATCCCCAGCTGAGGGCATGTCACCTGCTCAGAGGGGAGCTGCATGGCTGCAGAGAGGGGCTGCAGAAACAGCCACCACCTCTGGCCGGGCAATACAGGGTCTCTGCTCAACAGGTTGGCTGGTGTGACTTCCACAGACAGCATGGGGCTTGGCAGGAGAAAAATCCCGAGCTTCTATTGATGTCCCACCTTCCCATGCCTCAAAAGGCCTCATAGAAGAAAAAGATTCAAAACCTTCATATATTTCTTTCAGTATTCTGAACTGAACATTGTGGCTAAAATATATGGTGAGAAGCGCTCAGGAAGGAGGAGATGCAACAAAACACAACAAGAATTACAGTTAATAATGCAAATTCATTGACAGACTATATACTGATCCTTTTCTCACATTAAATAATGGCTTACTGCCATGGAGTAGGATGCAATGCCTCTTGCAAAGAAGAATACTGTAAGAAATCCATGATACGACATACAAAAGTAAAAGTCACATAATGGCAGCCTGGAAAAATGTCCTTGCTAAGAGTAGGAGGCCATTCTGAATGAGGAAGGCTGTCAGAGTCTTATCTGCCCAGAATATTTGCCTGTCTTTTAGTTCACATTACAGTAGCCCTAAGGGTGGCCAGAAAAAAATTAGAGTTTCACTGCCTTTCCTTGACAGATGTGCACAGTAACCTTGTCTCAGAGCCTTTATGATCCAAACTGACAAGAGACATGCAGAAGAAGAGGGGAGATTATACTAATTTCTGTATAAGAAAACTCTAAATCAGTTCTTCTGTACAAGGAATTTCTAAACCAGTCAGGATGTCCTCAGACTTGTGAATGGAGTCAGGTCTCCTAGCTCCACCACCTCCTTAACTGATGATTTTTTTCTATGGAAATATATCACTACATCTAGTAACACCGTGCACTTCTGTAGCCTCCTCTATGCAAAAATCACAAAATAGCTCGCAAAGGAAGGGAATCACCATACACACTACACAGTCAGCTGTAGTGCAGACATCTAAGCCTGAGCTACATCACAGCCAGCAGAAAAATAGTTAATGCCATTAGGGGAGCACTGGCTGTACAATGGGATTCACCTCATTGCCCAACAACTCATGAGACAATGGAACTAAAATGTGGAATATCCCCTGTAACTGCAGGCAGCCCTGCTCACTCCAGTACTGGTGGAGCCTTGCTGGGCAAGGTAAGGAGAAGGTACCCCAAGGGAAACGCTTTGTTCCATGCTTTCTGGATCTAGCCCAAAGCAGAAAGCAAGGGGAAAGTTATTTCAATATGACAGATTTTGGTCAAACTACCTCCTTGGCTGCTTAAGAGAGCACATTGTTGCACCTCCCATCCCTGGAACTTTGGAAGCCACCAGGCACCCCATGCATTCCCTGCCTCCGCCTCTGCTCTTGCGATGCAATGATACAAAGGCAAAGAAAAAATGTGGTTAAAGGAGCTTATTTGGCATAAGTAAGAAATCACAGGAGACTGTACGTTACCCAACTGGAGTGGGTAACTTCGTCATAAATTTTTATCTATACTGTTGTGATGCAAATTCCTTATCTAGTGGGCTGCCTGAGAGATGCTAGTCTGCCTCCCTACCCACAAAACTGGGTGCTGGCCTGCTGCCCCATGCTTTGAGCACCTCCCTTACCACAGAAAGCAAAGCCTTCCTTTACACCACTCATCTGCTCAGTGGCAGATGGCATTCATGAGAGGATGCACAGGCACATGCAATGCATATGCTACACGTATATCGTTGAATACACATGCCCCACACAGCAAACCAAGACCCAAAGCTTATTGTGCCATGAAGAGCAAATAGTTCTTGTTAGATGTGATATATGGCATGCACATTTTTCTGCTTCCCTTTCTTCACTATACTCAGGTAGGGCAAAGTGACTTTCAGTGGGCTCAAATTTGTCTTTACAACTTGTGTTTTGCATTCTTTGAGTTCAGTCACCAAGTCTTAAGCGCCCCCTTTCCCCTGCACTGAGTGCCAGCTTGTCTATCCTATCCCCCTGACTAAGGCTTCCCAATCACTTCTGTAGTCCTTGCTTCTGATTATCCAACACCTGGTTTTGTGCTGCTTCTGGTAACTTTCCACTCTTTTGAACCACACACAGAACCTGGAAAAACTGGTTTCTGTAAACTTTAGGTAACCCTTTGTGCCAAGCCTATTTCTAACTCAGTAGTGGAGCATGATGGTTTAATGGCCAGGGATTGTTCCCAGCAGAGAAGTTAAAGAACATTTATGGAGGAGTGGAGAGAGGGGAATTCAGGCTCTGTTACATTTGGCTGCAAACTTCCTATAAAATTTGTGTTAAGATTCATGTCAAACATTTATGGGGAGCTATTTCCAAGGAAGCACACCAAGTGTGTTAGCATGTAATTACGAGTCAGAAAGCTTTTATTTGGCTGGAGATTGAGCTGTTCCAAAGATCAGTGACTGATGGCTCATCACAGGCTTGAGCATTGAGTCATTATTAATACTGTTATCAAGAACAAATTTTGCACTCACAGGAGAGAGGCTGGAGTAAGTCTGCATAAACCATATGTGGAATGGTGTCAGTGTAGACTGAATCTTGCTGTAGTTTTGCACTTGTAAGCCACTATTTCTACTTAGTAGAAATACAAAGTCTGAGCCAACACTAAAAATCCAACAGAATTGTTACCATTTTTACAGCAGATATGTTTGTCTTGGTCAGAGACTCTTCATTTACCACAGTCTGCATTTTTGTACAGGCGAGTTGAGCTCCCTCAGCTCTCGACTGTGACAAAGCAGCCTCATGTAAATGAGTCCTTCTGCTCGTAGGAAGCCAAGGACTCGTAAGGAAACACAGCTAGAGGTTCACAGGATGTTGGTAAAGGGATGTCTGCGTGGGATGTAAGTAAACTACAAAGAGCTACAAACACACTGAAATCAAGACAGGAAGCATCTGTGGGGGTCACTGAGGAGCCATGAAGAACTCAATCCATTCGATATTTTCTGAGTCATGAAATTTTTTAATGCAATAAAGGGCTAGTTTTTCACTAAAAACATTTTACTTCTTTTTCATTTTATTCTTCTGTCGTTGGTACTGCAACTGGTCAAATTAGATCCTATGTCAAACAAACTGTCTTCAAAGCTAAGGAAAAAAAGAAAAAGCAATTGGAATCTAAAGGGTACCCTCTTAAATGCTTGAAATCTGAGTGCTTGCAATCTCTTGAGAGGCAAATGGCCTGGTGAGGAAAAAGCAGACTTCAGATTCATGGAGGGAATGTGATTTGGAGGAAGTCTAGCAGCTATGCAAATAAACCTCTGTGAAGTTCTCCAAGAGGTTTCAAATTGGACACAAAAATAAGTGAAACCATACATTCCTTTATCCCTTCAGTTTTTTACCTTTAGATCTTTCACCTTTCTAGTTTAGACCTTTTCAACAGGTTACACCTTTATATTGCTTTTCTTCCCCATTCTATCCCATTTTAATCAAGCTGTGAGAACAGTCATGGCTAAGCACCAGCAGAGCCCACTACCCATCCTCTCAGCTGTGAGTGAAAAGCATTCTGAAGAAATGAATAAAGACTGCAATAAACAGTAAATCCTTGGTAACCTGGACAAAAAATTTGGAGAAGGCAGCAGAAAATGTATTGCACAGAATAAACCTAAGCTGATGTCAAGATGACCAAGTGCATTTTTTCCATTTCTCACTTCCGTGATTCTGTAGCACATGAGATCACCTTCCTTTTTATAAATTATATAAACTTCTGTCTGGGGTATTGTTGCCACAAGGTCCAAAGACTGCATGTTTCTCAGCACTGATCTTAAGTTAACCCTGTGCTGCAAATGTATCCTAGATTTGTTCAGCTTCTCCCATTTTCGTTTCTGCTATTAGAACTATGCCAGAAATGGATTTTTTTCCTTGGATATAGTGCAATAGTCATTATTTAACAAGGGCATTGTTAAACCAGCAGGACTTTGCATACAGGAAAAATAGATTAAAAGGTCAATGACTAATGATAGGTCCTGTCAGAAGGCCTCTTGAAGAGAAGCTATCAAGCAAGGTCAGAAAGCATAATCTTTCCCTCTTAAAATAAAGGGCTTTTTAAAAAAAGCCAGTTAGAAATCAAGTAGTAGTAGTACAGAACTACAGCAGTAGTACAGAAACAACAGTAGCATCTATAAGTGAAGTAACGTTGTTCTGTGTCTGTGACACCCATCCAACTTGATAAAAGTTTCATTCAAACGACAGTCTCTTTTCTTAAGACTTGCAGAACAAAAAGTATGCGTAACGGAGCCTAAAGAGTTTTTGCTTCAGGTGTGTGGGAAAAGTGGCAGTATCTTTCACCTGGCTTGTTCCAGTGGGATTGAGAGCTGTATATCTCAACTAAGTGGGAGGAAGTTGATCGAATACGTCCATTAGTTGGTATTTATACAGGACATCTGTATCAAGAAATGAAGGCAGCATAGGCACAGAGTGCAGCCACTGGACATAGCAGAAGGGCAACAACTCAGATCTGGTTGAAGCTTAGCACAGTCAAAAGCAGTTTGTAAACTAAGGGTGATCATATTCAAAGTCTGGAAATTAAAATCAGCCCAAATAAAGCTGGTGCTGAGTAACACACTGTTCCCATAAGCTAATAATTTTGGTTTTGTTGTTGTTGTGGCTTTACAGGGGGCTGCTTTGACAATAGGAGATCAATAAACGCGGTTTCAGCCCCCGACCTATGTTAGCTGCTCAGCTGAGGTGGTAACAAAGGGATGGGCTGCACAGCAAGAATCATCTTGCAACACAGCACTCAGTACACTTTCAAATCAAGATCAAAGGTAAAGCTTCAGCTTCAAATCACAGGCTTACCATTCACATAAAAGATATCTTGCAGAGAATCATTTGGTTCTTCAGTTTTTCATTCATTATATAACCTGTTATCCTTAGAAGTACAGGTGCACATGATAAGCCTTTACAAACATATCTGATTATTAAGATACAATCATTGCTGTATTTAAAATACTCCTTCAAACAGAAGACTAGGAATAATTCACAATTCAGTGTTTCTTGGCCCATTTCAGAGCCCAGCCTTTGCAAATCATGGCCCTTACACCTAAAATAACACTTTCAGCTCAGTTGTCAAATATCATCACAACTGCTAAGGGCTGTATTGACATGAGAATGAAATGTACACCTGCTCCTTCCCACTGAGTGCCCACTTGCTGCTAGCCAGGCAGCCACAGACCGTGGACAGGCCAGATGCAGTTTGGGAGCCTTAGATGCCAGTCTGCTGCCAGTCAGTCACCTTAGTGCTCCATCATAAAACATTTGACTTGTGCCAGGGTAGCATACCCCTTTTCACTCACAATCTGTGCAGTGCTGCTACCACAGGTGGATAGTGGAAGAACGTTTACAAACGGCAGGATATAGATGGAATATCTGAAAATATGAGCTGGCACCAGAATAAAAATAGTAGTCACAGCCTTTTTATGCGTGACATCAAACCCAAAATGGAAAGTACCTTTCAGAAGATTGTTTGCCTTTATGAAAGTACATTTTGAGTCTCTCAAAATGCTACACATAGACTGAAATTCTGCTGTCTCAGTGTTCTACCTCATTCATGGATATTATTAAACACCTTAAAAACATGTTTATCAAACCTAGTATTTATGATATGGGGCTTTATCTTAAAATCAAAGGCTTCCCATTCACATGGCTACAGCTTTCAGGGCGCTCTTGTTCAGTGTTTCATTCATTAAGCTGCACGCAGCAGTCATTACTGACAATTGTCTGCTGGTGCTACCCACACCACGGCTCTTTGTGCAATATGAGTCACTCACTGCAAGCTGCAGCTCCAAGCAGAATTTCTTCATCCTGCAGTAACCACATACTTTGTTCCAGATTGCCTTCTTTCCTTTAGAGTAGGCAGAATTAGTGAAGTGCAATTAGTGATAATGCCATTTGTCCCCAGGGTCATAATTTTTCTTAAAGCAAATATTCTTTTCAGTACCTCTCATACTACACCAAAAAAGCTCCTGGAATTGTAGCATGTAATAGTCACAGATGCCAGGAGAAAGACGCACCTCTGCTGCTGAAAGGAAGAATAGTGGCCCATGAGAATTTGATTCAACATGTAAAAATATTTTTATGCAGCCATAATGCAATTTAGTCCAATTCCACTGCTCTCTCGTGAAAATATCTTCCTACTCTCTATCAGGAGGGAACAATTATTCTGCACCTCTCTCTTTCTCTCCCAGTGCTGGAGGATAACACCAGAGGTAAACAGACAATGCTTTGTCCTTTTTGAAAAACTATCTATTTGCAAGCATTCATTCTAAAAATCTGGGTGTTGGAGAGAGCAGATTATCTGTCTGCTGTTTTTCAGGTTTTGTCTTTTTTCCTGCTCCAGTTGCTGGTTAGATATCATCTCTCTCCCTTTCCATTTACTCCAAGTATAAACAAAGTGGATAGGTGTTTTTATTGAGCAAATAATTACTAACACCTCAAATAAATGGGACGGTGATTTTTTCTACTTTCCTCATGAGTACAGCAGGGTAAATTACATTTACATCCTTCATGTGAAGGCACTTTTCAGCTCTTTTATGATAGTCTGACTCAGATTCAAACAGCATATAGATTTATGTGGAGTTAATACACATTGTGCCTCTTACTCCTGGCATCTGTCCTCACACAGATGCTTTTGGATATCATTCTTTTAACCCTGTGGGTAAATTACAGAAAATTAGCAATGGCTTTATATGACAAGCCAGATACAAATAACTCAGAGTGCTCACTTGATCTATGTGTTTCCTTGGGGTTTTTTTTTCCATATTCTCTTTTCTACAAACCCCATTGTTGAGACAGATTTGCTCATCTGAAAAACTGAACCCGAAGAACAGCAATCTATTGCCAGGTAGCAAAACACACCCGCCCCTCTGAGGCGGCTGGGACTGGCCTGTGAATTGAACTGTGCTTATCAACAGATAAGGCTGAAACCCAGCCTGGAGGTTCGCTCAAAACAAGGCAAACTGAAAGTACAGCTCTCACAATCTCTGCCAAACATGGCATCCCGATGGGAGGGGCAGTGCTTTATCTGCTGTTGATCACTCAAAGGGCATTAACTGCAGAATTGCATCAACTTCATCAGTTCCTTCACCTTCTCCTCTCTGTCAAACTGCCCGCGGTCTGGTACAGAATAAGCATGTTCAGCAAGGACCGGTGGCTTTTACCAGTTTATCTCATGTCCCAAGGGTACACACTGTTCTGTTCTTTAATCCTCTAGGGGAGGGTAGCAGTGCCTCACAGTCAGAGGGAGATTCAAAGGAATGGACAAATGAAGGAGGTTCCTTTCCAAAAGTCATGTCCGAAAGAAGAATTACAGCTGTGCAGCATACAGCTAAACCAAGCGCGTCAGAGGCACTGGGAAAACTCCCACTCTCACTGCTGAAACCTACATAGCACTAGCGTGGCAGAGCCAGCTTTTTCCTTGTAAAGCCTGCCCAAACCTCTCATCATGGTGAGCGGACCCCAAAAGCAAAGGTCCCTAGGGCTGGTTCCTGTAACCAGATCTTCACAGCTCCTCAGAGGAGTACTTCCTCCAGGCAGCCCTCTGGTGCTGGTAGGTGTCTGCAGCATGGGGTAAACTGGGATGGACTGGTTTTGCTTGTGTAATGAAACCAAGCACAAGTTAGCTCTTCTGTTCAGGGCTCCTGAAAGGTACCAGTGCCTGCTCCACACCAGGTTCATCATGCTAATCAGAGCCATAAACTCTGCCTCTGTTTCCTTTTGCCTTTCTAATGTTGCAGTTTCATCACAATGTCCTGGCTCCTTGGCTTTGACAACAGAATAACCAGATACAGCTACTGCATGACAAAACCAGAAATTTTATTTTGCCATGGAGGAGAAAGCAAACTGTAACTCTTTCGACCAGCTCTCTGTTGTGGCAAGTGGCCCCAGTTTGACTTTTCCAAGCCTATACCATCAGTCCTGACTTTCTTTTTTTTTGTCTATTTCTCAAACATTTACTCTACCTTTGAGCAGGGGAAAAAAAACCAACTCAAACCTCCTTTCCTCTTTCTGCCTTCTAGCATCAGTAAAAACACTTTACCCACAATACAAATTCAAGAGTAACCTCAAACACACTTTTAAGTTTAGGCAGCAATTTAAGCGTGCTTTGGCTGCAGGCCAAGCTGGGCAGAGAGGGCAGGATTCCTCTAACTGCAGACTAAGCAGGCGCTAGTACCTGCATTAGTCACTCTGACTCCTTTTTATAGCAAAGAGGAACAAACACTTCCAGGGGAGGATTCACCTGACCTACAATTACACTGACCTATTATAGGTGAGATTAATCACACCCTTGAGATGTGCTGCTCTTCCTAGATGCGGGGGCAGCCCAAGGCAATTAGCTCGGCTGCTTTACAGACACTTAAGGCATCCCAAATGAACCTCTGCTAGGGAATCAAGCCTCAGGTGCACGGACCTCAGTCACCCACCCTAATGCTGTTGTGGTGTCACCTTTTTGTATTTTGTTTATGCATCCATGATGTGAATGTGTCTATTCAGTGTGTTCTGAATACTCCTAATTCTCTGGTGCTTCTATACTGTTATTTTTGTGTCCCGCTCCAGAGATGGTTGCATTTATCAATAGGGTGAAATGTCAGATCCTTACCTACTCATACTTGTGATGCTCTGGTGGTAGGTGTATGTCCCTGGGAACCAAGAACAAAAGGTGACCAGATAGCGCAAAGCTAGCATGGTGATTACTGATGTATCAGGTAACACAGCACAGCTGGTGGAGAGAGAGACGTCCCCTGGGTAACTAATGGCTGCCCCTGTAAATAAACCCTCAGGGAAAGGCCCTCTGCACCTAAAGGCTTCTAATTTCTGCTATTTACACTGGGTGGCTCAAGAAAACAGATTACCATTCCTGACATACCTTTCCCCGCAGGTACCCTTCGGCCATCGCAGCGGTACTGAGGCTGTAGTACTGCAACATTACCAGAGCAAGACCTTTGTCTTAAGAGCCGGAGAGATGGAGGAAGACAAATTACACTCCCTACACGATGTTTGCAAGGAAAAACATGTGGAGGTGGTACTGGGGGAAGAGCTAGAGCTCACTAACCATAACAATTGCAGCATCTCTTCCTCACCTTAATTCACTCAGAGGAAGATAGAAGAAGAAGAAAATAATAGCAAAGGTTGAGCAGAGGACGCAAGGGAATCGACTCATGGAGAAGCTTTCAGTGTTGTGAGAAATACACATTTCCATAAATTCTAGACCAGGAACCTGGGAAACTTCAGCTCAGACCATCCTTAGATAGAAGTACTGCACTGTGCAAGACACTGCCAAGGCCAGCGCCCCCAGCACCCACTGCTCTTTTCTGGGGGGAAGTATTTCTGATTGTGCTTATTCACAGCAACAAAGAGACACCCCACCGGGGCAGATCAGTAATGCTCCATCATGCGCACTGCACACAGGAACATAGCAACTTGGCTACAGAAGAGCTGTAGTAATATTGCAAGAGAGGGTAACTCGGGCCAGAGAATGCCCTGATCCATGCTGCTACAGCAGCTCCTTTGTCAGTACTGCTTCCCACCTTCAGACACCCTTCTTTTGTCCCCTCTGCATGCTGGTCCTTGCTGGTTGCAGTAAACCTCCCTAGGGCTTGAGGAATGGGAGGGCAGCAAGATGAACACAGCCTTTTGTGAAAGAGTGGCCAGAGAAGCTTAAGAGATCACACTGCATTGGAAAATATCTGATATTTCCTAACAGCTTTTTCTCAGCACCTAGCTTGTTGGGTTTTGACACTTTTGATCTTGTTTGATTATTTATTTCCATTTTACCAGAAACTATATTCTAACTCTTCTGGTTTTGAAGTGCTTCTTTCTGACAAAATTTCCCCCTTGATTTCACTGGACATCTTTCCAGCTTTACTCTCTAAATGAGTTTGATGCAAGATATTTTTATCTGCTGGTTTAGAGTTGAAGGAGTCAACAGTGGTTTGGTTTTTTTCTTTCTGAAAAATCCCAATTCAAGACAACTAGATTTGGTTTTGTCTTTTAATGGAAATCCTAATGTTTTGAGGAGCTCTACAAGAATAGAAGATGTAATCAGTAGCAATTTGGACTAAATGTTCATCACAAATAACATAATCCTAGGCAGTTTTTCTCCTTCCAGGAATTAAAGGGAAAGTAAGATGCAGTCCTGACTATTTACACAGCTTTATTTCAGCTTATTTAAAATACCTTGATTAATTCTCAGCATCTATATTTCTTCACCTCTATGTGAAAGAGCAGCTAATGGCAGAGTTTGCTATCATCAGAGCTTCCTGATGGAGTAAAGAAACTCATGTTTGATGGAGTAATGAAACTCATATGTGATGGCTCAACTTTTCATGGAGTTTCTTTTGTTGTGTTTTGTTTTTTGTTTTGTTTTGTTGGGGGGGTGTAGAATGTATTTGCCTGAACACGATAAAATTCTGTGTGTTAATAAACTCAGCTGCACTCAAACTCTGTCAGTGACAAGAGTATTGCAGAACAATGACCACAGTAGGGGTTATGTTCTTATTCTCATGCTACATACCCAGTGTGTTGTGCATTTACAAGTAAAGAGACAGGGTAGAGTAGACTGGATATCCAACAAGCAGGTTATATTCGAATAGAGACGGTGAGAAAATATTATTCAACAATTATTTTATTAAATTGTCCTGCCTGTTACTTGTCGATTCGCCAGAAATTGTTGCAAGAGTATTCTGAAGTCATCAATGCCCTTGCAACCTTGAAAAAATCTGGTTATCCAGGAACTCAGCCATGGGGAAGCAATACATAAATCAGTTCAGTGTATCCCTATATTCAGACAATGTGGAAATTACACACACTGTGACCTCTAGCACAGTTAGACACTGACACTGGATGTGCACTTAAAAACAGATGTTAGCTCTGAAATAATAAAAACCATGTCCAACAACAATCTTCCCAATTGCTGTGTAAGAAATGCGGCCTCCAGCAAATTAAGGTTATACAGCATGACATGGATCTTATAAGGCTGTTTGCCCCCATGTTGGGGGTGTTCACACCCCACTGCTTCTGAGCTGGGGAGTGGAGGAGGTGCAGACAGTGTGGCCACCCCACAGTGCTCTGGTGGGGTCCTCAGCCCACCCAGACACATGACAGCACCATTGCAATGTAGAAGCTCTCAGCGTTTGGAAGAGACATTCTGCATCTTGGAGGGGAAAGAAGCCAGGTTGAACATCTATATCTATATCTAGACCTGCATGCACAAATATTGAAGAGTTCTTCTGTCCCATCTGTATCAGCCGGCTTAGCTGTAAGTCTTTAGGTCACCAAGGCTCCACCACAGAGCAAAGCTACTGCTCTGTCTCTGCTAATGGCAGAAACATTGTGCATCTCTTTCTTACTAATGGGGATTACAGAAAAAAAACTGTCAAATGCCAGGTGTGAAATGCCGGTGCCACCAGAAATTCCTGGCCTGACTGGTATGGAAAGAGACAATCAATTTGAAACAGCAGGAATCTGGTGGTAATCTGGAGGACTTGCAAGTGTCAAGTAGTTTCTGGTGTTTACATTTTTAAGAGGTCCCGCAATTCCCCAGTGTCTGAATTTCATGAAACTGTAAAAACTATAGATGAAATACAATAAAATGAAAGCAGTGAGAGATCATACTGTTTAGAAAAAAGAATCCAGTCAATACTGCTGCATGTGAACATCTGTTCTTACCACAGAACCAATGCAGCTTTACTAACCTGGGTAACTCATGGACAATACTGCCATGTGCCAGAGAAACATGGGGGTTTTTCCTCCCCTGAACTAAAAGAACAAAGTACCTGATATACAACTGGGGACAGATGTATATTCATTTTAGAGCTGAGAGAAGTGAGCTTGCCAGGAATGTCAGTGAGGAAACTGGGGACACTGATTCTGACTCCACACTTACTTTCTAACCCACTCTTCCCAGTTCAAAAGGCAGCATCCAATGTATAATTCTTTTTGAAGAGGTATGGCATTCTCATTACATCTTCCACCACTAACACACCAGCACATGAACTGTAGCAGCAACACAGCTGCTCTGCAAGTATCTACCACTGCTATTGGGGACCTATGGGGGATCCATCATCTGACTCCTAAAATACTGAACATATTGTGCCTCTTCAGTTACTAGCCCGCGAGAGTGTTTAGTAGATGGCCACACCTGCAGGTGTGGCTCCTGCAATCAGTGTTCCTTTATTCAGCTGGATGCTATGCCTGTGTCCATACCCCATGGAAAAAAGAGCGGGAGGTGCAGGGATCCCTGACATGAAATCCCAGCAGGTGCCACCTCCCAGCTGCATCTCTTCTCTGTAGAAGCACTTTATGGACAGCCTGTGCAGGTCTGCCTGGGTTGTCCTAGTCTGCATAAAGACCTGAGTGCCCCAGGCAACATGACTTGAGCACAATGGGGGCTGGGTTTTAAAGCTGCTACTTACATGCAGCGCAATCCATTCCTGAGCACAGCACCAGAACAGTTCTTGGTTCAGATGGCAAAGAGAATCAGAGGAATATTTTCCACCCTTTTAACCATCTGAGGTCCAACTAGTTGGAAACTGCAGTGCAGTTACAGTAGTTTCTGTGAGAGGGAAGGCAGGTGCCTGCTCTCGGGCAGCATGTGTGCCATGGGAGACGGGAACAAGGTGTACTCTGCACTGACAGCTGAAGGGACTGAAGGGTTTCAGAGCTCTGGCTTGGCCACGTGGGGATGAACGTCAAAACAGATCTCCAAGGAAATGAATGGTATCTGCCTTGTGTTGACAGAGCCTTTTGGTCATTGTCCTGCTGCAGCAGGAGTATTTTGTGAGAGTGAAGAAAGGAATATCTGTGCTCATCCCTCTGAGGTTGAAGGAAATGGGAAAACTTGACAAAAACATGAAGATGTGAAACAGAAATATGCTTAAGATTTTCCAGTTGAACTGTTCTGAGTAGTGTCTCTTCTGACCAGTTTGCTGAATGGTCTAAGGGATGAAAACAAATTTCCCTAGTCTTACTAAAGTTTTGGGAAAATAAGATATTTCACTCACTTTTCCTAGAAAGGAAACAAATAGCTCAAGAAGAATTACAAACTGGGAGAAGCATCCAGAGGAAAGGTCATATATATGAATGTGCTTACTGATACCCTATTAAGCATCTATGGTAAACTTTTTTTTTCCTTCTTAATGCAAATCAATAAAACTCATATAAGCAAATAGCTTACATTGTATTCCGCTGGATTTGGGGAACTGTTGAAAGTCTAGGAGGGGTTCTGGTCAAATGAAGGATGCTGCATTGGCATTGCCTGGCTTTACAGCAGGGATCTTCCCTTCACTACAAATTTCTCTCACACCTGATCTTCCCTTGGAGACTTCTCACAAGTGTTCACCCAGCTTCACACGAGCATCAGACCTACAGAAAGAGAGCTCTGCCATTATATTTTGTAATGAAGGTTAGATCAAGGGGCTCTTTTATTGCATGTTGTTGTCTTAAGACACATCTGTTGAGTTTTTGCAGCAATGAACAGCCTCACCACTCTGAGCATCAGAGTCCTCCAATTTTTTTCTGTATCCATACATTAACCAGCCTGGCCTTTCCCTGTGTTGACTCTTGCCTTGTCCTCATACCCTTAGATGAAATTAACTCATGTCTGTATCCACATCCCATCCTGCCAGCTTTTTCAAGCTTGGCAGAGACTTGAAAAAATTCCATCTGTAGACCAGATTTTCCCTGTTCTAAAACACTCCAGTTACTGCATTGTTAATAGCTATGGCAATTATTTAAATCATCCTGAAACCAGTAGTGATATTTTTATTTAATAGTTCTACCTCACCGTCTGATTAATCTACTCCCAAAGTATTTCCTTACTAATCAGATTACAAAGAGCGTTACTTAATTTTTCCAGCTGCCAGTTAGCATGTTGTCACCCTCCCTGCTTAGTAACAGAAGTCACATGAGACTATCAGGAGTGGAAAGCAAACCCATTTCTGTGCAGAGTGAGAGCGCAGCTTTGTTAGCAGTGCCAGAGCAGAGTCTCACCCCTATTGACCGCTCTCCTCTGAGGTTTCTTGCATCAGCAACAGCCCTCTCAAATGTCTCCATCTCATTTCAGCTCTGATCTGAAAATGTCTTTGCAATGTAGCTAGCCAGTTACCATTTTAGTCTTCTCATCCTTTCCCTGCATGCTCTCAAAAATACTAATTAAATCAGTAAATCGTTTAGAGGTATAATTTGAATGCACAATAGTAAATAAAACTGCACTGCCCTTGGTCTCATGCTAACACAGGAAATTGTGTAAAACTGGCAGCCAAACAGAGAGGTATTTGAACTGCTCTTATCTCAAACCTAGAATAAGGACATCATTAGGGACAGTTGTTACTGGGAAGTCAGTGCTTGTCCTCATTTTAACAATCTACTACAATACCAAATTTGAATAAGTTGAGAGCATGAATGATCTAACAGTAAGAAGGGCACCAACAATTCGCAGTGGCTTGAATGGAAATAGCAGGTGTCTGGTACTTTTCTGGCCCTAAGACAGTAATCAGTCACAGATAATTGACTACTTTCAGATCCAGAAAGTGATTTGCAAGGGATTATATTTCCAGTGTACTGTACTAGCTTAACATTAACTGCACAGGAGGAACCGGATTTTTGAAGCACCAACCACAAACCACTCATTTTTGATCATCTGAGCCATCTCCTTACCCAGTACAGTTGTATGTTCAAACTTCTGGGCAAATACTAATTACGCCTCCTAATTGCAACACAGCTGCTTCCATTCCCTTTATTAAACTCTATTCATCCCTTATTATTAAACAAAACATAGGGCAGGAAAATAAAAAGGTATTTTCCTATGCATCTGTCTCTTTCAGAACAAATTCCTTTCCTGAACAAGTACAGCCATGTCTGTAATCATATCTAATATACAGTATCACAAGACTACTCACATTCATTTTGAAGACCAATCTAGCAGTGAATTATCTCCTGTTTTGTCAAAACGAGCATGCCTGCACATTAAGCACAGCATGATTCACAGGCACAGCAATAAGGAAAACTGCCCTTTGGGAGGCTTATCCAGCTCCACTAAAGTGCCTGGAAAGAACCTCTCCTCCTTGAACAATGGTTTAAGAGCAAGAATCAGTTACCAAGAAGATGAGCACTATTGCAACACTGCAAAATCCATTGAGTCGGGAAAGCAAACAGGAGTCCTGACACAGCAGCACCAGTGTAGAGCAGTCACAGTCCTTCTGCCCACCAGGCATGGGGAGGAGTGCTTGTCTGGGCCACTCCAGCAGCTGTTTCACTTTTTAACCCAGCTCAAAATGATCCCAGCAGAAAAGGTGTCAGGTTTTTTGGGTTTTTCTTTTTTGCAGGTAAATGAATTAATCAGCTCACATAAGCCCAGCTTTCAGCTCCCACATCTCAATCAGCCCCACAGATGGCTGGGTTGTGTGGATAAAGAAGACAAGGGTGCCAAGGAGCGGAACTGAGACTTCCCCCTCCCCTTTAGTATCATTCAGGTCACAAACTGGCTCAGCTACATATGTCATGGCAGCCTCAGTTCTCAATCCAGTTAAACAGAGGCAATCAAGATAGTTTTCAATTTTATCAGGAGTAAAAACCTCTGAACATTCAGAACTTGTAAGAAATTTTTATAAGCATGTCTCATGCTATCTCTACCCCTTCTCATTGATTTATCTACAGAAGTGTATCCAAGGTCATTCCCATTAATGTCCATGGAAAAGCATCTGTACTAGCAAAGGGCTGTCATTAAAATATTCATGTACAAGAATCAGCTGTTATGAAAGTGATCTCTTTCTGGAAAACACCATTTTGTCTTTCTAAACAAAGCTGTTCTCATCATATTTGGGGAATAATTTGTGCTGAAATCAATGGCCAAGGTTTAATTCCAGAGCTGGTCCCTGAAAGATTAGCTGCCTGCCACCCTGGAAAAGATGCTCCCTACCAGACAAGGTAGCTAGGTTAATCCCTTGCATGCCTCTTTTGCCAATTACGTTTGAAAATGAGTCGGGGCAGATGCTGCACCACTGCATGTCCTCTCTGGAGGGTCCCTCACTTGCTTCTTCCTGGGATGAGGAACCTGCTGCTGCTGCAGAGATGGATCTCTGTGGGCAGAGGAGGGTTCTGCAGCATGTCCCAGAGGAAATGTCCTACCTGGCAGGCCCTTTTATAAGAGGTAGGTTAGCATTTCCTCATCTGCTCTGTAGGTGATGATTAAATCTGGCCTGTCTGTTCCAACAACTAATTTTTCATCAGAAACAACCTGTCTGGGAAAAGAATGGCTTTGTCTGAAGTTGAATGAAATATTTTCCTCATCTCACAGATAAAAAAAAAAAGGCAGAAAAAAAAATGCCCAACAAATTGAGCTGAGATGGACTACATTATTTTTCCCTCTCAGTTTTTTGGTTCAACTGCCACACTGAAAAATCAATTATTTTCATAGCTCTACATCAGTCATTCCTATTTATAAAAATTCTAGTCATATAATCTGAGAACAGATTTTCCCTGCTGTTACATTGACTTTAGCTTCCAGGGAAGCCAGTGTAGATGAACACTTTGGGAGAAGTAAGTCCCTGGAGAAGATGGCCTGACACTCCCTTATCATGAATAACAAACAGCAAGTGTTAGAACAATTAGTCACAGTGAACAGTTTATGTGAAAAAACCATTGATTGAAATTTCCTTGCTTAAAAGAATTCAGAAATCTAACCAGCTCCACATGCTATGACCTGCTGAAATTACTTCTTGGGCTTTGGCCATAGATGAAGGGGTGTGCTGCTATAATTTTACTGGGTTTTATATGATGCAACCCCCATACTGGGGATAGGGTTGTCTGATTGTGCTGGTGTAGTTCACTCACCTATAAAAAAATGCATTGATCTATGCACATCAGGCAACTTAGAACTGATGTGGGATTGGATTTTGTTTCCTGCCCAGCCTCAAAGTGAACCAAAGTCAACAAATACTACATTGTCTGTCTGTAGCAGCTCCTTTCAGGCCAGTACCACATAAATCCTGGCATTTCCAGTGAAATATTATTGTCTCCCTGGAGTTTAGATCATCCCTGGAAGTGCATTTACCCATCTGCAGCACTGGCAGATCTCGATGTTTTGTAGAGCCTCTGGGTAGCCTGGCTGGCCTTGCAATGATGGCAGCAAACAGAACAGACAGCTACGGCCCCTCTGGGCGCTCGGGCAGCTGGGACTGGTGGTCACTCTGAACTGAGGACAGGGCTGCTGTCTACCAGTGACAACTTACAGGCCAAGTACCAAGTCCCAGGGCTGTCACTGAGGCTGTTTCCAGTATGCCACAGCAGCCACTGGATGTGTCACTCTGTTCAGAGTTGTATCACCACAAGCAGAGTCCTCTCTTATTCAACGCTGCCCAGTACCACGTTTGTGGTAGCTTATAGCTATATGGAAACTGGACCTAAAAGCTTATGTAGTTGATCCATTGTACTTGTGTTGGCTTTCCATTCGTGCTAATCCAGGAGAAGAGGCCTAGACTGAAGTCTAAGAATGGCTTATATTCCATTATTTTCTACTGTTCTATTTACAATTAAGAAAAACAAAACAGATTTTTAAAAGTCAAAGCAAAACCAAAACCAACAACAACAACAAAAAAATAAAACCAAACCACAAAACAGTATACCAAAAAAAAAAAAAACCCACAGAAATCTCCATTAAGTGAAAGAAGGGCGGATTGATATGGACTTTTGCAGCCATTCATGCCTTTAAAAATCACCTGCTCACTTTATACCGGTTTACCATCCTCAGAAGGCAGTCCTCCTCTTCTGCAATGCATTTGAACTGAGATCTGCATCATGGGCATCTTTACATCGTGGGCAGGAAATTAACTACATTCATCAAATGATTTATTTTGTTGGAAACAGCATGCTCAGAAAGCATTATGCTGGTTGCTCCTTTGTCAGTCACTGCCCAGAGGGTTCAATTAGTGCTACAGAGGTTACCTGCTGACCTTTCATTTTTCCCTACACATGGATTTCCATTCTGACTGATGAAGCCACATGCTAGTATAATTTCACCAGCATCTGTAAGGAGTCCCTGCTGCCACCTCCACCTTACATTAGTCTCCATTGATGGAAGCATGCCACACCATCAAGCTGGAAAAAACTATCAATTTTCTTCTTTAATCTGCATCCTCCTGAGCTGATGAGGAGAATAAGTCTGCATTTTATAACACTACAGCCAAATCCCTTGTGTGCCATGGGCCTTTCATTCAACAGGGCTTGAGTCATGGGAATTGCATCTCACCTGCACCAGCACAGCCCCCCCAGCTTCTGGAGTAGGACAAATAACTAACCAAACATGCAGCTGCAATATTGAGTCCATCTCATGTAAAAAGATCAAATGAATTGACAAATTCAACTTGGTAGGACAAAGGTCAGTCTGTCTTAAATACTCCCTATATGTTCCCTTGTACAGTCATGGCAGGTAGTAGCAGTTGGGGTCTCATCAGAGGTAGCATCTTGGCTTTATTCTTTGTAATTTATCTACTATATTTGCCTTGGTCAGGTTTTTGGTTTTTTGTTTTATTTTTTTAATTAAGATGCCAATTTTGATGTCAGATAACCTCCAATGGCAAGGCTCAGATTTGAAAGGCTGCTGGTTTCCATTTAGCATTGCAAGACTAAGTAGCTTTCAATGGGATATAGGAGATGAAATATCTAAGAAATTATGAAAACAGGTCTCAGTTTTCAAAATCACTTAGGTCATGCAATGTTTTTATGATTTATGGCTATAAGAGTGTTTGGAAATGAGGCCTTAATTTTGCTTTAGATTAATACAGAACCCATCAAAAAGAGACCCTAGTCTATGATTGCTCCTGCTATGATACAGTTGAATAAAATGCCAGGCTGTATGAGGAAAGCTTTAAAATGTAAACCTTAAAGGTTCCATTTTGTAAGTAAATTCTTATTAATGCAGTAATATTTTTTAATCTTGAGATCTTAATACTAGTATTTCATATTTTTTTCTGATGCTTGACATCAACAGTCCTGCTTTGCAGTGATATGACTGAGGTTCATGATGTGACTGAGGGGGTTCAAGAGGGGAACTACACCTAATTGTGATTTCTGATGGCACCTGGATGAAAATAACCATTTCTGCTTCTCCTTGGGTTTTCATCTTTGCGAGTTTACCTAATACATCTCTCTTTCTAAACTGCTCTTTGACCAGCTTCAAAATAACCAGAGCAAATGTACAGCCTGCACATTCAGTGGTATTCTGCCTCATCCTTCCAGTTAAAAACACCTTTCCAAGGGTGCCTTATAGTGCCTCTTGCAAAACACCTAATGTGTTGTTTCAGCTAAGCCAGTTCCCATTATTCAATCTTGTCAGTTTGAAAATCAATTCTCTATCCACCACTGATATTTCTGCATCTAAAGGGTGTTGTAAAAATCTCTTTGAAATGGTAACCTTAAGCTGGGGTCTTTCTATAGCTTCAAAGGCATGTCCCAAGCCGAATTCCTTTGAAATATTTAATTTGAATAATAAACTACTCAAGTACCAGCATATTCAGGTTGTTATCAGTTAGCTCTGACCAGTAGAAACTTTGAAGTGTTAATTGTGGAGCTGGACAAAGCTGCAGACTTTACTGGTTCTGCAGGAAGCAAGAATTAACCCTTTTACACCTTGCTGAGGAGAGAAAATTTTAAGCAAGGGCTCAGAAAAATCTTGGGCATTATACCCAAGACCCAAAGTTCTCATAGAGATATGGCAGGAAAAATTGAAATCTACCCATTTTCATTGTTTATTCCAAAGAAACAATAATTACAGTCCTTGACTACATTGTAGACAAAGTGTGCTTACATAATGGCCTGCACATTGAACTTCTTGTTCAGTCTGTACAGCACAAGCAGCAGGATGATGATATTTATATAATGCACACACCAAAATATGTTTGATTCTGTTCTTGGCTGCACCATTGGCTTGATGAAGTATTTTGGTGGGATCTGTCCTTCAAAAGATTCCTACCTTTAGGGTATCCATGCCTCTTTTGTGGCCACCCCTTGTGGTTTCCCCTGTTGCAGTTTTCAAGGTGCTCTAGCTGAGAACAGGTAGGAGCAACTGGGTCCTTCCATAGAGCAAAGCAGAAAAACAAAACCCACTTGTGCTGATCCTTGGAGCAGCCCGTGCTGTGTCCCCTTACTGTGCAGCTGCTGGGGCTGGGATGGGACACATGGACAGGGCAGGTACTGCTGCTGGTGCCCAGAGACAGAGAAATGTGAGTTGTACTCTTGCTGTTGGGAGCTGGCCAGTCATACTTCTGAGGCAGAGCCTCTGTGGCTTGTGTCACTCTTCGGCTGTCTGTATCGCTTTGTTTCCCCTCTCCTCTGAGGGCCTGCCCGAGGCAGCAGTGTATGCAATCGCCTGCTCTCCCCGGGTCACCTTGCACGCCCTCACCCCAGCAGAGCCCCACGACCCTTCTATGATGCCACCACACTGCAGTTTTAATTCTTTTGGTGACACTACACACCATTACTCACCTGATCTTATCGGGATGCAAAAAACTTTGTGAGGGGTGTTGTTCAGAGAAAAAAGTGACCTCCCTGTTGTCTACCTCAAAGCAGTATCATTTGGCTGCTGTGACTTGGTGGCATTTTTGTCCACACCAGGCTTATTCAGGGTAATTTGGAGGGTTGTCCCTTGTCCCCCCACCCTGGTGTCTTGTGCACTGAGAGCATCTTCTAGTGTGAGTAACAGGGAGTGCTACACAGTAACAGGGAATGCTACACAGAGGGAGCACTCGCATCTTTGCTAACAGATTATCTGCTCCACAGACCCAAAACCATTATTTGGACAACAGAGCAATTAGAAGTCAGGCATAGCCTGCTGATGTCTCTCACAACACTGCTATTTTTTTCTCATTAAACAACAGGATTTTTTTCCATTTTGGATTTAAATCAGTTTTGTCCAAAATGATCCGGGCTTGGATTTCTCATCATGCCTTGTCACTATGCAGTTGCCAGTTTAACATGGTTATCTGGCCATATTGGGAAATCTCTTTCTTCTTGTAGGGAACAGTGTAGTCTCCTCACTCCTACAGTGTTTTTTAAAAGGAATGAAAACACCATTATTTTCCTTTCTCCTCTCTCTGTAACACCACCTGACAGGATGCAGAGTTCACATTTCATGACTCAAGTGACCTCTATATTCCCATTACCCATGGCTCTGCCTTAGGGGATTTGCAGAGCTGTGCTTGTATCCAAAAGCAGTTTCTAAATCCTTGAACAGTATAGTGAGGATTAATGGGAATGTCACTTACCAGCAATTATCCAGAAATCAAAATTTACCACTCTACAAAGGGCTACCACAAGGCCTAGATATTTCTAAAAATGCAAAAATAAGTTCTCATGTTCTAATCAGGAGTTAAAAATAGGAAAAAAAAATTGCAGCTTTAGTAAATGTCTACCAGGGGTCAAAAGGCTTTTAAGTATTTCTGTGGAAAAATGCACACTCAACTTACTTGAGGAACCCAGAAGAGACCACTTTCCCTGCATTCCACAGCCAATTTCAAATGCTCACAACTTGTTAGGGCACACATTATAGCGCAAGTAGCCATAGAGATGTGGGCCTGGAAGCGGCCCTGTGTGACCATGAAGGCTGAATGAGGAGAACCCTGAGTGGCTGCCAGGGCAGGGAGTGGAGTGGCCAGAGCTGGGATGAGGGCAGCTCCAGCCAGACTGTGGGCAGGCAGAGGCAGGGGCAGAGGGCACTGCTGGCAAAAATCAGTTCCTGTTTCCAAAGCTGGGAGCTGGGGAAAGGCAAACCATCTGGCCCAGTGCCAGAGCCACAAAAATCCCTTCCTTCCTGCTTGAATTCAAAGGAACAAACACAGCTCCACAATTCACAGTGCTGCGCTGTTAAACCCAGTGTGCTTTTGTGTTCGTATTGATGTTTGTTGTATCTACTGGAATTCAGTGAACTTACTTTTTCCTTCCTTGTATGACCTTTTGTTACTCCTGCTCTCAAAACTCATTCAGTGTCCGCTGTGGCTTGGCTTCAATCATCCTTCTGGGCAACGGAGAGAGTTCAATAAACTGCAGTAAGGTTTGGATGCCATCATGCAGCACACAGAAAAGAATACCTGGCAAGGGGTGTATGTAAGCCCAGAGCAGAGCCAAAGGGACACTCCTGTAGCCAGGAGAGTCAGAGGCCTCACTTTGATTTTGGGAGTGCAGAAGGATGTGTGAAGCTCCACTGGGAGAGTGAGCCATTGGTTCCCTGCCACAGTCAGGTGCCACTGTGGAAGCAGAGACCCCTGTAGTCCCTCTGGTCAAAGTGAGTTACCCTCTGCAGCAGGGTGTCTCCAAACTGCAGCTCACTGACACTTCTACCCCTCTCCCAACTGCTTTATCTGACAGACCTCTGGGACAGAAATTAATTCATGTCAGCTGACAGGGAAGGAGTACATGCTAATAGCAGCTAAAGGACTTCAATATCCAGGTTTGCTTTTCTCTCCACACAAACGCCTCCAGCTTTTGGATTATACCTTGTCATAGCACGTGAGATGAAAGAGCTAATACAAACATCCTAGCATGTGCAAAAAGGTAATGCTTCTTTAGACTGGCTTTGCTTCATCAATAAAACAGGCTGTGATACCGGTACCTGGAGAAACAGCAAAATCATTGTGAAAGGGAACATTCCTGTGTAAATTTACTAAAGTGAATTTCCAGGGCTCTGAAAACAGAAATGCAGTAAATTTACAAAACCCCAGCAGCAAAGGTACCCCAGCAACCCAAGAGCTGCATTTCATTTGACCCCAACAGAAAATTTTTCTACCTGAGCTCAAATCAACTCATAAAATAATACTGCAGCTTCATTGTAGCATTGCTCCTGGGAGACAGACTTAACGCCTTTTATTACTCATCTCATGTTGTCACAAATGTTTTAGTAACAACTTACTTGTGCTATAATTAGGGAAAAAAATCCAAGCCTTAGGAGCAGACTGCTCTCAAAGTGCAGACGACCGTGTGTGGAGATTCACAAGACCTCAAGGCCTAACAAAGCCAATAAATCAGAGCTCACAAACCAGATTTGTGCTGACATGAGTTATCTTCCAGGGCCAACCTGCTTGTACATGATTTTATAATGAAGGCAGTCAGAGATGCGAACAGTAGACTAAAAGAAGCCATTCACAGCGGTGAATCTGAGTCTATTTATTTTACTATAACCCCAGCACCAATCTCTGAGATACATCTAAAATGTACTACTATTACAGTAGTAGATGACTGGTTCAGGTGAAGCAAGGGCTCTAGGTTTGTCAGAAAGGACTTCTTTCCCATCTCCAATCTGGGCACTATCTTTGGTAGTTAAATATTCTCAGAAGAAAAGTCTGACAGATACATCTGCAATGGCTGGAGACAATGGATGCTCAGACTGAAAGACACACCAGGCCCTGAAGCTCACTATGCAGCTCCTGTCATCACTGACCATCAGCATCAATAGGGAGTACCATACATGTAATTTTTAACACAAGTGTGTTCACAATATTCAAAGGCTGTCTAGCTGTTCCTACAATGCAGGAGCCAGTGACAACTCAATTCTGAGTGCAATAAAAATAGTAAACCACCTCCAATATGGTAATCGTTAGGAAAATATTGCACGTTGTCTTTTTTGAGGGAAATGAAAATAAAGGTATTGTTTTTCAGAAAGATGTGCTTTCTCTATAACAAAGTGTTTCTTGGTTTGCTTTGTTCTGCTTCAAATTAATTCCAAAAAACTTTACTTAAGTTGTAGGAATTTCATCCGATACTGATAGGAGCATGAGCATCTTGAAAAGCTTAAAATAAAGGATAGTTTTAAAAGTGGGGCATGTAGGAGAGGATTAATTTTTTTCATTACTGAATGCAGCTCTAAACCACCAGGACCATAGCAGCCTGAAAGCCTGGTGGATTTTCAGATCCTTGTTTTCTCTTTTCCAAAACAGAAAAAGAGATAATGATTCATAGCCAAATTCAGAAAAGCATAACTTTTGTCCAAAAATCCATTGCTTTTTATTTGTGGCATAAATACTTCACATTTGTGAAGTAATTTATTCTTTAAAAGAAAGAGGCAGCAACTCTAAATGCATAGATTCTAAAAACTATGATGATTTTCTTTGCACTGAGATGCAGGTGCTTCTACTACGGCATTAAGTGGGAATTCTATAGTCTACAGAGAGATGAAAGATTACCCGTGTCACCCCAAAATGCATTTCACCGGCATCCTAGAAGCTCTGTGCTGCTTATAGAAATGACCGTCACAAATAGCTTCTGAGCCTCAGATAAGCACTGACTGTCAAAGCACTCAGATACATGTCAGCAGGCTTTGCTGATGTGTACTCAGAGACCAAATTATTCACACAAGGAAATGCCCGTTCTGCCGTGTTCCTGATTGTTTCACACTGAAGTTTAGCTAGTGCAGAGCACAGCTGGCATAGTCTAGCTAGTATTTATACAGAAGTGTTTTTTCAACAGTTTTACAAAAGCATAAAATAATAAATGTAATTAATCAATGAGGTTATACTTCATCTCTGCTTTAGCCTCTAAGGTTCAGAAAGTGAACACAGAACAAGCAGCCACGTTAAAGAGCCCTCTTTAAGGACATTTAAAACATTGCTGTGATTAATGCTTTGGGAATAATTAAGAATGAAAAGAAAACTTGAAAGCACATTTAAATTTTTTGCTTTCAACACAGTGTTAACAGAAAACTTGCATCCTCAAAAAACTTGGTGTTTTTTCAGATATGCTTAGTCAATCTGTATGTTACTCTTTACTTTTAATTGGTCACAGAAGTCTAGTAATACAATTTTTCTACACTGACTCTATGAATAAATATCCACATGGGTAAACTTCAAATCCAGCATCTGTGGATATTTATGAAGGCAAATTTCAATGTTACCAAATTTACCCTGACTGTAAAACATGCAAGCCTAGCTGTCGAAAACACCTCTACAAATTCAAACAAATACTTGAATGTATTTGCTGCAGGCCTCTCATCCCTTCCCATCAGGTAACAGAGTGAATTGAAGTGTCTCTGCAGTACAAAGTTGACACAATTTAAGCATCTTCCCTTTACAAGAGCCACCATGACCCATTAGACAGTCCTGAGCATGGGAATACCTACCTTTGTCTGTAGGTCAGGTAAAACTGGATCATCAGGCAAATTTTACATACAACATCCTTGAGATATTCTACAGACTGTGGCCAGACCTTGGACTCTCTGGCTGGACTATTTGTAATTGGGTTCCAGTCTAAGTGATAAATCACAGTAAAGAATCAAACTACTTACACTGCCATAATGGTCAGTTTAAAGAACATTTCAATGCCAAACTAGTAAGACTGTTACCCTGAGTAGAAGACAACAGATTTTCACCAATGAGAGAACCAGAATAACATTGAGAAGTGATCTTCATTAGGGAAAGGTATCCCTATCTTTCTTTGACACCTGCTTTGGAATCGGGAAATTCCAGATGGTTTTACTTTCCAGTGAATGAAGATTATGCTCTTCGATATCCTATGAGTCTCATGGAGAAATAGTTCAAAGGGCAGGATTATCAGATAGAGAGAATTGTCTCAAGAAGTGGAGAATACAAGACAAGAGGGAAAAGGGATGAAAATGAATATTTGCAATAACTTGTTTAGACACAGCCTGTGTGAGCAGTTCTACGAAGTACATCAGTTCCAGCTACCCCAGGTTTTCTCTCTGTGAGCAGGTGAGTTCTGTGTCACAACAGCGGTGACTGGAGCCTCGCAGGTGTGATGGGCTCCACGTGCCTGCTCAGGTATGTGCAACACCTGCATCATGCTGCAAGTGCACCAGATAAGGTGAGTGCAGACACGCTGAATGTCTTTTACACCATGAGTCCCATATGCCCAGGGTAAATTGGTCTCATTTGGTGAGTGAGATGTATGATGTCAGGGATGATAGGCACCCAAAAATGTGGTGAGTTACTATTCAAAGCAATATCCAGAGTGTCAGAGCTGGTTGGGATCAAACTGTTGTTGAAATACTAACTAGAGAGAGCTCAAAACTGAAAAATACTACCTAATACACCACAGCTACTCAATGAAATTTTAGTTTTTCCCTCCTCAGGACCACTGTCACTTTGTCCCTTGGGGAGTATGCATTGTAGTTAGAAAGCCCAGAAAAGTATTGCAAGTCAAAGATGGTTTTCACAAAGAAAAATTGCGGAAAACAAAGAATAACTTAATAAGTGATTGCAATAGAAGAGACAGTTTTATTTTCAAAGCCACCATCCTACATCTTGTTCCATAATACGTGGCTATCAATTGCATATGCAGGAGGGGATGGAGGAAACCTGAAGTGAAGCAATAAAGTATTAAATTTTCATAATCTTCTAAGAATTTCTGTCAGCTTTTCAGTTTGTTTTATAAAAGACTGGAATAATTTCAAGTGGCAAAAGGCTATATCCTAAATTAGGATTGATACTGTGCAGCAAACATATACAACAGAAAGTAAATATCTAGAACAAAAAAAAAGATACTCTGTCTCCGAAGTCCTTGTGCCATGGTGATTGCTGCAAACACTGAGTAAACTGTAGCCAGGAATAGCCTGATCATGTGGCAGAACATCCCACTTTCTTTAATGATCCTTCATTGACACTGCTTTTTGAATTAGTCATTATTTCACATGTAAGGGAGATGCAATTGGAAAAGCTGACTACAGAATAGTTGAAAGAAGTGTATAATCCATCATCATTTTGTGTGCTACTTTAAATAAACACAATTTCACAACAATTAACTTTCCATCTTCTCCCTCTCAGCATTTGTCTCCTGCTTGCAACTGAGGCCCCATGCATTGAGCACTTCGTGCCCGATTGTGCACCCAGTGTTCAACATACTATGATTAAAATATTTCTGATGTACAAAATGAACCACAGTCAATGGTCTGACCAGCATGTCTCAACGCAAAATTGAAAGACTGATTACCTTACTTTCAGGTAAAAAAAAAGGAGAAAATTTTAAATTATAAAAATATATACCCATTGACATTTAAAATAAACCCCACAGCTGAAACTAATCTGTAAAGCAGTTTAGATAACTTCCATGGAAATAACCAGAGGAAATATCTTAGGAGGTCTTTGTCTTCTCTCTTCTACATCCTCCAACTTCTAGAGGTTTTGGTATCCCAAAGCTTTAGAAAATACCATTTGGCTTCTATGTTGACTTCAGATTTAAAAATATCTCTGAAAGATTCATCCATGCCTATTCCCATTTGTACAGCAAAGAGCAGAATGAGACCTCAGTCATCTGCTCACAGACATTCATTGTTGTGGTGGAAGCAGAAGAGGGAGCGAAAGAAATGCCACTTATTTAAAGGAATGGGGGTTGGATGGGCTCACAGCAAGGATGGGATCAACAGCTGCAAGTGCAATGCAGCTCCATATGGACTGCACTGCACCATGGCACACAGGGTTCAAGTGGCAGGGATGGATCTTGCCCTGTATTATTTTGCTGGACATGTAGATATGGAGTCCTCATTAACCAGTGCCTGATTAATGGTACCTAATTAAAGCAGGGGACAGCAAGAAGGATGGAGTGCTGGAGGAATTAGGTACCGCACAGCATCCTGTCACTCTGCTTGCCTTGAATGTGCGTTGGTCAGGGTGATATGCAACACAATTCCAGGAATTAACTCTTCCAGCTGATGCCATTGTTTCTGACTGAGAGCTCCCGTGTCACAAGGATTAATTCAATCTATACCATTATTTAGCCAGCAGCAACAGATGCTCATTCAGATATCGTGGCAGAAGAAGATGGCTCCACTTAACACCAGAGCTTGCATGTCACCCCGGGAGAGTCGTTCCACTGTCATCTTCTGGTCCTCAGCATCCCTTCACATCTAAGGCTCTGCTTATATGCACTTTATTCTCTGTGTGTGTGTGACATTTAAGATAGGTATTTGGCAATAATATCTCAGACAAAGCAGTACCTTGTCTGGGAAAAAGTGGAAGATGATTACTTAGATGAGGAAAACGGAAAGCTGAAGAGAAACAAGCGATTTGTTCTCCTCTCGCTCTGTTTCTCCCACAAAAGCTGCTTGCCCAGTCATCCTGTCCCTTCAGCGAAGGAAGCAGAACTGCCTGCAGCCAGTTTTTCTGCTGTGGCAAATGTCACTGCCGCCTCTTGACCAGGTCCTCAGCTCCCCTCAACAGCTGGCTGTCGGCCCACCGTGCACAAAGGGCCTGCTCCAACCCTTGCCTCCTCTGCCAGCCCTAGGAATATTTGGCTCAATGGAAATCCATGGAGCAAATCCAGCACAAATAACAGAGGAAGGAGACCTGGTATTATCAAGCGAGTTAAAACGACTCCAGGCCTGGCGTTTGGGGCTGCAGTACTTAGTGTCTCAGCTTCAAATGTCTCCTCACATCTGAGAAAGCTGTGGAGCTCTGTGGCCAACAGGATTTTCTGGGGCAATAGGCTGCCTGGCAAGACTCAATTCAAGAGCGAATTTGCTTAAAGTTACACACCAATTCTTTGCTTTTAATAAAAAAAAGTAAAGAGTTTCTAATAAAAAAAGTAAAATGTTCTCCACTCAGGTGCTGAGCTGAAGCTGGGTGACCAGGAGTCTGCCATGTTGTACACTGAGCAGCTCACAGCACTCCTCACATGTCCTCCGTGGCTGGGATGCTTTCTGGTGGGAGGAAGCTTTGGGGACTGAAAGTCTTCCACTGAGAAGCCATTGGGATAGGAAGGAATTAAGCCTCACAGAGGTTTTGGTTGGAGAGGCCCTTGCAGACCATGCTATTTAAAAAGCAGCACTGTTTCCCTGGGAGACCAGTCAGTCCATTCAACAGCCCTGCACTATTCCTGGGAAACCTCTCCAGGTGCATGTTCTGTGAATTATTGCCTGCCAAGAGAGGGCAAGGGAAGAAGGATATTGGAGAAAGCAAATCTAGATTTTTCTTCCCCTCACAGCAAGACATGGATGAGCAGGGGGAGAACTAGATAAGATGCAGAGGGTGTGTGATTAGGTGTATAGGAAGGAGATAGTGCCAGAAAATACTAAACAGGCTGGGATTGCTGAGGCTGGAAAGGAGTCAAGGCAGGATGACTGAGGTGTATAAATACTAAAAGATCTGGAGAAGGCAGGTGGGGAAAAGCTGCCCCCTCCTGCCTCAGCACAAAACTAAGAGCACCTCTTAAAATTAGCAGGCAGCAAGCGGAAAATAAATAGAGGAAGTCCTCTTTCACACAGTGGAAATTAAACGCTGGAACTTATTGTTACAGGATGCTGCCAAGTGAGAAGGGTTACATCAGGGCTGCACCAAGGATGGCCATCAAACCTCACAGCCACCTCAGCTCGGCAGGTCCCCGAGGCACTGGCAGCCAGGCGCAGCACCAGGGAGAGGAAGGAGAAACCAAGAATGACTCATATTTCCTACTCCCTTTCTTACGCATTTCTGGGAACACTAGGGAACTCCCTGTACTGGGCCAAGGCACAGGCTTCACTGTACAGAGCACAGGGTCACCTGCACTATTGTTCTGACCTGCTCTGGCCATTCTTTTGCACTCAAATAACAAAATGGGGGCATTGTTTTCTGAAGTGACTAAAGGCAGGTAAAGACGCTTGAGAAATTACTATGCTTGCCAAAAATATCTTTCAGGGGACTAAAACTGCTGTGGATGATTTATCCTGAATTCAGAAAATAATGCTATTATTAAAGAAAATACAAGAAAAAAAGTGAAGAACCACTCATGTCAACTTTTTGGAGTGAAATTAATTTTTTTCCAAAACATCAGCATGAGCTAAAAGCCTGCTGTTATTAAAATTAATTGTAACAACCTAAACATTCCATTAGGTTGAGCACAGCCTGGGGGACAGGCTTGATATCTTTCTTTTTCAGGTTGCTGAAATGAAAGAGAGAAGCATCTAACCTTGTCCCACATTTCTGGGATGTGTTTTAGGGGAACAATGCCCAGTATCAAAAGTGTTGTCACTGAGACTCCATTCCAGCACGACACGCAGGAGCTGCCGCCCCATCAGTGAAGCCTCCCACACGCACAGAGACACAGGGCAGGAGGCTGGGCTGGCAGGGCTGCACACCTCCAGGCACCAGGGATGGCCAGGACTGAGAAACCCAGCAGCCTGGCACATGGTGAATAGAGACATCTTCCCTCCCAGAAGCAGGGGATTGCAGGGATTTCCTGAGAGAGAGGAGGCTGCAGCCTCCTTGCCCCAGTGGTGAAGAGCCCTGCAGGGAAAGCCACGAAGCTCCCTCCTGTGTAACAGGATTCCCCAAGCAGACAGGCTGCCTTGGCTCAGCTGCCAGCACAGCCTTTGGTGACAGCATTGCTCCTCAGAACACCTGCCCGGTTGCCCAGAGCAAACACCAGGCATATCCATTCCACAGGGAAGAGGCCAAGGGAACAAAACCTGTTTTTATGGAGTGATGAAGGCTACCAGGTGGGCTGTCAACACACCTGGGAGACAGCAGCAGCATATGGGGGTCAGCAAGTGTCTGCTGGGGTCCTGCAGGCATGCACTGGAGATATGAGCATCTCGGGAGAAATCTCTTCCTTTGCTTTGAAACCACAGAGTGGTGACTGACCTCTTGCCCTTTGGTGTGAAAGAAAAAAGGTGATAATTCAATCCTCCAGACAAACAGATGAGTAGAAGAAGAATTCCTAAAGGTAGTCCCATCACGAAAATTATCACTCAATTAAGAACTGTCCAAGCAGAAAGAATCACCAGGTTTTCCAACCCTAGTTACCACCTGTCTGAAACAATGACACAATCACCAGGGAGTGAAATGCACGAGTAGTCATATCCTGAGAAGAAGAACCGGATGCACAAAGTATCTTACTGAACTATAAACCTCTCATAACAGCTCTCTGGAAGAGTATTTACAAACACTCTGCTCTTCAAAGCTGGATGTATTGTTTCAGAGGAACTGAGGAAACTAAAACAAGAAAAGAAATTATCTTGACAAATAGGTTTCCTATAATTATACTTTTGTTAAGCTTGTAAAGAGGGCAGCTGTTGGTACTATCTATAATCCATTTGAAAGGAAGGAATGGTGAAAACTAGTGAAATTGTGGAATGATCCAGATTTTTATCAGCTAATGTCATTTCAGGAAAAGACAGAAAAGTAACAGATTTAGATAACTAATCATGTGGAGCCTTGTGTTGTCACATTAAGACCAAAGGGATACTTCCACTGACTGCAGGAGGCAATAAATCAGTCCAGCAATTAAAAATATGAACTTTCTCCATACTCTTCCCCCTTGAAATCGGTGCATGGTGCTGAGTGCTCTGGCTGTCCTCCAACAGAGCACTCTGACACTCATAATCTAGCTGAAGCCACCAACTCAGGTGTTTACTGGTAAGCACATGCTTAAATGTGTTGCTGGACCAAGGCCGAAAGGGTTAGCGAGTTGCAGCCTGCAGCTCTCTGCATCCCCACGACAGTATCACAATATTCCATGGCAGTTTCTCAGCCTGTGGATCACTGGTGCTCCCTGAAGCATGGGGAGGTCATCTGCAAAATGTAATCTGCTGTCATTTTGTTTTGAGCCATGCACAGGGTTTCCTATACACACAGAATGGGAAAACAAACCAAAGAAAACCAGAGACATTTTAACCTGGCTTGGTTGGTGTGCTTGTAAATAAGAAGTGGCAACACAGTGTTAAATTATCTGAATTTTCCCAGCGTGTGGGAGGTTCATCCTTGGATTACAATTTTTCAGGCCTTCACATCATCAGAAGTAATTAAAAATCAAACTGTAAATAATTTCCTGTTGACTGACTAGTCACATGCCAGTCAAATCTCTGGAGGATGTAACCGTTCCTGAAAAAGAAAGAAGGAAGCCTTGTTGGATTGTGAAAGCAGGTGAAAAAACCCTCAGAATTATTTCTTCTGCTCCCAGAATAGTAACCAGAATTAGACTATGACCTTTCCAGAGTGATGCGTGTAATTAAGGAAATCAAAGCTACTGCTATATCTCCAAGGCAAAAGAAAAAACCCTGTTTTGATCACATTTACTTCTTTTTATAAACCATGAAAGCCTGGATGTTCAGTGTTTAGACTGATGCTCCCTCTGCAAAAGAGGAAGTGCACTACTGCACATAAAAAGGAATATGAGGGAAATAAAAAAATACCTGAATGAAATATCAGCTGCAATATAGCTTGGTGATGTCTTGGCTTTTGTAGTATTCAAATGTAGAGGTTATTTTCACCTTCTCTGCTGCTTCATGAATTCCCTCAGGGACTGTGATTTGAGCTTCAAACAGCAAAAATGAAAAAATTCTTTTTTATCATGGAAGCAGATAAAATGGGCAGAGACAAGAAAAGCTCCTTTTGTTCTGATCTTTCAGACCTCAAAACATATATCAATTCATGCAAATATGTACTTAAACCCCTTACAAATCAAGAGTATGCATTCTATTTACCTTTCTAAAAATGCATTTTAGTTCTAATATTGGGTGTATTATTTTCCTTTCTGGTATAGGAAAATGTTGCTGTTTCTATCTAGATAATATCTGTTATTTCTGTCCTGTGTTATTTTTTATTTATTGAAGCTTAAGCTGTTATGGGCTCTTACATAAATCCTTCTTAGCACGTGGATTATTGATCCTATAATCCGTAATAATATTGTCTATTCTGTCATCCAGCTGGCAGCAATAAACCCTAAAAATACACATTCTAAAATTTGTTGTGAAACGCTACTCAAACAAAAACCAAAACCAAAACAATAAACACGGTCAATGAATGACACTTCTAAACAAATACTGCGATTTCTCTCTAAAAATGCCTAAAGACAGAAGACCATATTATTAGATCTGTGGTCTCTTAAATTTTAGTCTTAATACCAAACCAATTCTTTAGTCATGTAGACACCCTTCAATATAAAGCTTGTTTCCATTTTGTACTTGCAAAATTATTTTCTTTTTACCCTTCTGAGGAAAACGCTTTGTTGGCTTAGGTTGCTTTGAAGGGCTCAACAAAAGCTGTAATGTGGAATAGTTAGACCAAACTGGGAAATTTTAGCAGGGCTTCATATTCTGTACCTGGTACCTAATCTCTGCCATGGGCAAGAGCTACAAGTTTGGATTTACAGTGTGCCTGGATTTTGAGGCTAGCTTGTGATGCCATCACCTGCCTGGTTTCAGCTTGCTCTGGGGCAGGTCTGGAAGACATCTCTTGTCTGTCCACATGGGTAAATTTCGCTGTTGGAGGGGTTACTGCCTATTAGAAGGCTGCTGCTCTCCCTGTGGGAGCTTAGACACTTCTCTGTTCCAACCCAGTATCCCTGCAGGTTAATGGGGTGTTGCAACCTGCACATCTGATTTTCAGTTTGGTCCCAAATCTGGATTTTTTTGTAAATGTGCGATAAATGTAAAGCAGTCATAAAACTGAGTAGAATTTGGGGCCTGACAGTAAGTCTGTGCAAGATTTCAACTTCACAGAGATATGAAGGGTGCGTTATGCCATCTCCTAAGGGTCCAGCTGCGATGCTGAGAGCACGTCTGAGACAGCACGTCCAGCATCACATTCACTCCCTGTTTCTGATGCTCTTAGAGTTAAAAAACCACCCACCAGCTCAGGAACAAAATCAATCCGTCTCAGTGATGATGGGCTAGCAGAGAGGCTATTGTTTACTTGCATCAAATCTAGGAACTGGGTCATTTTTAAACCCTGAAAGCCTGAGCTGTGAGGAAGCTGCACGTCCCCTGTGCTTGGGGCTGTGCAGCTTCCTGGCTCACCCTGGTAGCACCTCAGGGGAAGCACTAGAGGAGCAAGAAGTTCCCTGTGCTGGCAGGTTTGATTTGTTCCTCATTGCACAGCTCTTTGGCATGGCTGGGAGGCACAAGCCCCCAGGTGCTCTGCAGCACCCTGAGGTGAGCTTGGGAGCTCATGACAGGACACAGCTCCTCTCCACAGAGAAGGCAGAGCCTTGGGTGAGGAGAAGACCACACAAGGGTTTTGGAGATTAGCAATTTCTCCCCAGTTTTCCTCAGGAAAGTATGGATAGCTAGTTTGAAAATTGTAGTCAAGGCTTTAGCAAAAACCTAACTGAAGCTCCAGCAGTAGTTAAAACTGAAGAACCTACACAAATCTGAACGAAATACATTCAATTTTTGAAAACTTAGGTGTCCCCATCTTATCTGTAGCAACATGTGGCTGTTGATAATGCCTGGTTTATTCACATTATTTTTTTCTTGGCATAGCTGTTACAGTAAGTGCCTCATAAATAATTTGTTGTTGGGGAAAGTTCCTAAAATCTCTCTACCCTGGGAAATATCCAAACAACGTAGCAATTTTTTTCCTGCAGGCAGAGAATTAATTTCTTCTGACAAATCTAAATAGCTGGTTATGTGGGTCCTGCCTCTGGTGATCATTTCCCCTCTTCAGAGGTGGTTTCTCCTCTCCTCCGCAGCACCTCCAGCTCTCAACATTTTCCAAGCCAGTGGCTCTCATTGCACCATCTCTTCACTCCTGTAGTGCAAATCAGATCTGGGACAAGGCAGCACACCACTGGTGAAAGACCCCACATATGAGATGATTAACCTACAAAATTTCAGATTCATATTTTTCAGATATATTGTGAAGTTCATTTCTCTTTTTTCATAAGGAAGAAATACATGTAAAAGAATCTATTCACAGCAAGTGTACACGTCTGCCCACTTGCACTTCACAACTTTTTAGCCCATCAACTTCAGCCATCTTTTATGAGGTGGAGTTTGATAGGATAATGACCTAAAATATGTTAATTTTCAAAAAGGTGTGGAAGAGGACCCTGTCAATTCTTCTACTGGGAGATGAATGAGCCCAATTTGTGTTAAATGGCAGAGAATCCATACAGAAGAGCTATCATGACTGCCATAAATGTCAAAAATGCTTTGCTTAGAAATTGCAGTGCATTGTACACCTGAGACACAAAGCTTTAGGAAACCAGGCATCATTAGTCTTACTGATCAAGGACTTTGGCATTTGGGAGAGAGACACTGGGGAACAGGCTTATGCAGGGATGTTCACTGACTTGGGGTGATTATGTCAGGAGACTGGCTCTGGTTATGACAGGTGAGGCAAAGGCAGCTGATTTAGAACTTTAATATACTATTCCGGTTGGTGAGAAAAGTAATACTTGTAAAGAATGTATAATGCTTTTGGTGGAGGCTTTTATACATCTACATGAATAGAGCCAAGGTTTTTTAATCTAAAATACATGTATATTAGAAGGAGATCATATTCCCACTTCTCTTTCATAACATGAATATACGTCCCCCTTAGACACGTAATCATGTTTACTTTGCCAAATCCTTCCTCGTACTTGTGGACCAATTAGTATTATTTCTATAGTGTCTCCATCCAAATTCTTTCATTTTAAAAAATCACAGAAGAGGAAATAAATCACATTAAAACCCCATTCACCATGGTCGTATCACGATGGTTATGTTACTATGGAAACATCTGTGCGAAGAGACCGTGATACTCTTGAAGATTAGCATTTTATCCCATATTTCCAATTATGTCATCAGACTGGATTTTCAGTGGCGTAAACTGACAAAACCACAGGAAAATTAAGTGATTTATAATGGGTAAAGATGTGAACTGGCAATTATTTGAGAAAAAAGCCCTAATAATTTACATGATGGGGAGTCTGAATCTGAAACTGCTGCTGCCCCATGAGTATTTGAAAGGTTGGATTAAGTTCTGCTTGAATGAGCCTGGAGTAATTGTTGTTTCCTAATGAGTCCTAGGATTCAAGCAATCAGCAGGAAAGCACACAATCTCTGACTTAGACTGAGTTTCACTAGATAGGGTACTAACTGTGGTGCTGTGTGGCAGCACAGACTACACTGGGGCATGGGCACCTGTGCCTGTTCTCCTCCCTGGTGTCTCTGCACACTCAGGCCGCACCATGCTCTGTCAGACCTGCTCACTCCATGCTGTGTGTCTGGGCACGTTCCTACACAGAGCAGCCATCCTTTCACTTGTAGGCTGGCTCCCCAAATCAGCACAGCCGCTGCACTTCGCAGAGGAGCATTTCCCGTGCTGTCGTTCACCGTGGTCAGTGGCCCCTCAGTCTTCTCAAAGGCACTCCAGCTATGGCTGGATTATTTTCATCTCCCTGTTTCTGCTGGTGTCTTGTGCCTAGTAACAGATATTGGAGGCATATAGTAGTAAAGTATGCGCAAAGTATCTTAAAATGGTTTTTGTAGTAGGGCGTTTTCTGAACCAGCAAAACAATTGCATTTGATAGGTGGCCCAGTCTCTCAAGAAAATTCTATGCTTTGTTTCATTTTGATAAACTCCATGGCCTTCATGGAATCAAAGTTCCTTCAACATCACAAAGAAAAAAGAATTCCTATGAAGAAAACCATCAAGCGTACAAATTAAATTGAGAAATGTGGTAGAATTATTTAAGATATTAAAAGCAAAATGTAAAGTAAGAGTTGGTGCACAAGACTTCATTTTGATCACATGTGCTCAGGTTGGTAATAAAGCAACATATTAATAACATCATCAGGGGCAAAGACCTTCAGAACAGCCAAAGACAGAACTGCTCATGCATTATAACAGTTCATACGTAATAACACTTCTTGCACGAAACATGGTATCAGTTCCCACTTCAGGAAAGATTCATCTATGTCGTAAAAACTTATCGTTAAAAAATCACACTGATACATTCTGTGAACAAGGTGAGATCCTAAAGTGAGGAACATGAAGCAGAAGTGCTCCATCTTCAGTCTCAGGGCCCCATCTGCCCTCACACCCCCAAGCTGCAGAGCCCAGGCTCTGGGTCAGCTATGAAGCAGGCACTGGGGCTGGACCACAGACCAGGGACCAGGCTGGAGGATCAGTCTATCTTAGTCTACATGGCATCTCAGCCCATCCTTGGTGTGGGCATCGGATTGCTCTGGAGGGGACTGCTTGGCCTGCCAGGTTCAGCAAAATACGGAGTTTTCTTCAAAACACACATATGTTTTCACGTATTTTGAAATAACTTCTAATATTCTGTATGTGTTGGAATATATTTGCGGGTATGTAGTCCAATGATCTGAGTTTGGGTACACTGATGTCATTTTATGATCTCATACTTTACAGGTCTGCAGGCAGATGCTGTAGATTAGCTAAGATCCAATAATTGCAAGGTGATGCCTCTACATCTCTGGGTAAAACAGTCAGTCTTAAAAAACGTAACACACAGAGTTCTTTCAGAAGCCAGTGGTAGTTAAGGGAAACCATATAAGATTGGCTCCAGCGGTATCCCTTGAAAGAAATCGCCTTTCTACCAATTAAACTTGAAATACTGAAAGTTTTAAATAAAAGGAACTTGTTCTCCTGTTCCACTTACTCAACAAAATATATTTCTGCCACATGTCACTGTTAACTATGTCTCAGTTAAATGCATGCCATTATTTTGAACAGATTTCACTTAAGAAAAGGAGAACAAGGAGAGGGAAAAGGGAAGAATAAGCAGAAAATGAAAGCGAGGAGAGAAACCGTGGCTTCGCCTTTTTCTTCTGCATTAGGCAAAAAAAAAAAAGAAAGCGACAGGAGTTTCTTGTAAACTAAGTTGCATATCGTTTGCTACCATGTTGATAAGGGAGGCAATCTCAACAATATACCCTGTGTGCCATCTAGACTGCACAGGAACTGCTAGGAACAGGGAGGAGACAAATTGTTTGCAAGCTGAAGTGAACAGGGTGCCAGTGCTGTGACTTTGTAATTGAAGTCACACAAATGGGGAAGGCTCGTGACAGATTCTTTAGACCCCCCTTGCTTTCTCTGTAGATTTCTCATCTGCCCACATACCAAAAGTCTGTTTCAGTGTTGGTGTTGTGGTGACTCCCATCATAGATGTCTTATTTTTCTATCAGACTGGTGACCTTGTAGGAACAGGGCATACTAGCAGCAGAAAGTTATGGGAAAAGCGTTTTGCATTCTACTTGCTTGATTTATTTCCAACAGTAGCAGTAGAGCTCATTCTCCTCTCCGTTATAATGCTGTAAATTCAATTGCAATTGCTTTTATTAATAATGCAGTTATTAATAGTAATTAATAATTTTCCTCATGGCCCTCATCTTGAGTTAAAATTTACATAAATTCATCCTCATATTTGGCTATAGTACCCTTCAGTGAGTCTATGAAAAATTATCTGTTTTTTCTTGTCAGGAGCTGGCTGTGGGACTGGCAATTTGATTTATTTTTTGGATATCATCGTTTCTATTCAGACTGAGATTCAGACACTAAGCGAATTTTTCTGCACATTCTTAAGATGCCTGATAAATTAAATAGACAGTCATAAAAGGTCCAAAATTTAAGTTTGATGAAATACATAATGTCCACATAAGCTATTTACATTACTCAAAGGCAATTAAGATAATGATAGTGGAAGTTGGATAGTCTGGTACTTTTACAAGGCTTTACTTTAATTTTGAATCAAAACTATTCTTACCAAATATGGTATCTTATTCCCAGCATTTCAACTATAAATTTGAAGGAGACAAGTTATTCCCATTAATCTTTGGAATGCACAAAACTCAAAAAAGACATGAGCAAAATGTTAGAAGGGCTGGGAAATGTTATTTTCATCCTGTCCTTTCTGTCTTGTCTGCACTAGGATGATCCCACCTTCTCGGTGACACTGTTGGATGAACTCTGCAGAAGGGCATTTCTGTTTCAATAGTGACTGAGTGATATGGCTAAGCATGACTTTACTCCCTGCCAAGTTTGTATTTTCAGCTCAGTGGAGAAAAAGAAAATCCTTTCTATTCAGCTAAGGTTCTCAAAATATTTGTTGTTTCCAAACTCCAGCCAGCACAATCCACGTTAAAGCCATACACAAACTGAAAGATAAGTGAAATCACCCACCTGCAAAATTTTCACCAAAACTGCCAAAAGGGAAAACACTTGACTGATTTGTGCTGGCATGAAACACCATCTAGAGTGCTCCCCTCTCTCTGACACTAGCAAATTTTAGTATTCCTGCCAAACACATTGTAGTCTCAAGGGCACCTTCAAAAAAACAACAAAAACTATTTAAGAATTAGTGATAAAAATACCCCTCTAGAAAAAAATAAAAATAAAAAGAGTGCTACTATTTCTGGAAAAGGTTGGTTTGTTTTCCTTTTTTTAATTAATTTTTTAAATGAATTAATAGTCCAGGGATTCAAAGGGAAACAACAGCAGGGTTACATGTGCTCACAGTGTGGTGCATCTTGTCATCTCAAAGGTTCCCAAACAGTTAGTCCACAGAGACTTGGGAGGTCACATAGTTTTAACGCTTCCCCATCTCCTACTGCTTAATCTCATCTGTAATATCTAAAAATACACATCTTGCTTTCCCAGTATAGCTTTCCCATGTAAACTTGGACTTGCTGCCGTTATCCCAGGACATGGTGATGTTCTGCAGGGTGGGAGAACAGGACATGTAATTGCCAACTGGAAGAGAGACAGTTTCTGAATGGAAGGGGAGGATTTCCCTGAGATAATGTTTCTATTTGTTCTGGAAAATTACCAAGGACGTTTTTACTAAATAGCACTCAGATTGGTTTCAGGCACCTCTGCAAAAGAAATTCTGTTTCTCTGGTCAGGAAGCTGGGCTAGGCAGTCCCCGTGGGAAGCAAGAAAGAGCTGAGGTACCTGCCTGGTGCATTTTATGCTGATGCATGACAACCACTGGTTAAAAAATTGAAGCAAGTCAGAGAATTAGGAACCCTTACAGAGCACCTCAGGGAATGCTATTCCCTGCAAGGCATATCCAAATTGTCTAGTCTAATCAGTTCATTCTTGTTTTTAAATATTTTGAGGACATAAGTATCTTGCTCCAATAAAACATACCAGTGACTTTAAAAGATTCTTTCATTGACACACACTAATTTTATCACACAATTTTGCTTTAACTTGTTATTTTTTATAATGACTTTAGACTTCCCAAAGTACACCCCAGGCCTTTGGCAAAACTGTTTGCATGCACAAAAAATTCTGTAAGAGTAATGCCTGTTTCTCTCCATGAAGACTTATTGCTGTCCTTTGCAAGAGTGTTGCTGGGGAAACAATGACTCCTAGTCATATTTCACATGATGCCTACAATTAATCTGTTAGCAATTCAGACTGGATGGCTCTTTCACCGAGTACATCTGTTAACAAATTTCTTCAGATAGATAATTTATCTACACGGGTACTTTGAACGAAGCAGAATCACGTATTAGACCTACTAACAATTATTTTCTCTGAAAGTGTTTATTCACTTAGCATGTTCAAAAAGAGTTACATTTGTCAGTCTCCTTTAGACAGTGGTTCAAATAAGTCTATTAATATCTCTTTATCTCAATTAATTGATACAAAAATATCTATATTTTGAAAGAATGCTTTCTGTCAGGAGTTAGGTTGATTGCACTTTAAACCATTTCTTATTTGATTACCTAAGCAACATGAATGGAGGTAAAAGAAATGCAATAGCTTACTGCTAAGGGCTATTGCAGGGCAAACTTGATAGAAATGGTGTGAACATCAAAATGGAGTTGTATCCATGCATTCAGTGAAGGAAAGTAACTGGCATTCGAGTGAACTAGAAATTGGCAATCAAGAAAAGTCAATCTATGTGAACTCATCATCATCAGACTGAAAATGGTTGTTGATTGTTTGGCTTCAGATCTGGATTGCAGAGATTCATTTTAATATGACCTAATGAATCTCACACCAAGGCTCACTGAGTTTGAGTTCATCTAAGAAAAGTACACACCATTTAACTGTGTCTCTAACCTGCAGTTTTAGTCAAAACATTAGGAACTCCAAGGTCAGGGAACACTATCTTCCCCTGAGAAAGTCAGCTACCATTTCCCTGTGAGTCAAAATAGGAAACAAATGGGGAAAACAGCACTGACTTGGGGAAGCAGTAATGTATGAGCTGTCTGTGTCTCAGTACATTATGTAAGGGTTAGGAAGAGAGGAGAAAAAGGAATTCTGGAAAATAAATCTGTGGAGCTGGAGAACTGCAGAAAAATGCAGTCTCTCTTTCAGACAACCAAATGAAGGTGGCCTCGGTAGACCTGCTCACAGGAACACAGGAGGAATCACCTGCTCTTTCTGCTATGTGACCTCACCCACTAAACCACCTTCCAGCTTTTTATAGCCATCCCACTTCATAGCCCACAGAAATTGTTCCTAGCAGGTAAGGCAAGAAAACTTCCGCAAAATTTTCAGACATAATTCATGATGAAAGTGAGGCATCTTCTCTTTCACTCAGGCACTTCACTAAAAATTGGGTACTCTTCCAAGCAGAATGAATTGCATTAGACTTTCATCTCATTTTGATAATTTTCTTTCTTAAGCAAAGATTCATTAGCCTCTTATACAAGCATGGTTTCAATCACTTGTGACAAGGAATTGGAATAAAACCACTTACAAAATCCTTGGCTTACACCCAATGTTTTCCAATGCCCTCTGAGTAGTTGCAGTCAGGAGCAGGGAAAATCTACAGCTTGTCCAAAGAATTTTCAGCGTTTATGGCATATGAAAGTAATGCTTTCTCTATGAGACAGTGTTATCATTTTTGAAAATGTTATTTTTAAAAGTAGTATACTAAAAATAACACAGTACAGCCTAGTAGCAGACTACTCATTTTAGTTCCTTTATACATACACTTTTTCAGATTAGAGAAATTTTTGTCACTCCAGAATAACTCATAAGGTAGTTCAAGCCTGTTTGGAGGCAAGGCAGAGAAGAACTGTCTGAAATTCAAATAAGACAAAGGCAGAGTCCTGCACCTGGGAAAGAATAACCCCATGCATCAGTCTGGGGGCTGACCTGTTGGAAAGCAGCTCTGTGGAGAAGGACCTGGGGCATCCAGATGGACAAGCCAGTGGTGTGCCCTGGGGGCCAAAAATGTCAATGATATTCTGGAATACAGGTCGAAGTTGGTATCTGCCTCTCTATTCAGCCCTTGTGAGACACATTGGGACTGCTGTGTCCAGTACTGGGCTCCTCGTGACAAGAGAGACATGGAGCTCCTGGAGTGGGTCCAGCGGAGGGCAAGATGAATAAGGGATTTGAGCATCTCTCTTATGAGGGAGCTGGGCCTGTTCAACTTCAAAAAGAGATGACTGAGAGGGGACATCATCAATGTTTATCATTATCTGAAGGGAAGGTGTCAGAGGATGGGCCCAGGCTCTTCTCAGTGGTGCCAAGCAATAGGACAAGAGATAACAGCAGAAATTGATGCACAGGAAGTTCCACCTGAACATGAGGAAGAACTTCTTTACCATGTAAGTGACCAAGCACTGGAACAGGTTGCCCAGAGAGGTTGTGGAGTCTCCCTCACTGCAGATATTCAGGAACCATCTGGATGCAATCTTTCGCAATGTACTCCAAGATACCCTGCCAAGCACGGACACCAGATGACCCACGGTGGTCCTTTCCAACCTGACCCATTCTGTGATTTTGTGATTCTGTGTACGAAAATGGATCTGACACTACTGTTACAAGGTAGAATTCCAGAAAGTGAGCAGATATAGTCCAGCACCACAAATGTTTGAATTATTTTATACAGACTCCTTACAGCTACATATGCAGATTTAAGCCTTAATGAAGCCTACAGAAATCAGTGAAGCTCTTCCACTGGACAAGTTCCTAAAACTTTGAAGAAGTCACGGTGTAAATAGAATCAGATCAAAGGCTATGGATGCTGGATTAGGCAAGCAGCAAATTACAATATAGCATTAGCATTTGCCCTTTGCAAAGGTTAAATATGTTCCTATCTTAAATATTGCATCCATATTCCCATGAGGACTATCCATTAAAAAGATTTTGGATTAAAATGGAAACAGGACCAGAATATAATCAGAGAGAATTTTTTAGAACTTCGGAGCAGACGTTATTAGAAATAAATAGTTCAGAAGGCTTTTGAAGAGTTTTAAGTCATAGGCAGTCTTGGAAAGATGAAGAATGTTCTTTCAAACAATAAAGTCTTTTAAAACCAAATGGAAGTGAGCTGCTTGTATTAAAGTCTCCAGATTTCAAGAAACTTTCAACTTGCTCGGTCCCATTGCAAACACGGTGCTCAGAACAGCTTCAGTAGTCAGTCTTCGAGAGTGCACAAACATTTTAAAAGCCGCTAATTTCCTCATGCCTTTTCATTCTTAAGTCACTGCAAAAGCAGATGAAGCAAAATGTTCCTGATCTTGTTTGTTTCAATTTGAAACTCAGAGGAAGTTTTGGGATATCTGGAGACAGAATTCTCCTATCTCATATCAGACATCTGCCACGTGGATGTATGAATTAGTCACCCCAGACCCTGTCTGTAGTCAGAGGCAAAAAATTAAATATTAATCTGACCTGTCTTGAGTCAATGCTATAGGATAAGATGGACTGTTTCTTTCCATTGATCTCAGAAGAGAGTAGAGGCATCTGGCTCTTCTGTGGACACCTAGACTGCAAGACAGCCACACTGTGTCAGCTGGACGCTCAGCCAGCCTGTTGTACTCAACCATTAACAATTTGATGCTTCAGCTCATTCTAGACCTCATACAAGAATCACTTCACTGGTGCTTCAAAATAAATTAATTCCTCTATAAAATCCAATATGACAGCTAGTGGAAATTAACAAAGCCTTTATAGGTTAAGAAGAATCCTACTCATCTGTTTTTATGGGCCACTAGTCTTTTTTACAGCTTCAACCACGCTCAGAATTTCTTCTGCAAAAAAATGAGTAAATGTTTAGGAAGGGAAGGTGTGGATACACCTAAGAATGGGCTTGTAACCTCTGGAGAGCCAAGGAGAAGATACACAGTACTGCTAGTCTGAATTACCCATCAGAAATAACCTCTTATTTGCCACAAATACTCTTACACAGTGAATTCTCTGAACTGATATACTGTGTTACCACAGAAAATAAATAATATTGAGTGGTTCTAGATTTATCCTGTAATCCTTCTGCAGGGGCTCAGAGTAGGAATCTTATACATAAAATGGACATCAAAAAAGAGGAACCAGACTGTAGTAGGAATCTTATACATAAAATGGACATCAAAAAAGAGGAACCAGACTGTAGCTTCCCAGAAATGGCCACTTATGTGCTTATAGAAAACATGAGTAGAACAAGCTTACCAATGCAAGAAATCACATGTAGCTCACAGTCTGGAATAATCTGAAAGAAAAAGCATAAGGAAAAAAAATCATATTTCAGCACTCAAGCATTGCCTAGCAGAGACCTTCTTTAAGTTTGCATGCAAGAGGAAAAAGCGAGTAGCATTATACAATGAAGGTAATACGTTCAAATATCTAGTTTTGCCTGTTATTTGATACTGTTACAAACTTTTCATGGTTGCTTTATTCTCTTGGAGCAGGCCATATATTCTCACTGTAGATGTGTGGTAAGTAAACATTATAAAGAATTATTCTATGTTACCGTTATAAAACTATGTTTCAAGAGGCAGAGTAATATTTCTTTAATGATAAATAAGTACCTCACAGATACATGACTGAAGAATATCTGTAATTAATATTGTCTCTGCAAAATAACATAACTAGTGGAATTACAAAGCAAATCAATTTGCTCTGGCATAATGAATTGTAAGGCCAAATTGGAGTTCAGACCCAAGGAGAATATAAAATCAAAATTACCAGCATGCGTAGTAAAGAACACATTTGGTGATGACTGTTTGTAAGATCAAGTGCCTTCAAAGTTCCCCTAGCCCCTTACTCCTGTGGCAAGTGTTCCAGTCCCACTGCCTTGGGAGGCCTTTCCTGAACTCCCTCTAGTTTGTCCATTTCTTTCCTGGATTGGGGGCCCAAAATTGGATGCAATATTTTAGAAGTGGCCTTAAAAGTGTTGCACAGAGGAAACGAATTATTTCCTTGGTCTGTTGAATATACTTCTGTTGATGTAGCTGAGGATGCTGCCAGCCTTTCTTCCTGACAGGACTCCCTGATGGATCATGTTTGGCCTAGAAGCCACCTGAACACCTGGTCCTATCCAGAAGAGCTGCTCCCTGGCCTAGCCCATACTAGTACAGGGGTTTAGTCCATGCCAAGTGCAAGCTTCTGCATTTATCCTGGCTGAACACCAACCATAAAGCTTCTCTTGGCCCATTCTCAGCGCTGGTCTGGGTCCCTCTGAATGTCCCCAGGAGTACTGACTGGTGCCACCAGTTTGGCTTCATCTCCAAACTTGCTAAGGGTGCACTCCTTCACATCCTCCAGGCCACTGATAAATGCACTAAACATTACAAGGCAGTCCCAGTGCAGATCCCAGTGGAACTGGACCTGTAACCAGTCTCCAGCTGACATGTGAAGATTTAATCACCCCCTCTGAGCCCAACCATGCAGCCAGTTCTTTAAATGTCTAGTACTCTGCTCAGTTACTGCTGTTGCAATCACTATTCTCTTCAGCAAACCACCTGCCTTTCTGATTTCAGGGCCACCGCTGCAGGTCTGAATAACAAGAATTAAGGTTTGCCACTACTTTTTACTACCAGAGGCATCCCATAAAAACCCACAGCTCTACTGTCAGAGACTCAATGGTAACTTACTCTGTCTTCAGCAACAGACCCATTCATCAGTGTTTCGTTGCTGAATTCTCAAGGATATATCACTCTAATTCATTTTTTTCAGAACTAGAGACAGATTAAGATTTCTTGCCACCTTTCCTACTGTCCCTTCATTACAATGTCTTGCCTCCCCTTTGGCTGTGCTGGTACTGCTCTTGGTGGGACTGACTGAGGAGGCAGGAACAGCAGTGTGGAGATGGCACCTAGAGTGGAGAGGGAACAAAAAGCTGAAAATGTCTGAAACTGGCATGCCATGAGACAAAAGCATACCACTGAATGCCACACACCAGCCCTACTCCTGGCTTCCCTGAAGCACAACCAGACACACAAACATGTGTCTGGTAGGTGATTTTTGCCTCCTACGATTGTTTTCCAAATCTCACCTGGCAACAGCAATAGTAAATACGAAACTCTAACCTGAATTATTCTGTTTTCTACAGCATCTCTGCAGTAGCATTCAGGTCAGAACGAAATACAAGTGCTAGAAAGCCCTCCAAATCTGAGCTAATTTACACAGAAAACTTCCCAAGCCAAATGTTATTCGAGCTCCTGAAGAGGGCATTGAATTGTGAAGTTGCGTGAACACACAAAAAAAGCATGACATCATCTCAACACTTGTATTTGTTCAACTCTCTTTAAGGGAACATTTGTGGTTTTTTCAACAGTAAGGGTGCCATGGCTCTCAGGAAGGACAGAAGCTGTTTTCTCAGGAACTATCAACCAAGGTTCATTTCTACTCTTTGAGAATGCCCTTTCAGTTCCTGATGGCAGTTATGTGCCAAAGGGGCCCAGCAGGCCTTTTTGGAGACTGTCACTAGTGATCAAGGAATGTTGTGCTATTGCCTTTCCCTGAAAGGCCTCTTTCCTTTCCTTGAAACTGCTAAATCTTCTCTGCCAGCTCCTAGACCTTATAAAGTTATTCTGAGCCACAAATCAGTTTCCATGCCATTGGACCAAATCGTACTCAGAAGGAATGGTCATATACTGTGCCTATGCTTTCTGGAGAAAAGACTTAAGGGAGGGAGATAACATAACATTCTTAAGCAATCTGTTCACCTACATCCCTACAACATTCTCAGCTGAAGAACTCTTGGTTGAAGTTTGAAGAAACAAGGGTTGTCTACCTGAATGGCTCTTTCATAGGACTCAGAAGGACACGGGGAGGGGAGAGGAGGGAGTGGGGGAGGCATCAGAATTTGGTTTCATACCACCAATTTGCCAATTAGGAGAATGCAGATTAATATTAACATCCTCCCTGCCCTTTGCTGAACACCCATAGTAAGGAACAGGACATGAGGATTGTTATATACTACAGGGTGAACAGAGAAAACAGGGACTTGCAAAGAAATGCACGGATATCTAGGATAACTTAGATTCCTAAAAAAAACCCAAACAAACAAGCTGCAATATGCTGCTCAGTTTTAGCAATAACTATGACTGCGGTGGCTGACATCTCTGCATCGCACATCTGAGTACTACAAGAAGCAATTATGAAGAGCTAGGAAAGTGTTTCCAGATATAATAATAGTTTATTGAAGTCCATCTGGTGGTAAGACATAGAGGGGGAGTGTCAGTATGAGTCTAGAGAAAGTGATTAAAACATAAACAGGATGTGATGGAGGAGGCAAATAATCTAAAAGAATTTTATTACTGCAGAGTTTCATTAGATAGCTTTTCTGTTACAGCAGCTATGTTTTGCTCGCTGCCAGCTGCTGTATCTCACTCCAACTCAAACACACCCCTGGTATTTAACTGTAAGGCTTGTTATGCTTGTAAAGCATAATTAGTATTTATTAACTGATCAAGATGGCAGGGCACAAATTAGCAATCTAAGGTCTTGTGGCCATCCTACTGAAGATATGAGGCCACTAATTCCTGACAGCATGGCCTATGCTCCCACATCAGGTGATGCATGCATGGGTATACGGCTCTATTGATCCTCTTCCCTCATAGAGGAAATATCCACCAGATCTTCTTGGAGAAGCCCTAAATACCCAAGCACACCTGCAATAATGCCCAACTCATTCAAATTCTCAAACAAGGTAACATAGCACAGAAACTGCTCCCTGTCATGGCTGGGTAACCCACGCCATAACTGCCCATTGGAGACAAAGGGGAATCTTCACCGTTTCACACAGGCAGCCTTCAAAAATTCACATTAGCATTCATTATCACCATTTTTTGCATTTTTTCTTTTACAAGATCTGCAAAAATCTCACGTCTTTCCCCTCTAGCCTTGACCAACTGTCTTGTGGCACCATTAAAATAATAATCCTCATCAAACATGCTCACATGCCCAGAACTGTGGTTTTGCACCTTTAAACCCTTTCTTAAGACTGTTATTCAGTTATCAGTCATCATCTGCATGGAAAAAATGTTTAGTTTTCCTTTCCTCTCCTTCCACAGGTATTATTATTATTCTGAAAGTTTTCAGAAGAATGTCAGCTATCATGAGTTAAAGGTGGCCACATCTTGTCACGGAAGGAGGTGTCCTTGTTGCTTAAGGCAGATGGATGCTCTTATCTCTTCCATTCTCCTGTGTTTTGCTGTTTTACTGTTTGTCAAAATCCGTGTCTCTTCTGTCTTAATCATGTCCTAGTGATGCTGCTTTGACATGTTGATGATCCTGGCTGCGACCCACAGCTGCAACCTTTCTGTTTTTAGAGAAACATGCTAGTAAAATGGTTTTCATAAAGCAGTGCTTACATCTGGTTCTATACTACTTACAACATCAGCAGCAAACCTCTATCACCAGCACTTTAAAGTGAGTGTGCTGCCTCAGATGAAATGTTGTCAGATTGTCTTGAGCTCAATAAATCCACTACACTAAGAGTAAACTATTCTAGTAATTAAAAGCATTCGCAGAGATGAAAGATTGTAGAAAATATCTTCTACTGAGTTAATTTTCATTCTTTCCCACATTGATTAGAGCCAAAATAAAGATATAAAATGTGGATGAAAAGGAGAATATTACATAAGTCAAGAAAGAAGTAACCAGTAATGGATCAATTCTGCACCGACCGTTCATAAGTAATGAGTATTTATTATTACTCATTTTGCAAAAATTATCTTCCAGCTTCAGTTCCAAAGCTACAAATATGATTTTCACTTTAAAGTTTGCTGGAAAACACAACGTAAAAGTTTATCTGCACTGTTAGAAAAGTTAACTAACACAGCTATCCTGAGACAGAAATGCAGTGAAGTAGAGGCAATTTTAGTTTTATCACAAGGCAAACTTGCCAAGGTACGCCTCAGGCAGGAGCAGAAAGCTGATCTTGTTGTGATAAATGTCTTCACTGTGCCTTTATACCATGGTAACTCACACATGTTAGTTTCCATACTGACAAAAAAAAAGAAAACAAAAAAACCACAAAACCAAACAGAAAAGTAAAGGGGGTAGTAGTGGGAGAAAGAATCATCTATAGTAGAAGTGACATAAGGTGCAGCATCACAGATGGATTCTCACTTAACTTGCTGGTGGTTTTCCACTGGTCCTTGCCTCTGTTAATTTATTTTCTATCCCTGGGCTATCAGAGTGTATCCAGGGAGCTGCACGTGCCTAGCTCTACCCCAGCAGCCCAGTAGCAGTAAAACAGGTAATAGTGTGTTCGTTTTTCTCCCTGTTTCTGAGTGACCTATGATGTCTGGTAACTCTGTGCTCATGATTCACAGAAACGTAACTGTCCAAGGAAAAGCTATTCTCCTTCTTCTTGCTTCATAGCACACATTGGGTTTTCTTTTATTATGATTCTTTCCAAACAGTTTTCTGTGGGGGTGGGGAGAGTGGGAAACTCTGAATGCCTTATGTTTGCTGAGAGATCATTACAACACGCCAAGATTTTACAGGGGTGAAAATATCCCAAGAAGTTGTTATTTATCAATTCTCAAGAAATTTAGCTTACAGAATACAAAAATAAGCCTTAAGTAAACGAAGGAAATAAAGTAACCCATGGCAAAGGCAGGTCATTTTACTTTTACTTTCTATTTCTGCTACACCAACACAAAAATCATCATCAGTTCCTATTCTCTGTCCCATATGAACTCAGAACTGCACAAGTTGCTCTGAAAAACCTCAAATCTGAGCGGTAAATGTGAAGCCTAATAGCTCCCACATCTGTTTCTTAAGCAGTTGGAAGCCATTACTGCTATTCACCCTAGTGTAACTGCAATTCCACATGAACTTGATGTTTCCTCTTTTTTTTTTTTTTATAATTTAAAGTTACACCCACATTTTCATTGCGATGTGGAAGCAGAGAGTTTCTTATATTTCTTCTACTCAAGACTTCTTTGAGGACAATTTTGTATTCATGAAGAGGGTATTTCTCTCTTTATCTCAAGGATCTGACTCAAGTTCAAGGAGCAAACAGCTGATGCACTTAAAAAGTCTGACATTTCATACTTCTTGCTATTGCTTATCAGTAGAGGCAACATCTCTACAAAAAAGTCAACAGTACTGGACACGTACCCTGGGTGCACGTGCAGCTCAGATGCTCCATCTCATGGTTTGGTCTGCTTTCATCACCAGTTTGAACTAATCCATGTGAATGTGAACTGATGCACCTGCTGGGTGGTCCCCACAGGCACTGCAGGTTTGTGCTGGGAAAATGGGAGCTGTTATACTGTGGGAACTGTGACACCCTTGGAAAAGTTGCTGGAAATCATCCCTCATGTGGATGACTGGATCCTTCAGTCGGAAGATGCAGAGCAGAGGGTTGGGACTGTTTCACCTTGTCCCACAACATGTGCCAACCTGGCCATCCTAATATCACAGTCTTAGCGCCTCCCTGCCTGACACTGTATGTATTTTACAGACTCTCTTGCCAGGGATGTGGTTAGTTTATGTCAAAAACTCAGTGTAGTTACCTTTCAAGAAAGTAAATACAGGAAAGTCCTAGAAACTCTGGCATGTGTTTTACCATGTTTTCATGGCAATGAGCACATGAGAATTCAGCTGGCTAGAGGTGTCCTCACAGCCTCTTGCCAAGCTGCAGGCTGTGAGATGAGTGGGCAGGGCTGTCTTGCCTCCAGGTAGTCTTTTGCAGAGAACCCCTGCAGGGATAGCAGTCATGGTGCAGGGGATCAGCTTGCCTCTTCCTGCAGGGAGGCAGCCTCCAGGATGCTGCTGCCCCTCGGCAAGAGCCACACATCCAAACCAAGGTGCAGCAGGAGGTAGGACTGGCACTAGCTCCTGAGGTGCTGCTGGATTAGAGGCTGAAATGTGCTTCTGCAGCATAGGAGACTGCTGCAGAAAAAAAAATGAAACACTTTCCCCATTTTTTTAAAGAAATTTCCACTTTCCTCATTTTCTCAAGAGACTGAAAAATCGTCTAATGCCTGTTCCCTGCGATTCACCTGTTGAAATGCCTTTGTGAATTCTCAGAAGGAAGAAATAAAATCATGAGATCAAGGATTGCTCAATGGGAAAAAAATTGCACCCAGGAGAAGTGGAGCTGGAAGAGAGGATGAAACCCTGCCACTGCTCCATCCTTTCTGCAGAGCTTTGTCCTGTCAAATTTTAAAGACTACAAAAGAGAAATGCCTGCTGTGGGAGTAGGGATGTAAGACAGTTACACTTCTCCATCTTGGTTGCCTACCACACATGGGTAGACAGATACTCCAAAACAATAGTGACAATGTGTTGTTAATAAGGCTCATATATCCTAAATATCCCTGCAGTGAGTAATTTGTGAAGGTATAGAAAAAGGGAGATGAAGATCTTTCTATTGCGGTGCTATAATGAATTATCTGGGCTATGTGTACAGTTGTATAATAGCAGCACCACCCAGCAATTTTAAGGTATTCGATGGCTTAGAAGACCAAAACTAGCCACAGGTTGCCAGAAGATAGGCAGAACTCAACAACAATAAAAATGAAAAAGTTTTAAGAGGGAAAAACAGATGCAGTAACACAAAGCAATACTGCGACTAGATTCTCAAAGAGCATTGACAGATATCAAACTCTCTCCAAATCACACTGGTGCCTTTTGTTTCAGACTTCTTTTGCTCAGACTGATTTTTCCCCAATTTGTCCTAAAGATGTTCTCAGAAGTTATTTCCGTTCCTCCAGAATGTTTCTTAGTTATTTTTTAGGCAGTGTCTATAAACCAGAAGCAATAATTTCTTGCACAGTTTGAGCCATTAGCATCCTGAGAAGTGCCAAGTGAGAGCTATGGGTATTCAGCATCTCTCACTACAAAGCCCTGCAAGTGTCACATTTTTGAGTGGTTCCTCTTGGAGATTTGCGTTTCTCCCTGTGGTCACTTCTGGGAACATGATAAAAAGCAAATTAATGTCTATGAATAAAAAATTATTAAGTCGGTATGCGTTCTTTCAAGCCTTTGGGTTGGCACAGCTGTAGAGCTGAGCTGGAGGAGTTGAGTAGAGGTTTGCCAGAAGTGAGAGACAGGGAGGGGGCAGTGAGGTATGTGCAAAAGCTCTGGAGAGAAGAAGGATGTCTCAGAAGGAGAAAAAAATAATATCCCTGGGAGGAACTCAAACCACTAGAGGTTTGTCATTAAACTCAGAACAAGATTTTATTCCAAATCAGTCTTGTAAGTGATGCATTTGCTCAGTCTTGTCTTGAACTCTTCTCTCCCAAGAATGCAGCTGATCAGTTAGTGAGGAGGTGGTTTCTCTTTCTGTGTAAGTGGCCAAAATTTCTAATTACCTCCATGTCCTGTGTTAACTAACTTGGGTATTAACTCTGGTAAAATCCTGGTACGGATGTCACCAAAGACAGTTGTTCTCCCACATCATCAAACACACTGCAGTTACCTACAAGTCAATGGTGTCTTCCTCGAGGGTGTGCTCTGTACTCTAATCACCTCTTGCTCTCTCACCCATTTTGACTAGAAAATGCATTACCCTACTGACCATGAAACAACAAGCATTGCTCCACTACTGCAGCACCATTGCTCAGCACAGGGATGCTGCACTGCTGGGCAAAGCCAGCTGTGGTGAGTACCACAGGGAAGCTAGGCAGCAGTGTGGGTGGCATCACCTCTGAGAGGAACCTTGGAGAGTGGGAATCTAGCCTTGGGTCAGTGCTGTCTGGTAAGTTGGAAGGAGAAAACATTTTAAATCAGCCAGCAAAATAAAGGCATGGCAGAGCTGGGAAGAGATATGTGCCCTGCACCCTTTAAATTCCTTTCCTGTTACGTCCTCCTGAAAACCGAAGCAGATTTTTTTTTTTTTTTGGTGTTCAGCGGATGCAGCTGGGGATTCATAGGGCTGTGTGGGCTCTGCACTTTCATGAGTACATGCACATATGCACACACTTTTTATTTTCTACATTAATACTGTAAGAACTCACGGTGCAGGGTGCTGCTGAAAAGCCACCATATATTCTCCTGCGCACACAGCATATTCAGCCATCTTCAAACATTTCTACTCCTGTTACCTTAGTAACAGCCCTAGGGAATCCCTAAGTAATTAATCAAGCTGCTTAGCTGTTTAAGGTTTCTTACGAGGGATGCTGTTGTCTAGCTTCTTTCACGTTGCTGGCAAAAAAAAAAAAAATCTATATTTAGAAAAGAAATGGCATGTGGGCTGATTGAGGGAGCCTCCTTTGTCTGTCATATGGGGGGAGGTAAACGTGCCCATGTGCACCTCGTTAAGCATTTCTTTGGCATGTGTATACTTACTACGTAACTGATACTGCAAGTAACAGCTGAAGCATGAACCCCAAAGAATTTAATAGGTGCAGCTGACAGGCTAGATTTCTTCAAATATTTCAATGTCCATTCTAGGAGACCATCCTGGTTTCTCCCTCCAGTGCCACATTCAGAAATAACTTTCAGGGTCACTGATGCAAAGCTGAGTCAGACAGCAAGAAACAGCTACTATAATTTAGTCTGAGTTCCCATAAAACCCATCCAATAGACATTCACTATTTCGTTTTAGTTTGGTTTTTTCTCTGCAGAAGGCAGTATTCTTCCTTTGTATACTAAGGAGCATAGCTGAGTGTGCTAGATCATGGAGACCATAAAGGATGCCTTACAGAAATAAATACCTCTTGATCCTTTCCTCTAAAGCAATTGAAACTCTATGGATGTGGACTGTTATTTCTATTTTTAGGATAGCAACTAACATCATGTCAACCTTTTTTCATGGTGTGGATCCCTGAGGATTTTCCCTTGGAGCTGTGGTTCTGTGCAAACAAATTCTCTTTCCTGAGTTATCTCCCAGGACCACTCAGAAGAGGATGGCACTCCGGACATGATAACAAAAGTGTGACTAGGTCAGGTCACTTAATTTTCAGTACAGTGCTTTCCTTCAAGAGATACAGATACAACAACAGCAACAACAAACACTCCCCAGTCTTCATAAGAGGTTGCAATTTGGATCAGTTTTCTTCGGCAAGCCTTTACAGACTCCACTGGGCAAGACATAGACCCCACTTAAAGAGACTCAGCAACAGTACAGCCCAGGGAAGAGGACAGTGGCAAGTCAAGCCCTTTCTCATCCTGAGTAAGCTCAATGCACTAATATTCACCACTCAATACCTTTTCTCGTACTCAATACAGTGGTACCAACTAAAGGGTCTGTCCTATGTGTTGGGACAGCTTCTGATAGACTTGTGTTGTCTTTCTATGGGATGGGAATATTTCTGAAGTCTCAAAAGTGGTCAGAGGAGGAGATAAGAGCAACAGATGCCTTTCTGTGGACTGCACTATGCCAGAAAGATGCTATTTAACCTCATTTTGCTCACTTTGCATGGTGAGTGTTGACAGTACTAACCCCCATGATGACCCGCATGCTCGGCTTTTTAAGTCTCAGGGATTTGCATCTGTTCCACCAGCAGAAACCATTTTATTTTTAGATTAGTCAATCCTGGAGTAGTAAAGCACTGTGTGACAGTTAGAGATAATTTCTAACATCAATAAAACTTAAGAAGTTTATTCTAATAAAGTAAGAAACATCTGAAAAACGAGAGTCAAAAGCTACAAAGCAGGGCAAATATATACCAGTAAAATGGAGTTATTAATTAAACTTAAACATCATAATAGATTTCTCCAAAGTGCTTAGGGTCTCAGCTGACCTGGTAGATGGACCAGCTGCCCTGTCTTCCCCATCTATGTTGCATTTTGAGCTTACCACTTGAGAAAGCTCTCATGGCTCTCCTCTAAAAAAACCCTAACTCCTTATACTAAATACAGATGTGATGACTCTCAGTTTTCTTCTCCTATTTTCTCAGATGTTTGTTTCTGAAATACTTATGGTGGAAGCAAAACACAGTTTATTTTCACCTACCCTAAGACTTTCTCTGCCTTTACACTGCCGTGCTGTGCCTGACTTAGCAATTTCTTCTACTCTAGCCAGTCTTCTTGCTGGTTATGATTTTTACAGCACGACTTTTGCCTGTTTCTTAGACTTAGTGACGTAGGTAGGTCTTAGGGCACCTTCACTTCAGTTCCTTCAGGTTAGGTGAGATGAACACCCCCAGTGAACCCCAGGATCCTTAGGAACTCTTCCCAAGACCACACATCGCACCAGACACAACTTTCAATTATTCCACACCTACCCCTCAAGTCCACTCGGTTCCACACCAATGGAATAGGTGTTACAGTAGCCTAGAAATACACAACTAGAATTAATAATAACAGTGGGTTTGATGTTTATGTTTCATGGTCCAGCCTAACGACAGTTTTCTCACTGTGGGAGTCATTCTTTGAGTGTTCCCCCGTGATCTCCTTGACAAAGATCAAACATCCATGAGTTTTCACAAGACCTGCAGTCATTTCGTTGTCATCTGAAACTGGAGAAATACATATTTTTAATTGGGTTGTGTATTGCCACTGATCTCTCATACATGTGTATATACACGCATGTATAATGTCTATTTACAGGGATCCATGTCCATATTCACAGGAATATTGGCAAAGCAATGCAGAAAACTATGATAGGCAGTATTGCTATTGTCTGCTAAGGGCAGTTCACATATGCTCAGATGGGGCTGCAGATGTCTTGAAAATGAGTCTCCTTTGCTGTTTCCTTTCCCTCTTGTTTTGATCTGTATCTCACAGAAAGTGCTTGCTTTTGCGCTCTGCAAACGAGTACTAACGAGGTCGTTAAACTTTGATGACCATCCATTTACATGACAGGCTTTGGACAAAGCTGTGTCTCAGTCTTGAGGGAAAGCAGATTTTCAGCTCTGAACTACAAACGGAAGTCAGGCAATGCATTGCCAGGCAGGATTGCTCAATGAGGCTGATTACGAATTCACCTAACAAGAGATTAGAAAGGAAATTCAACATTTTGGAATGAGAGAGAGGAAAAATAGAAATTGAAAAAAAGGCCAGCAGCAAGGGAAGGAGAGGCAGGGCGTGGCACAGGGCTTTGCTGTCGACATGAGAAAAGCCCTGCAGAAAAGGAAATCTGTGGTGGTTTGGTCAAGATATCCATATCTCCTGTGTTAGCCACATAGAGAATGATCAAAAATTTTGGAAATTTTTCAGAGCTGATGTGTCTATCTGTTTAGACTAGAACCTGTCAGAGAGGGGTGGCTTGTACACCAGCACTCCAGAAATTCCAAACTCTTGCAAGAGACACCAGGATGCTAGCAGGCAGGAGACAGATGCACTCTATGTCCTATTTTGAGAGGGTCACAGGCAGACAGACAGACAAATGGTGTTCAGCAGCCAGCAGGGCAAGAAACAAAGCTGCACAGGCTGCAGTGTTAGGGAGCTGAGTTACCTAATTAGGTGCTCTGGATTTTCATCTAAAGCTCATTGGAAACAAAGGATCTTTGTTCTTTTTCCTGTAGGGAGCAGAGGATTAGTTTCCATACATAAACTGTGCCTTTGACAAACGAAAGAAAAATCAATACATAACACGACAGGTGCCTCAGCAGCGGAACATGAACGCACGGTGTGCCCAAGCAGCAGCTGCTTTCACAGAAGTCATCGATCTTTGCCATCACACTCTCACAACTGTGAGGTAGGCTCTGAGGCTTGCAGCAGAAGGCCACTAAACCTCTTGATTAAAATAAGAGCGTTTATTTTTTTTCAAGGCTGAGTTCAGGGGAAAAGAGACTCTGAGTGTCTCAAAATGGCTGCAGCTTCCCTTCAGCCTCCCGCTCACAGACCTCACTTGTATGCAGCTCACTTTGCACTCATTCCACTCCTAATCAATTTTCCTTTTCTCTTCCGAGTGTAAATCAATATGGCTGCAACTGGAGGTAAAATCACAGCATTTCTAATGCGGAACATGGAACAGGCTGAGTTCCTAAATCCTAATTTAGAAAATCCCTTGAAAATACCCTTTATTTTAAGTGTGCACTAAAATATGTTGCCATTGGTGATCTCAGTGAACTGTGCACCCTGACAGAAACTGAAGGATTTGGGGAAACAGACATAGAAGGGACATCCTTGGAAAGGGTGAGCATGCCCAGCATGAGACACTTCGCTAGTACCACAGCTGTACAGCAGTGCTTCACTAGGACAGGCTCTGGGTCAAAGGTTTTCTCCTGAATTAAAGATAATCATCCAAATGAGAGTCTTGGACAAGTCAGACTCTTTGCTGTCCCTTGTAAATCACATGCAGGAGTTGTGAAGACATTGAAAAAGCGTGTGTGAGAAACAATTGGTATGTTCTCTCTGTTAAAACTTTTCCCTCACTGTTAACTGAGTGGAATTCAAAGCCAGTCTTCTAAGTGGTGAAGAGGCATGTTATCCCAACACTAAGGAGTTGCTATCTAGTTCATTAGTCTATCCACAACCAGTAATTAATTGTAGCAAAGTAACAGGCCTAGGCAAATAACATCCACCCCTACATCCCCATTCAACACACACAGGTAAATGACACTCCAGTCTGCTTTTTCATCTTTCAGCATCCTCACCTACAGGCCTGGAAAACCAGTTTGGCTGGAGCTCCTGGCACATCTCAGTCTGTACACTGACCCAAAATACTGTCCCACTAGTGCAATGCACTCACACTTACATATTGCTACATGTGCACTGGGACATTATGAAAGTAATTTGTGGCAAGAGGTGCTGGAATAAGGAACATTAAGTGAGAAACCAGCCTATTTCCATTGCAGCTCACCCACTGAAAAACATTCAGAAAAATACAGATGTCTGATTTGCAGACAGCCAAGTGTGAAGTGTTCAGAGCCTTAGAGTATGAAGGAGCAGAGCCGGGTGGGTGGATTGCAGTCATCACTGCATACAATTGCATTTGAGAAGTGTGTGTATGTGTGTGTGAGTGTGAGTGAGTGTGATCCCACAACGATGAAGAATGACTACAGTGCAAGGCAAAAGGGCTGCTCCAGAGGAAGTAGAGACCGCTCCAGAACAAGAGAGCTGTTATTGTGAGATGCAAAAACTATTATCAAAGGAGTCCTGGTGCTGCACCAACCGACACTTCTCAGGAAGGATGCTGTGCTCTTTCCACCGACCCACCACAGTGTCCATGTACCGTGCCATGCCTGTCCCCAGCCCACGGGGGTCCTGGAGTCATTCCCCACCTGTGCAGGTAAAACCCACCCCTGAGCTGCAGCAGGCACACACTTGCACAGCCTGGCACCAGGGCACAGCCAGCGCTTCCCCAGGGGCATTGCCTGCCAGTTCCACCACACCGATGGGTTGAGGATCTAGGAAAAGCTTTCTACAGTAATTTTCTGAAGATGGAAGGCTTTTCCCAACAGTCAGATTGCCTGTCTCTGAGCCTTCACAGGGCGTTTCCTGGGTCCCCATAGGCAGCTGAGGAATGAAATCTCATCAAACAGCAACAACATGAATATTGACTCCATCATGAATTCTTGAAGGGGACTGCTGAATACAGCTCCTATGGTAGTCCTGCTGCATTGCTTCACCAACACTCTCCACCAGTTGAAAACAGAGCCACAGCTAAATTCAAGGTCACTGCTGTGGTCTTCTGAATGGATTTTTTGTGACTCTTTGTTGTTGCTCCTGCTGTTGGCAATTGATTTCCTCCCTGAAATGTGACTGCAAGACATAAATTTACTGTACCCATTAATTCACTGACACTAGAAGGGCAAACATCCTACTTCCTGCTTCATGCCCACATATTCCATTTATGGTCCCTCTTTGTGACTGGTCGTCTTCCATCACAGTCCTAGTATCTGTTCTTCCCACCACAACATTTCTTACTTTTTTCTGCCAAAAAAATAGTGTCTTCCTTACATGTTCAGTAAGATAACTTCTCATGTCTGCCACCTACCCAGCTTTTACTCTCCCCACAAAGTAAATATGCCTCACACTCCCCCAGAAGGGCACAATAGCTGTGAAGAAACAAGTACTTTTTGCTGAGATTTGGCAGTCAGATACTCTAGCTCTCATGTCTGATCCCCACCCCACCCCCCCACCCCCGACATCACCAACCC
>VZRR01002317.1:199440-272500 GCA_013398015.1 Oreocharis arfaki
CCCCCCCCAGTCAGAAAACAACTACAAAGTGGCTAAAGCTGGCTGCAGCTCATGCTCTACTGGCATCTCCACTTCTAATTAGACAGGTTTTTCTCAATGAGGTTACTCTGTGCCTGTTTACATGTTTCTGGTAGCCGGCTGGGGCTGTGGACAGTCACAGCAATGGAGAAGGCAGCACATGGCATCGCCATTGTGCCTCTGGTGTGTGAGCAGCAGCGGTGGCTGGGCAGGGTGAAGGAGCTGCAGCTGCCTTCTTGGCCACCTTTCAAGTGGAATTGCAGGCATGCCGCGTGGTAAGTATTAAGCTGGTGTCCCTGACATGTAAAATGCAGGTTCCTGCCAAAGTGTTTGGGAACAAAGAGATGCTGAAAGATCACATCCTCCTTTCCTTTCTGAAAGGTCATGACTGATGGAATTAACTTTTATGACAGACAATTGCACCTAAAACAGGAAAGAGGGAATGGTAGGGTTGTTTTCCCTTGCTACATTATTGAGCTTGTCCTGACACTTTACGTCCTGGTTCATCAGCTGCACCTCTGTCTGTGAGTGAGGGAGCCATCCCTTACTGTGCCCATGGGACCGGGACATGGAACATGACCTTTATAGACCACCTGATTTTTCCTCTTAAAGAGGGAACACACAGGACTGCTGTAACACTTTTAATTAACTTTCTGTGCTCAGAAATTCTCAGCTGGTTTTGAAAGAAATAGACCAGTTTGCAAAAGTGGTGAATTTGGCTCTAAGAAAATAAACAATTATCTCAAAAATGTCAGTCTTCAGTAATTTCTCTGGACATGCCCTCACAGTGAACCAGACAACACCAGAAATGATCGTAGCTTTTTGAATATCAGTGTGGGCGATGGATTAATTTTCAAGAATTGTGTGAGCTTTTGTTATGCATATAAGATTATTTACAGCAAGCTATTTTAAGTTTGAGCTGTAATGAGAACAGACTGACCCATGTGCACTGCCTTTCATAAAATCAATCCAAGTATCTAAGATGGTCATCACCTTTGTAGATGTTCTATGTGGAGGAGGAATATGTTTAAAACTTGGCAACAGCAGTTATTAGCTGTTAATATGATCCTTCCAGGAGTGTTTGTGTACAGAATTTATTAAGCTTATTTTAAACTTAGTTGATATCTTCAGCATCCTCCTCTATATATTATGCCTGTGTTTATCCAGGAGTGCAGTTGGACTTCTCATCCTGGTCTTCCAGTCATGGTAACTCTGTGTAATCAAATCAATAAAGGTAAGTGGAGCTACAATAAAGCGGTATTCACATGATGATTCACAGTTAAGGGTATCAGCTCATTCACTTTGGCAATGCCACTTTCAAAGGCCTTAGCCAAATTGAAGCCATGACTTCTGAAGAAGGAGAGATGATTTTACAACACTGTTTGATGGTTCTGAGTTTCATATTTCAGGAATTTCAAATGTCATTTTAGTTCAGGAAAACAACAGAGGACATTTGGTCAGAGTGTAGCTTTGGCCAGTCCCAGCATCCTGTAGCTTCTGGGCACTGAAACCAGCCTGTTGCAGCCACAGGCCAGGCAGCGACATGCAGCAAAGCTCAGCTCTTCTGTATTTCCTGCTTTCAGTGTGCTCAGCTGTACACGTCTGGTCTGTCCTGAGAGTGAATCCACATGAGTCATCACAGCAAGAGTCGCATGAAAAGAGACCAGCCTTTATTGCAGGCGGCATTTCTACTGACTTAGAGCAGAGAGATACAAGAGCCCTTCATGCTCACATATTTCAAAGGGAATCTCTAAACAAGAGAAGAAGGAATTTTGCAGACAAAAGGAACAACTCTAAAGCCAATTTTGCTAAATTTCCTAGAAGCATAAGTACTGGCAGCCAAAAATATATTTAACCCCTTTATATTTTCCCCCAATTCTTTCTATTATTAATCCCATACAATGAAACACATGTACATAATTCTGCAAACATCTCATATTTTTCAAAACAGTATCTGTTTCTATTTAAGGCAAAGTGAAATATGTGCCACAGATGCAGGACTAATTTCTTCTGTTCGAAAATGTCCTTTTCCCCAGGCATGCAAATAGTTTAACTTTTTTTTTCCTGTTCCAGTACAGCATGCTTGCCCAAGCCTAACTTTCTCTCTCTGTGTAAATAGCAACATAGCACTAGTAACAGATGATGATTTTGTCTCCCAACTACTTTTCCCTAGTTAAACAAGGAAAAACAAGGTTTCTTTCTGACCATCTCAGTCACCCAGCAGCATCGTTTATCAGAACAGTACTAGGTAATTGTTCCACGAGAGTCATTTCTGTCTGTATGAACGTGCTCAGAACAAGTCTGACATGCAGCTAAATAAGCCAAGACATATGATTTTTTTATTATTATTGTGTCAGTCTGAATAGCATTGCAAGAAAAATGCTGAGCATCAAGAATACTGCAGTCATAAGAAAGGATGACATTCCCAGTCCTAAGTGTGATTCAGCTGCAGGGCCTCTGCATTATAGAAAAGGGAAATGCAGCCACAGCAGTGTTTCTCATTAAAGCCATGGCCCTAAGAATAGCTATTTACCATAATTTATTTTGCAGACGAAAGAGATCAATAACTCAGAAACATCTATTTTGCTGTCTTTCATGTCTCCCATTCAGTTTGTAAAAGTCCTTATTAACCTAAAGCCTTTAACAACAAAAAATAAAAAAACCCCAAAGTTAATCAGACAAACAAACAAACAAAGAAATAAAACAAACAAAGAAAGAAACAAAGCCCACAAAATTTTACACAACTTTATTTTCAGCAATCCAGAGGGGGATCTGTCAAGAGAAACATCTGTTTTGAGCTTAGGAAAGGCATGTGCTACGCATGAGTGGAGCTTTTCAGTGTCACATGACAGAAATGCTCTGGTACAGTTACGTGACATTTAACAGTCCTTGAACACAACACTCATGTTGGTGCACACAAGCACAGAGCTGGTGATTGGGGTGCTCATAATGGGGAAAAGAATATATAAATATTCTTTCTTTGTATTTCACAAACAACTCAGATGAAAGAAATATAAAAGGGCTTGATAAGAGAAAAAAAAGCAGAGTTACGTACAAAGACATTGTCAGTAGAGCTGAGATAAAAGTACAAGTTGTCCTTTCTCCTCTGGCAGCTCCTTCTTCCATTATTCACAGACAAGAATCAGAGCAGGCATAAAACATCATCATGTAGGATCACTGTATGCTGCACCTGATGGTGTGAGTTACACCTAAACCTGGGACTGTCTCAGCTTTCTCAGTACAAGCCAGACCTTTCCTCTTCCTATTTTAAAGACACCACTGGGCCATTTACAAAAGCATGAGTTCTGCATGTTATCACCTGCTACAGTCCCTCTTCTGTTACGTGTAATAAAATTTATATATCCAGGCCATCTGGTATTTTAGCAAATGAAATTTGTAGGATAAAAACATAGCAAAAAAGTTTTTGAGAGAGCAATTTCACATCATGCACAGGTGTGGAATTTCTTCTTTGGATGCTGGAAACTGCACGCAGGCAGTTACCGCTAGAAGAGCCACAGGCATGAAAGCAAGAGGATGGGCAGAGTAGAGGTAAAGCTGATTCCTTGTTGCTTTGTAATGACAATGAGAAATCAAAACAGATACCATGGCAAGCTGGAGTTACCTTGAGGACAAGGTAGATTCCTCATAGGCACCATGCCTGGAATGAACAGCATGTCTCCAGAAAAGTGGATGGGAACCATGACGTAGTGGTTGAAGATGATTTTGGTCCTCGACCTTCTGGCGATTCGTCACCTTTTACGCATCTGCTCCTCCCTTGGCAGGGCTGGCAGAGGTCCACACATACCAGTGTCTCAGGCAAAGCCTAGTATTGCACTGCAGCTGCTTCATCAGTGATTTGGACTCAGACCCAGGATCCTATGGAAGAAAACTTCCTTTCACTGATTCCAGGACAGTGATGATCTCTGAAAAAAGAGGCAGAGCAGGCAGCTGGCAGGACCTCTCTCCTAAACAGGCACTGCAAGATCTCCTACAGATGATGGGCCCAAACATACTCTTCCCAGTTCAGACCCTGCTCTACTTGCCTCTGTTTGAAGGGAAGGGCTTCTTCTCAAGGCCCTAGGCCATTCCTGAACAAACACAAAATATTTGTTGCTCTGGTATGAATGTATCCTAAAAAGCCATACTGCAGACTTGTCACGTTGAGTTGAGGTCTCTAAAATATCACGTCCAGTTCAAAGCTGTGAAATAATAATAAAAAGGGTCCTTAAAGGTTTTCACTAGGTCTAGAATGAATGATATGTTTTTACATATGCCACTGAGCTATTGAAAAAACAAAGGATAAGTGCAAGAACAGTTTTGTTCTTGTCACCTGATTTCCTGGACCTTCTCAACCAGTTCAGATTCAACAGCTTGCCAAAGATGTGAGGCAAAGACTTTCTCTGCACAGCTCTGGCTGTCCTGTGCCCACAGACAAACCCTGCCAGAGCTCCCAGGCACACTACGCAGATTCCCGGTTCTGTCAGGTGTCTGACTGACACTGAATTTGTGGCTGTGGAGCCTTCTCAGAGCCTCTGCACTTGAGAAAAAAGTATTTTGAATTGCTCAGTTGCTAAAATAAACACTTCCTCTCACCTCCCCAATATTCACTAAAATGGAAATTGGACCAAAGCCTGGTATTATGTATGATGTACCAAAGGGAAAGCAGACTTCTGAAATAATTATACATCCTCATTTTGATGTGCTATGCATTATTTCACACCACAATCAAAAGTATTCTGTTGCTTCAAATTTCAAGACTAGGTTGAACAATTTAAATACACTTGCAGTCTGTATTAGGTAGGAGAAAAAAGAGGGGAGATTGTATATTTATTTGTTCTTTTGCTTTCAGCTTGTTGCTGGTTCAGTGTGATTGATGTCAGTATCTAACATGTTATTTTATGCTAATAGACCTTTTATTTTATTTCAGCTGCTCCATATTTGGGCTACATTTGTGATGTATTTGATGGGAAAAAAAAGTAAGTACATGTGTGTGTTCATATTTGCATACATACATGTTTGTGTGTATCCTGTTCCCCGCCTATTAGTCTTCTAAACCTATGGAGAGGAAGAACAAATGTTTGGAATTTTTTTTGTGAGTCTGTGATAATGTCACAGTTTAGCCCCAGCCAGCAGCCAAGCCCCAAGTAGCTGCTTGCTCACGGCCCAACCAGCGGGATCCATGAGAGAATCAGAACGATGAAAGATAGAAGACTTGTGGGTTGAGGTAAGCACAGTTTAACAGGAAAAGATGCACCCACAAGTAAAATAAAACAAAGAATTCTTTCACTGCTTCCCATGGGCAGGTGTTCAGCCATCTCTAAGAGAGGAGGGCCCCATCACTTATAACAGTGACTTAAGAAGACAAACTCCATCACTCCAAATGTTCCCCCTTTTCTCCTTCTTCCCCTCACTTTATGTACTGAGCATGATGTCAGATGGTCTGAAATAACCTTTCGGTGAGTTGGGGTCACCTGTCCTGGCTGTGTCTCCTCCCAATCTCCCATGCACCCCCAACTTCCTCACCAGCGTGGCAGTAGGAAACGCAGAAAAGGCCTTGGCTCTGTGTAGGCCCTGCTCAGGGCTTAATGACAAAAAACATCTCTATATTATGAACCCTGTGTTCAGCACAAATCCAAACCATTACCCCATACCAGCCACTGTGAAGGAAATTAACTCTACCCCAGCTGAAACCAGCACAAGTAGTTAGAGCTATTGCAATTACAAATAAAATAGAGGATGCAGTCCTTGCACACATCAGATATATCTCTGTGACTGTTGTATGAGCACAAAAATAGCACCCACTGAAAAACAATTGCCTTTTCAGCTATGTACAAGGCTGTTTTGTGTCTGGCCAGGGCTCAGTACTCTCTGCACAACAGACAACAGTTTCTTCTTCCTACAGGTTTTGTCACTGTCAGCACAGGCGTCCTGCAAGAGTAGCACTGTTAGGGACAGCTTTAAAGGACGGGAGGAGAGGTTCAATTGTGCAGTGGCTCATCCCTCTCTGCTGCTCACTCCTATGCCTTGCCCACTTTTCTTGTACCAGCCTGAAATTCAATAGGACCTGGTCAGCCCAAGATTTTGCTCCACACCCCAATGGCTAATTAAAATAAAAAGGCAGATTCACAAAATGTAAAGGATCTGTTACACTTTCTAGTACAACAAAGCAGACTGCTATCAGAGATATTTCTTGGGGTACAAGGGCAAAGGGGCAGAAATACACCTATTTTTACAAGTAGGTTGTAAAACCCCACCCGTGGGAGCTGTGTGTGCGGGTGGGTTTGTAAGGGCAGGGAAGTCCCACAGGAATGTTTGCCCACATCTCCTCACAGAGTTGCTGCAGGACTGCTATGCAGCATAGTTTGGTCCATGCTCCTGCTGACAGGTCAGAACCACCAGTGGGTCTCTGCAGTCCCATCTCACCTTGGCAGAAGAGCTAAAGGAAGCTAAGGGAGAAAGACTCACCACACACCAGTGTCTGGCTGATAAGAAAGCAGTCTGGCACCAGATTTGTTCAGGTACCTCATATTCTCCACTGTGAAATGTAGGCAGACTGATGTGTGCAAAGCAGTGTGAAATATCCCTGGGAGGAAAGACTTTGCACCTACTCTCACTGATGTGCATCAGCACAGATGTGTGAGCAGCACAGAGGTGACCATCGGAGGCATCGCTCTCCAGTGTCTGTGAGGATGTACTACGCATATCAGCTACAGTGTACAGGGTCACACCTGTCCCAGGGGCTGATTCATGTAAGGTGGTTTGGTTTCTCTTTCTGAAAGCCCAGCTCAGGAAGTGTGTGATGCAGATTAACTTCTGGTTTCAGTTCTTTAAAGTACAGATTCTGTTTTGGTTGGAAGGTAGCTCTGTCTGCAGTGTGAATGATGGGGAGGGGAAAAAGGCACCCAGGTACTGTTAGTGTGGGATACAACTGAGAACAAGATCTCCCTGTTGGCTGGTGCTTCCGGACAAGACTGATGACCAGTCTGCCTCCTTCCCCCAGGCTGCTCCTTCACACTGTAAACAAATCCACACTTTTCCAGGAACCAGCCTGAGGACTGTTTTTTTCCAGCTTCCAGATCCCAGAAGGGGGACATCTATTAGACCTAAGCGATGAACAAAGTGGATGTGCAGGTGATGTTGCTTAGAGAATCTGCCTGCAAATGAAAGAGTGGGATGGCTTTTTTGAGAAGGACAAGGTCCAGCAAAAAGGTCTAGGGAAGCCAGACCCACAGCCATCACAGCATCATGAAATTGCAGAGTTCTACACACACATACACGCACACACACACAAAGAAACATAAGCACTCACCTATCCCTTTGTTTGGGGGGGAAGCAAAGGCTAAGGAAGCTTTTAGGCTTGGAATTAATGCAATAGTAATATGTAATAGAGAGTGCTGCTTTCCTCCAAATCTGTTTGTCCACCACTACCATTCAGTAAAAAGAAATGCTTATAGTATTTATAATATTTAAAAGGAACAGCTGTTATTTGATTGTATTGGAGGGCAAGTTCATTATGTCATTACTGCTTATCCTAGTTGTGTGTTTTGAGGTAATGTATGGTGCGTGAGGCAATATGCCTGAATCCTTGGGAAACAGGCAGAGGGTAAGGACTTGTCAGCTCTAAAACACCTCTGCAGTTTTAGGTAACAAGAGTAGTCAAACAACCCAACAGAAAGTATTGAAAATTAAATAGCAAAGTTGAGCATAATTTAGCTTAATTTTAGTGCGGTTTTCCACCTTTCATTATCACAAATGTACAGTGTCTGTCCCAATCCAGGGCTTGGACTTCCAAAAGGCTGTTGGCAAATTAAAGAAGTTTCAGGGAAGATCTGCAAAAATTATTTCTGAAACTGTTCCAGATAAATTAAATAAGACTCAGTCTATTTATTTTATAAAAGAAAAGCTTTGCAGATAGATAATTTGAGCAGGTGCAGGCTTACAGGGAATGGGAGAGGACTAAGAAGGATGGAGCCCACATTCCCAAGCCCTGATGGCTTCATGAGGGCTCATGCATGCCCAGAAGGACACCGGGCCATTCCACACACCCTGAACATGGGCAGCTGCTTCCTGGCCCTGGGAGCCAAGAGAGAAGCTGTTGGACAGAGGAGCAGAAGGGACTGTGGACCCAGGCTCCATTGTAGCAAAAGCCAGCAGATAGAGTCTGAAGACAAAATTTCAGACCACAAAGTTTTCCAACACAAGTGGCAATATGCTGCTGGGGCTGCATATTTACAGTCACACTGGATTTTCTATCCCCTTATAATCATAAACCAGGGTCGGGTTTCTTTCATTAAAGGTACAAGCACAATCAGACAGAAAAGTGTTTAAATTAAAATCTCTGGTCTCTGTCATGCAGAAAGTCAGCACAGAGGGTTGTTCTGATCTGTACAGCCTGTGAGTCTAAAGCATTCCTTCATAACAGCATAGGCGGGTGCAGCCAGGACAACACGCAGCATATGACCAGGAAGAAGTAATTTATTCTCTGTGATACAGGATGAATAGATTTTCACACCATTCAGATCCATTTTTTTTATAAGCATCCACCATATGCCGGGAACTGGAGAGCAGTGTGCAGAGCGAGCCTGCATCTGCTTCCTCCTTCATGCTGTGCATGCTTTTTATAAAAGTCGTTCCCTGGAAAGCAGCAGAAGGCATCACCAGCAGCACTTCCCAGGGTCTGGGTGAACACTCTGCAGGGGATGTGCAGTGCTGGGAGCCAGTGTAAACATGCAAGAAGGAGCTGCAAGACCATGGCATAGGTGATGATGCGTAAGTGCCTTCCAGCACAGCCACGACAGGGAAAGTTGACAAAGATTAACATCTTTAAAATTGAGAAGAAAATATTCATCTTGATAACTCTCCTGTGTGGGGATAATTAAGTGTGAGTCTTCACTGTGAGCTGGTTTTGTGTCCACCAGATCTTTCTCCCACTACTTGCAAGCATGTTTGAAGAAGAGGAGATACTGCAAGTTGTGCAAATGTCAGCTTTATTACAACACTATTTACTGTGCAAACTCTATTAAATTGTAAACAACGCTTACAACTATCACCTTTTTCTTGGCGGGAGTATTTATCCAGCTTTGTCCAGGTCTCTGCTCAGGGTCAATTGGAAGCCATCAGACCATCAGACTGCTTTGTTTATTCAGCTTTTAAATTTCTTTAGCTTTTATCTCATGTCATTGGGACTTATGTCCAACAATTTTCATAGGGTGCTTGCAGCCAAAGTTGACACACTTGTAGTTGTTTTGAATAATGATGGCATGTTACTGTGTTTATAAACATTAGCTTGCTTGTAAAAGCACTTCAAATTTTACCAAGAACCTACCATCTCACTAGTTTCTTTTTTTTTTTATAAAGCAACAAGGGTATTACTATAGCATCAGCAAAAGAAGTGGTGCATCATTCATAGCATTTACACTTTCTTCAGGTGACTAATTCTAAGCTGTAAATACTTCAAGATCAATTTGTCACAGACTTACAAGCACCTTGTCTCTGATGCTACAGCCTATTTCCCCTGGCACTTCCACAACACCAGTGAATGGGAAACTCGTCACCCAATAAACTCTGTAATTATTCTTCTGCTTACTACTTAAGTGCATTAGTGTTGCCACACAATAGATAGGATTAGGTCATCAAGTTTGCTTTCTGTGTCTGGCATTGCATGTATGACAGGGTTTCTTTTCTAAACAAAAGGCTGTTTGTCAGTGTTACTTTTGCTCTAACGCATGTAAAGCCAACTGTATAAACAGAGCAGTATTTTTGTACCCACCTCGCTGCTCTGTGATGCTCTGAAGCTCAGAGGAGATGGTCCTCTCTCAGCTCCTAGGCTGCATCTACTGAGACAGCAATTCAAGCTGGAAAGCACAGCCTGGCTCATCGCTTGTCATCCAGAAAGTATTTGAGGAGAGTATATCGTATTATTTTGCTGTAATTTGTTCAGCTAAGTTTCTGGGCATCAAGACAGCCAGATGGTTAATTCCACTACTTTTTTTCTTTCTTTTTTCTCTTTTTTTTTTTAAGGCGGAGCAGAGGGGAGGGAAGTCCCCTGGCACCGGGCTCTGGCACAGCAGGCTGAGCCCCAGCACAGCAGTTGGGATTGTTGACCCAGTGAATGTGCCCAAAGATCCTTTTCAGCCGCACAAAACCGTTCAGTTTTGCCATTAGCATATCAGAGGTGGAGCGGTGGTGGGAAATGGCACAGGCAACAAAGCTGGAAGCTCGGAGTCTTTGTCTGGCTGCAGCTTAGGGAGGCAGGAAAAAAAAAAATTATAATTGGCCATTGGCCGTGCAGTGACAGACAGATGTTGACATTTTTCTCCCTTGGCTGGTCAAACCCCACCCTCATCCCAAGGTCTGGAGGAATGCTGCCGGCTGCCCCATAGAGGCAGGCAGCTTTCTGCCCACTCTCCAGAGTGACAGGGACAGCATTAGCATGGTATAACCTACGCAGAGAAAATTGAGAGGGTGAGAGAGATTGCTTCTGATTTGTTTTTTCTTTATTTTTGTCACACTCTAAATCAGGTCTGAAATAAGATATTAATTCCAATTCAAAAGGGCAGGCCACATACATCAGTTAAATGCAACATCCTAGATCACCTTTGAACCCCATGCAATATCTATGGGAAGAGGCCAACCTGCCTTAGACAGCCTTCCTTTTCTTCCTTGCCAGAAAAAGATGTTTTGGGGCCCCAAAAACTGCTGAGACTTCCCACTCCCGTACACCGTAAAAATCCCAGAGGGAGAGGTTCATGAGCTATGTCAGGCTGGGGTCTGTAAATGTGCCCTGCTGCTTTCAGCTCCACTCATCTTCCCTCCTCCTAGCAGCAGTCGTGAGAGCAGCACTGGCTCTGCTTCCTCCTGGCCTGGCTGCACACAACTCTGGGGCAGGAAGGAGGCAGGATCTGAAAGAGGTGACATTTTTCTTGATGCAGCAATAAAGTCAGCCTGCATGCTGAAAGGACAACTCTGCATCTTTTCCACTTGTAGCCCAAATCACAGACCGATCCCTGGAGGCAGAGCATCTGCCAGTTCATTGCACATCAGACTTTCACTAAAGCCAAGCAATAAGGTTTTTTTCTGACATCGAGCTTAGTTGCACCGAATATCTCATCTATCACTTTTTGGATATCTTATGACTTCCCTGTATGAAGGAAGTCTGTCCACCTCCATGGCTGTTGTTCCGAAAACTTTTCTCTACACAACGATCCTTGCTTCTGCAGCAGCACTGGGGCAACACGTGAGGACAGCGTGCGGTCATGAACACTGCCTAGGAAACCTCTGTGAATGCCTGGCAGTGTTGCAGAGACAAGCCCAGCTGGGCAGAGGTAAGACCAATCCTTGCCCGGCTCCAAATCACTCAAATGCCCAAATGGCCCCAGCAGGGAGGAGTGCAGTGCAGATGCAAGCATCCATGGCAAAGGGTGCCCAAGCTGTGTATACTGCTGACACCGAGCAATTTGCTGTGCAGTCATCACCCTTCTACTCTCCTTCATCAAATGAGCTTCCCACAAGCTGGGCTTTCACCCAGCTTTTGGCTTTTCCCAGTGACAAATCATGATTTCCTGAGGTTTTGTTTCTGCTTTGAAAGGCCATCATGAAGCCTGTACCTAAAGCATCTGTTTAGAAAATGCAAATGAGGGCAATGAGCCTATTAAACGGTGTCTAGATGCAGACTGGAGCAGAGATTGTCAAGTCTGCATTCCAAATCAACAGCTGAGCTTGGATTTAGAGTTTATGCTGTCATATTTGGCTTCTTAAAAGATCAAGTACCCTGTCTGTCCTCAGCCAGTCCAATGAGGAGGATGCTCATGCTGGGCATGTTTCCTCATGAGGGGAAAAACCTGGCCCTGCAGAAAGGGCCCTTTACACCATTCTGTACTTCAAAGCCAATTGACTCACCCAGCCTGGACAAAGCAACCACAGAGAGTTAAAGCTCTGATAACTCTTGCCTCAGGCCAGGCTGAGCTGCTTCAGAGGTGAGGAAGCTTAAGTGGTCCCAAACACCCGGGGGCAGGGGGATCAGACCTGTCAGCACACAGCTAAGCTCCTAGCTCAGCAGCTACTGGCCTCTTGGGAGGGTCTTGAGATTCAGGGTTGGAGTCTAAACCTACGTATAGCTTCAAAGATATGTGCACAGTTGTTAAGTCCTTGGTCTGTTTACAGATATAATTCACTAAGTGAATATAAAACTAGATTTCAATATGTTGGATAAATTATTTATTGCAAATCCATTGAAAATTCATGTAGTTCCTCATAATTAGCCGAACCAAAGTGCAGTGGATATGAAGAGTCATCATTCTTCTGCCTTGTCCCAAAGGAAACACAACCACAGAGCATAGGTCTTAAATGCACATCTCTTTACATGTACATCTACAGTCACAGCTTGGAAATTATTTTTGATTTGCTTCAGATGCACAGGGTTCTGCTTTATGCTTGGTTCTTGCCCTTTTATTAGGGCTTTGCAATGTGAACATTTCTTCATGGAGGCATTACTGTGTGGTAATTGTTCAGCTCTTTCTACATCAGGATACATCCTCTGTGGTCAAAAGGGCCCCTTCTCAGTTTGTCCAAACCCTGGGCTGGATCAGACTTAAAGCTTTTTATCTCATATTAATGGCTAAAATATGTCTTGCTCTGCTCTATAGCCATGAGGGTTATTAGATCCTCAGCCAGAGTCACTCATAACAAGAGGCTCATAGGAGTTACATGGGTGCAAATTTGGCCTTGCAGAATTTTGACTGTGAAGAAAAGGGGTGGGAAGGAAAGAGCAGTTTGGCTCAAACACCACGAAGTAATATGTAGACTCAGAAAGGATTGGTAAGCTTGAAAGTTAACCTGATTTTCAATGGTTATTATATCTAAATCAGAACTACTTTTCAGCTGTGATGGAGCCTATTATAATGAGGAAAATACAATCCCCTTCACTACCACCAACCCAGTAGGGGTATTCAAAGAGAATGCTCCAAATTCCGTTTTAACTCACAGAGCTCAGTCTAGGTTATGCTCTTTGTTGGGATGGGAGTATTTGTATTTACACAGTTTATAGGTCTGGTCTTAAGTTATTGCACTTAGAAAAGTAATGTAAACAAGCTGTAAAAATTTCAACAAGTAACCTTTAGGATCCAGCAATTTTAGAGTGAATCATACAATGCAAATTAGCAATTATGGTGGTCTGACACCTAAATATAAGTTTTGCTAGAGATTTACAGCTGCTTTCTGTTCACATTATTAAGCTAAATTCACAATCAAGCAATCCAGACTCTCCTATACAGACTCAGACCCTGCAGCATCCACTTGGGGTTTTTTTTTTTGAAAATAGGTGTAAACAAGTCTGAGAATCTGGACAAAAAGATGTCAAGAAAAACTTTTTAAAAGATCTTGCAACTGCTGAAATTAATGCACCTTCATTTTACACCTATAGCCCTGCAAGGAAAGAATCCCTTGCTAACAAAAAATGCTGTGCTCTTCACATTTTGGTGTCAAGGTTGTGTTATGACCTTATATTCTTTGCATTGCAAAAGAATATAAAAAAAAAATTGCTGCAAAAAAATTAAAAGTAATACTTTCTAATGAGGGTTACAGAAACATTAATAGCTGTCTTCATTTGAATTCAGATTAAGGACGGACATGGCTGATTTTTAAATAAGCAGCTGGTAAAGAAATACCCTGATCAGTTTCTGTTCTTGTAGGAAATCTCTTAATACTTGCTAGGAGGGAGCCTTGGAACATCATTTGAAATGTGGCTGCTTTTTCAGGGCTCACCTCAGTCATGCAGGGCTCCTCTGCTGCTGCTGTGTGCACACCCAGGCCTGTCCTCCTGCGGTCTTTCTCTGCTCGCTGCTGGTATTACAGAATCTCCTACTTATGGGGAAGGGCCTGTCGGGAGGGTCTCTCTGTGGAACTTTTTATAGGACTGCTCTTAAAAATGCACAGAGCTGTTCCTTTTTAGGATGACCACCTCAATATGCATTTTTCCACCATGAGAGTTTATTTTCAGTACAGGATGTGATCTATTGCTTAAAAAGCCTTGCTTGATCAGCCCCCCTCATTTTCCTTGTTCGTGGACATGCAACACAGGGAGTTGAAATACCTTAACAAACTCAGTGCTGGAGGGTAGAAAGGCAGTGAGCACATTATCATGGGATAGAATGCTTGCTATACTTGATAATCAATGCCCAAAGGCTGGTGAAAGACAGCTTAATTATCACACATGAAATTCCCATCTCCCTGGAGATGAGTTTTTCTGCTGAGGAGGTAGGAATGGAACAGTCACACTTTGAAGCATTTCTGATACATACACAGATGAGACCAAAATCTGCACAGGGAGGACTCCTGCAGCAGAAGGATGAAGTATTCACAGAATACTCTGAGTTGGAAGGAACCCACAAGAATCATCAAGTCCAGCTCTTGAGTGAGAGGCCCATGTGGGGATCAAACCCACAACCTTGGCATTCTTAGCACCGTGCTACAACCAACTGAGCTAAATATTTCCACTGCCAGGTACAAGAAGGATATAATGGCTTAAGAGGAGAGACCCAGATAGCTCTTTCTCAGCCACATGCTCCTATGACCTTCAGCAAAAAGATCTCCAGAGCTGAGCTGCTGGAACGGTGTGGTGGTCGAAGAAGAGAGGTCTTGGTTTGCATCCAATCCGCTGGTCAGCCTTTCTCTTAGGACTTCCTGCTTAACAGACATCAGCCCTGATCTGAACCACAGTGGTGACCAGTGGTAGTGACCAGTTTTTTATCGTGTCTGAGCAGCATTTTTCCCTTCCCACTTTCCATCATCCTTACATACATCTGTGACAGACAGTTTAAAGACCATGAAGTTGAGCTGCAAAAACCACGGTCTGCTGGAAAAAGAAATCCCTGCCAGCATAACTGTATCATTCCCCTTTTGGACGAATGATTAAGGAAGTGAGAGCTGCTCTCATTTTGATGGCAGACATTCTGCAGATGCCTTGATGAAAACAGGATGATGTATAAACCCTGCTCTAGCTCCATTCTGAGATCCCAGGCAGGAGGAGAGCTGCCTCATATGACTGGTGAAGCAAAGAGCACATCCAGATTCACTTGTCTTCATGGCAGCATCTGCTAGAAAATACATCCAGAGCTAAACCTCAGACATGAAAAAATATTTTTAAAAGTTTGTGGACAAATGCCATCCGTTCCTTAATGGCATTTGTCTGTTAGTAAGTCCTGGAATAAGAAATGTTTTCGTTCTCAGTTTCTGCATTTTCTTCCTCCCTTTTGAGTCAACAGGAACTGAACCTATAAGTCAAAATAGCTTTCTGTCTCCAAACAGACTGAGTCAGTACCATGGTTTAAAGAGATAGGGGAATGCTATTGACAGTTATGAGGCAAGAGATAGAATTTCTGACAAAAATGGGTTGAAAAGCCACAAAACAGAACTTCAAAGCTCATCTTCACTTAAAGAAAATGTTACTGCTGTTTGAATCAACTGGGCTGCTTCCACAGCCAGTACTGCTGTGACAATCTTTGGCTTTAAAGATGTAAAATGCTTTATCGCTTCACAAGCTCTTGCACATCACTATTGCAGGAGCAAAATTAATGCATAATATTCTGCCTTTGTGGTTTGTACTATTAGCTCCCCCCTTCTTTAAAAGATAGCTGCTTTCAAACACGCCTGCCTCCTGCCACATGCATATCTGTGTTTGAATCTGGCACGGATATGGGAAATGCATTTACACACACTCATTGCTGTGTCATCTGCGGCTGTGCAAAGCAGTGCTTGTGGCACATGTAACAGAAGGGACCTTGACAACACCCGAAGCGCGGCTGCTCACGGGTCTACACGGTTCTTCAGAGAGAGAGAGGTCAATTTTGACATGGATCCAACAGACTGTGGAGTCAGTCAGTGTCTTGCTCGTTCCACTGGGTAAAATGGCCCAGAGGAGCTGTGCCAGAGGCAGCAGCCCGTGCTGGGACACTGCTTATGGGACTGGTGTCAGAAGCTCTTGGCAGGCAGCACAGCCATGCCTGGGGCTGGCCTCACAGAAGTGATATTTCCATGGCCTCAGCTTGCTGCAGAAAACAGGCTAGTTAGATCGACCTTAGAAATCAGGCAGAACTTAGCAGTGAAAGCTGTATCTATTGCACAATAAGAGTATTCAAAGAAGCAGTTAGGAATTTATTTGAAATAAAATTATTTATTTTTCTCCACTTTAAATTTTTTTTTAAATTTTTTTTAGGGGTGACTGGCTTTCCAGAGCAGTTTGTCTTTATAGATGTCAGGGAGTAAATAAAAGAAAATACTTAAAGTGGAAAAAAAGGAAAGAAATTATGAAAAAAACCATGAGAGATCAGGTCTATTTGGGGTCAGAAGAAATGAGGGCAACAAACTCTGTACTGAAACAAAAACGGGCAGTCAGTGCCAGCTAGGATTACCTTGACACTGGCTCCTTGTGCCTTGCTCTGCTCACTGAGCAGACCAGAAAAGTAGCATCAGTCCACCCAAAACACCCCAGCTAATCTCAGAGATCAAGAGAGGAAAACCAGCCAGGAGACTGAGCCCTCTGACCTCTGCCTGGACAGCAGAAGCAGCAGTCCTGTAGCCTTGAGTGAAGATGCTGGGAAGATCAGATTTCCTTTTTAGCCAGGTGGGAAAGATTCTGGAAGAGCTCCCCACTGCCCTCCTGTTCATGAACATACTCCAGAACTGTCTTCTCCCTTCCCCAGAAGCACAGCCCTGTTCCAATCAATCTAATTTTATCAGTACTGAAAGAAATCACAGCTGGTTTAGATCTAAGGACCTCACGATGTGTTTGGAAGTCAGACAAGATACTCAGCAAAAAAACAAAACAAAACCAAACAAAAACCATTGGGGAGAAAAGGCATCCCGAAGCAGCAGAAATGTTTAGGATGCCTTTTTGATGAACAGACTGCAGCCTGGCAAGCCTTCAAAGAACTGCCCAAGGGCTGTGGCAGTCCCTCTGTCTGCATAAATAATGTCACCTTACACTGCAAAAAGAAACCCCAACCATTTTGATATTATTCAAAAAAAAAGCTCCAGATACCACTTTAAAGAGAAACTTCCAGGATGGAAATGTTTAAGGTGCTCCATGTTGATTACCAAACTGCACTTTGGGTGATTAAATGTACTAGAAATTTAAAATTTGACATTTGTTCATTATTTATTGTATCTGCTCTTCTTTGCTGCCATGAGGTTAGGCAATTAAACAAAATAGTTTATCATGGGATTTCAATCAGTTTTCCTCTCATGCATTATTTTGAAGTGCTTAGCTTGTAAACACTGCAGGGTAATATTTATTTGTTTAAAAGTGCTTTCATAAAGCCCTGGAATGCTTTGTTAACCCTGGATCACTTACGAACAAACAACCATCATCAGACTATGTCGTCTTCCATATATATTATGGTTTAATACTGTACTTAAAAGTGATTTTATGTAAAGTCATATGATCCTTCAAATGCTTCCACTAATTTTTTTCTCACTAACCAACACAGAGAGGTCACTTCTCTTCCTCTGCAGTCACTTTTTCATAGAATCCACTTCCCTCTTCCCATTTATTTTTAATACTAGTGGTTTCATCCACAGGAATAGATTCGTTATAGAAACAAACCTCTCCACTGTTGGTAACTAGAAATGTCTCTGAAAGACAGTTGTGGCGGAAGAGTTTCCTGTCAGAAAATAGGTACAGCTTTAGCAGCAACCACTACTGCACACTGGCTTTGATGTGTTTCAGATTTGTTTGCTTATTTTATCTTTTCTTCATCTTTATTTATTCCATCATAGTGCTCAGATGTCTGAGAGAGCAGCGGGGTTATGTCCATGAGGGCTGCCACCATGGCTAGACTTTTATCTCTGGGTGCTTTTATCTTGCTCTATGGTCAATCCTTCGTGAGTTTGTCAGCTTGTAGGCAGAAAGATATCTTCTGGGCAGCTCCTTTGTGTCCTGACATATCCTTGTCCACTACTGCTGGCTTCTCCTAATGCCAGGAAGTTTTGGGAGCAACATTATGTAGTGTTTTGGCAGGTAAAAATGCTCCAGAGGAGGTGCTGCTGCTGCTGCTGTGTGAGAGCGAAGGCCAAAGGCTGCAGCAGTGTCAGCGTGTGGGTGTTTGGGTGTTGCCGCTGACGTTTCGGTGAAGCAGGCACATGCTCTCTGCCTTTTGGATTTCTATTGGAAATATGATTGATTTCCTCCTGAAACTGCCCTAATGCAAAGTGGTGGTTACCTGAGAAAGCCTCATTCATAAGCTGTGGGTGGGTAACGGAGGATGGGAGTGAGGCCTATTTTTCACCCCGTAGAGAGAAGGCTCTTACAGTTTGGCTTTGTTCTGGACTGAACAAGAGGAGCAGAGCACATGTGGTTTTCATTAGTGACGCTCCTTTGAAATGCCTCCAAGTCCTTGGGTTGTAACTTTAGCACACAAAGGGGTGGGGGAGTGAGGAAGGGAGAAGGGAATGAGGGAAGAATGAGGCTGCTGGAGTTATCCCTCTGAAATCCATACTTGGACACACTTTCTTTTTTTTTCCTTCCCCCCTCCCTTCTTTCTTGTTCTTTCCTTTTTCTCCCCCCACAGGCACAGGATTGTTCTTAACCTTCTGAACTGGGAAAATATATTATTTTTTTTTTAAAATTCCACTGCTTTTCTGTCAAAGCAAAACCAAACTGAATAATCTCTTCTGAATTATAAGCACAAAATGACAGAGTGAAACAGTTATAATTTCATTGCTCTTTATGCATAGGTGCCTGTGTATAGGCTTTTGTGGTCACATGAAGCCTGTGCATCTCCAGCAGGCTGGAGTTCAAAAAATGCTTTTGAAGGAGTGGTTAGAGAGCGTGCAAGAGAGTGGGAACTGATCTGGGAAGCTGAAGTAATGGATGTTGATCTCTGCTCATTAGGAGCCATGTCACAGAGCTGCAGCCCGATCAACATGATGGCCCTCCAACTGCATGGTGCTTCCTCTTGCTTTAAAACTGTACACCTCTACTCCTTCCCAGGAGCTAATGAAGAAGGAAGTAGTTTGGAAATAGCCATACTAACTCTGCATATGTTAATTTTCCATGATTCTTTCCATCTATTAATTATATTTGGATTTCAGCCCTCTTAAATTCACAGCCACGCATAATACTTTCCATAACAGAAATCAGTTAAAATCTGATGAAAACTAAAGACTATTAGCAGAAAAATAACCAACAGCAAATACAAAGTGTCTCTATTAAACTCAGGGGCAACTGGGATTCCATCCTGGAGCCTGAGGGAAATGGGAATATTTCACAGCACTGAGAAAATAACATCCACATTTCTGTCACTGACAGGCTGCTGAAGTATCCCTTGAACTCCTGAGTGAGTTTGGGAACATCAGTGTCTTCAACTGACCAGATGTAAAGCATGAAACTCGCTCATACACCCATGCACCTGCTTTTCCATTTGTGCTCTGTCCCCAGGGCGTCTGAATTTCCTAGGTAGTGGACATTCATGTGAGAAGTACAACAGCTCTATCGAACAGGTGAAATAAAAGAGTGCTGACATGGGCAAGGCTCAACTGCAGAAGTGCAGGAAGGCAGCAGCTCAGACCTGCATCAGAAACAGCTGCACCTTCACAGCAGGGCCAGAGGAGACCATCAGATCAGTCTGTAGGAAAAGCTTCTCTCTGAGGTTTTCACCATAACTGCTGAAACAGGTATTTCTGCCCAACTGCAAACCACGGTTGATGCTCACAGGACCGTGTGCTCAGAGCTGTGAGTAGCAGCTGTAAGCAGAGGGGTTGGTGCCTGGACTTCTCTGCACTCAGCCCCAGAAGGTATTTTGCCTTTGTAGTCCTATTCATCATTTTCCTCTCCACTGATGCTATAAAATCCAGTGATATGCCAAGGGTGCTGTAGCTCTGTTTCCAAAAGCACAGTCCAAACACTGTTTAACAAATGAGGCTTGTACAACAGAATGGCTGCTATACATAGCTATGAGCAACTATACTTAACTGGAAAATGCTTCTCGCCTTGCCTGCATAAGGATTTGCCATTCAGCATCCATATGAGACTGTATCATTCAAGAACAACATTCAGCTTAGCAGATAAAAATGCTGGGGTCTTGGGCTAAATCGTGTGTTGTCAAAGGGGATCGTTGGCAAATGCTGCTTTGGTCCAGCTGTGTTTTCCCAGCACTGTGCACAGACCAGGCCTGTCCTCTGCTCTTTCTTGGGAACAGGGCAGAGGGGCTCCAGCATTCAGGAAGAAGTGAGCAAGTGATCCATCATCCTCCACAGGGCTTCTTGCTGATTGTGGAACAATCTTGGGAAATGTCAGAAAGTACCAAGGGGGTGCAGGAGTGAATGGTACAGGCTATTTCCTTCTCACAATATATTAATCCAGAAAAAATAATACTTTGTTTGCCATCATTAAGCATAAGCTCTCACAGGCTAGGCATTAGGATGTGGGAGTTGCCTGTTCTTATTCCTCTTTCTATATATGGTATTAAAATGCAGGAAGGTATTGTCTCTGTGACAACGAACTGTTTTCTATAGATTGAAACACTAAAAACCCCCTAACATTCAGGTGGGCAGATAAGTTCCGGAAAAAAAAAGGTTAGAAGAATGGGTGTGGTGTTTTGAAGCATGATTATGACTAATTACATATTTTAGGAAACCAGTGCACAAACAGCCTCACTCTAATCTCTCATCAAGTTCACAGCCAGGCAGCTCTCCCAGCTCATAACAAGGGAGATCAGAGTCAAGCTCAAGACACTAATTTTTATACAACTTGGCGTTCTAGTAATGACTACAGAAAGGGAACATGACCCTTTTGTCTCTGTACTTCTACAGACATATTTGCTGTGTAACTATTGCACTCCATTCATAGCTCTTTCTAAAAGCTTGGGCTCACTCCTGCTCCTGTAGCTCTTTAAATACTCATTCGTGTCAGAAAAACAGCTCTGAACAATACAGGGCTCTATTGCTTGCTTCTTATCTCACCTTAGCCAGTCCAACCCTGTTATAATGTTATTGGCTTCAATATTCACAGCCCTGATTAATGCCACTGTAAATAAGATAAAATCAGATATAGCCCATGTTGCTCTATGAGAAAACATACAAAATAGTTGAGGACAACCAATTAAAATCTTTCATTAAAGAACAGAACTAGAATTTTTTTTTCTAAGTAGTCAAAGAGGTTGGCTTTGGTAAATGCCAATTACCAAATGGATAAAATGGATTAGTATCAGTACACACACGAAAGTCAGCAGATTAATACATGCTGAACATGTATGATGCTATTTCATTTCTGACCAGGTCACTAATGGCCACAGATACAATTCCATGTTCATTTTGGAGATGTCTTCACAGGCCATGCAGGCATTCCTTATTCCTTCTTAGTGCCAGGTAAAATATGCCACATAAAGCACCACTGCACTCCCACTGTGCAGTTAGAGCTCCCGCTGTCCAAGTGACCCACTTTCTAAAGCACATGTGCTCCTCTAAACCCTGCGTGTTTTCCAAGAGCCTCCTCCTGCAAAGGGAATCAGCTTTGGTGGGAAAGGTCTTAAAATATTTAAAATTCAGAGGTTATAAAGTAGTTCAGCATTTCAGTGTCTCCTTGAGAGTAAAGCTGCAAACAATTCCTTTGATTCCTTTCCTGTTGTACGTAAAATAAACCAATCAAAACGGAAAATATGTGTTAAAAAAGGCTCTAATACTAAGACCTTAAAAGCTAAATCAATATATATTTATAGCAAAGGTTCACAAAGTAAGCCTGCTAGTGTTGTTGCAAACTGTGCTGGTTACCAGATGGCTTTTTTTTCCCTTCTACTTCGGATTATATCTGTAGTGTGCAGAGGTACACTTTAGATTAGGATGCACTGAGTGATGGATCACATTATATTTCAGAAGAGCACATATTTTTAGAGAAATGTCTATGTTCTGCTTGTATCAGAATATAAATGATGTAATTTCTTCCCTGTGTTATTTTGAATATTTCTTTTGTGTACAGAAACTAGAAATTGCAGATGCAGGCAGAGATTTTTTTTTCCGAGTTAAATAAACATTTTCCATCAGTTCAACATTTGGTTTCAGGTTTCAGGTTCAAACTTGTTCTTATGTTATCCATACGTTTGCCCACTCTTCCCAATAGAGACTTTCTAGAAACAAAATTAATTTCTTTCATAAAATGCTCTGATCTAAATTTTTGTAATGTGACCACTATTTTCACATGTTGAATGGAAGGTACATTATTTTCAGAAAGTAAAGGCTTAGCATGTTCTGAAAATTCAGCAGCTGATCATGTCTCAAGTGGGAAATCTGAATATTAAGTGCTTTACAAAAATTTCTTCTTCTCTCTATAGTGGGGCTGTTTGTAGTTGACACAAAAACTTAGTACTTTCTTCAGGCATTTTGGAGTCATTTTTGCTATATGGTTCATTATATGCCTAACATATATCTAGTGTTTATTATCCTGAAAAAAAAATACGTTCTTTATTAATCATTTTGAGACCCACTTAAAGAAAAACTGCTACAAAAGAGGCTGGAATTAATAACAATAAGCCACAAGTATGAAATAATCATTCAGATCTTACCATCCTAGGCATGAAAATAGAAATAACATATCTAATTCATTCATTGCTTTTTATACTTCCATTTTATTGCCCATGCTGACTTTTCCTCCGTGATGAAACAACCTCAGTCTTTCCAGTGTCTCTTCATTTGGACTGTAAATCGTCTTCTGTTCTGCCTCTGCACCTTTCTCCCTTTTCCTCTTCTGCAGAGTCCTTTCTGCCCCAGGACCAAGCAAGGTATCACAGCTGTAGCCACTGCTAAGTCCAAGGCTCCACAATATTGCCCTATCATGATTTCAGCTCCCCAAATAGCTGTACTGAATTTATACAGCTTTAAAGGCCTAGCTTTTTAACATGCCACTGGATGACAAATTGGAGCAAGCCTCTAGAGAAGGAAATGTCAATGTACAAAAACATGATCGAAGGCATGGAAAGGCTGGGCACATGAAGGCACCTCTCCTTCTCCTCTCTGCATCTCTGAGGAAGATGCCAGATGAACACACATATAGCAAAGCCCTTGTAGCTGCTCCCATAGCAGTTTCCCAGGAAAACACACCAAATGTACAGAATGATAGACTGGGAAAGCTGATGCTGAAGGTGAGAAGTTTTGCTATGGTCTTTGGCTTGGTTCTCACACTAAAAGGGACCTTTCATACCCCGAGTCTGGGCCTTGGAGAGGGTCAGCAGAATGCCAAGGTTTTGCATGCATGGCAGAGCTGAAAAGGAATACAGATATTGTGAGGGGGAGTAAACAAGAACATGATGAGGCACAGCACTGTTTGCCTTTACAATGGACTGTCAACGGTGACTGTTCGTATGCAGACACCAACACACTGTTTTCTAATACTACTCAGAAATCAACCTTCAATTTTCCTGGTTTAAATTTTCTTTAAACGTGGGAAAGAATAGCTGTCTCCTGGCTGTAAGTTTTTAACCCAGACAGCAATAACATTGCTAACCTCCAGATCTCCAAGGGCAGTTAAAAATATGAGCCCTACAGGAGTGACTGGGGCATGAGAATTTAAGGATCCCATATCTGTGATAAAAATCTAATTCTTTACAAGATGCTTATAGTGCTTGATTTTCTTGAAGACAGCAGGAGTGAAAGAGCACGAGACCTTCTCTTTCCTTGCTGTGCCAAGGGTCTTTCACAGTCAGTGCTTAGTCCAAAGCTGCCTGCATCTTCCTCTGGGTGATAGTCCCAGTCCATGTTTTCTATGCTGAGTGATGCTGCCTTCTCTTTCTAGCATGTCTGCTGCTTCACCTTCTTTCATTCCTTTCTCATGAATCATCGTTAAACAACACCATGTGCTGTAGAGGTGTCATTGCTTTGGACGGGGTGTTCTTGTGCTGGGGCAGAGAGCGCACTGGTTTCTACTGCCTTGTTCCACAATTACTTTCTAAGCTGTTCCTTCGCACCGTCTTAAAGGATAAGGGCTGCACATGTCCACTTGCATTTTTCTCTGAGGTTCAGTGCAAACCAGCAAACACTTTCCTCCTGAAACACCTTCCAGAGTTTTGATATCCCTGGGTAAGCAAATGGAATGTCAGGCTGCTTTCCTATGCTACCTGTACTGCAAATAGTGTTTATTCTGATTACAAGCTGTGAAGTGCAAGACTATGTTGTCATAATTGGGAGATCAAAAAGTAAAGGAGCTCTGGCATTTCAGCCTTCTCAAGATGCTGCCCACACCAGTAGGCTTGTTCTATTGGACTGCTTTTTGCCTCCCTTCTAATTACTCTTCTGTGCTATGTTGCAAAGCAACAAATGAGACATTGCTCCCTTGCTGGTCACATTTTACTTGACTAGTTATAGCCATTTGGCATAATAAAAAATAAATATAACAAAACTAGAAACTACATTGGACATGTTCATTCTATTTAATGAAAAATTTTACTTTGAGTGTTCTAGAAACTCCAGTTTTGTGACAGCTACTGCACATAAAGATCCTTCCCCTATGTAAGCAATAGTAATTTTTATTTGGAGTGTACCTTCGAGGGAAATATTTCATTCTTTTCCATTTCTCTCTCTTTCGTTAAAGACCACTGAAGACAAAAAGGCTAAAATGTTTGAAAAGGACCTGTGTCAGTCTCCTTTTAATGAACCGTGCAGGCTCCTTTGAGGTAAGACAATTTCAGTTATGCAGAAGTCAAGCTTCAGTAAATTCTCAGCTCTTCTAAGTGAGGTAATGGTGCAACTTTTCAGGCAGTGATTTTCAGATCCCTTAGAATTGTTTTTGGATAAATAACTCAAAATAAAAGCTCTCACAAGTGTTGATGGCTGGTTCTGCAGCAGTATGTTCAGAACCCATATGTATTCCTTTCCCTGAAAATCTAGCAAATGTCATGGCAGAAACGCTTATCTGAGTACCAAACTGCTGTCAATATTCACAGAACACAGATTTTACATTTGGAATTGATAGTATGCACACAAGAAACATGATTCCAGATGTTATGTCTATGCAGTGAGAGGAAGAGAAGTATAACATGAACCTCCACATCTAGTCAAATAAGCTCTGAACTAGACTGCATGGTTGCAACAGAATACTTGCAAACAAGGATTCTCTTTGGTAGATTGAAATTTAGTTTTTGGACCAAAAATGATCAGCAGCTGTGGCTATCTTGTGAGTGCTTTTATGACAACACCTTGCCATTCATGTAAGAACTGAAATTGAAGCTTTCAACCTGAGTCATAAAATCCCAGAACAGAAAAACAAGCTGGTACAGAAAATCTGAGTTCATGAGACTTGTAGAGTGTTAATTCAGGACTGGGGGATGTTTTCACAATTAAAAATCAGTTGCCCTGATGTAATGCATAAAAGATAGAAAGTAGCCAGGACTGCAGTAGCCAACATATTCCCAAATCCAAAACATGCCCCAGGCTATATTTCATCCATTCTTGTGCCCTACAGTTAGAGGCAACAGTAATTCTGCACACAAAACAGCCAAAAAATGGCAGCAAGAGCTGTAACGTAGCAGGAGTGACTGCCAGAGTCACCCATGGTGCCAGCAACCTCACAGAAAATGTGCCTGTGTCAGAGGGATCCTGCTGGGCTATACCTGTTGCACCAGTACAGCAAGACTCTGTTCCCAGAGGTGCCAGAGCCCACTCACTTGTGGCCAGTGAGTGGAAGAAGACAAAGAAAATTATAGACAAACCAAAAGAAGTGGGAAAGAGCTGAAATGTGCTCTGTGTGCCATTTTAACCAATGGACAGCACAGACCTCATGTCTGTAAGAGACATAGGGTACTTACAGACCCTGAGAGAAAAGCATTATATACAACCTCATAAAAGGGAGATGTGGGAGAAGTCAAAAAGAGTAGCCATATTGCTCCCCATATTTGGAAGCAGCTCACAAGAAATAAATGCAGCAATTCTACCCAAGCAAGGAACCGTTCTCCTCCCTTGTTTTCCACTCACAGGGAAAACTGCAGTGGTCTGGTCTGTACAGGGCATCCTAATCCTTCTCTGCAAATCCAATACATTATCTTAGCGGTGCAGTGTATCTAACCGCTCTGAGGTGGTATATCCTCCCTCCAAGTTACCTCTCTTTTTTCTCTCTCTCTCCCCCACTCACAGCCACATGGTCCCACCATGTCTTCATACCAGCTTTGGGGTTCACTGGACCTTCCATAAACCAATGCAATTCATTAGCACAGTAAAAACTTGCCCGGGTGGATTATGTTGGAAGGAAAAAGGGAGCTGATGAGCTAACTCAAATCACAGGCAGTCTGGCTAGATTCAAGTCAGCAGAAGTGACAGGATCATTAGGATGAGAGCAGAATTTGCCAATTTTGACAGTGAGAGCTTAAGTTCAGTTCACTCTCTCTCCTGAAAGCCGCAAATAACCCACATAAAGGCACTGACTAACACTCAACTCTAAAACTCAACCACTGCCTCCACTTTGAGCCAAGGAGCTGACTTACCTTGGGTTTCTACTCCGTATCAGAAGCATTCAACTCTGAAGCTAAATGGGGATTAACTTGGCTGCAAGACCAGCTTTCAGCAGAAAGTGGCCTCCTCATCAGGTTGCAAGAGCAGGCTTACATTTTTTTATGTAGTCTTTGATTCCTGCATACTCTTATTCTTGATTATACCGTGGCCAGAAGGCTTCTTCTTGCCCAGGTGGCTTTAAGTCTCATCTGGAAATCTTGGAGTCAATTTTCTTCTAGTGGAAGACAACAACCTAGAAAGTAACCACCCCTTGAGTGTTTGGAGTCATCTGGTCTGCAGCTTGGAGGCAGCCATCCATCCAAGGCCTTCAGTTCTCCCTATGCTTGCCTTTAGCCAACACTGGCACTGTATTGATTCATTCCACCAGATCCAAGCCCCAGTGTTTCTGCACAGGGGTGCTCTGCAAGATCCCTGCCCCCTTTTAAACAGTCAATTTTTTTTTGCAAATAATTCACAAGGTTTTGAGCCTTGAGAAAAAATGAAGACTGCTTTTTACCAGGTAGGTAAAACTGTGTCTTTGTGTTTTGTTGGAATTCCCCTGCTCGTTGTTGACACCCACTGAAGATAAGCTGAAGAGATCTGCTGTTGATGGAGACCTTTCTCCTCAGCAGCACAGGCTAGATGGGCTGCTTCTGACATCACTTCCCACGGCCAATCTGTGCAACAGCAAAACCTTCAAGGCTCTTTGTGACTCAAGCTGAGCAAACCCAAAAGCCCAGCTCAGATGCCGGGGTGAGAGTGGCAGCTAACATCAGGGCTTAAGCAGAAAGGAATTTTGTAGCAGAGGGTAACTCCTCCCTCTCTGCAGGGGAGAGCTCTCCTGGAGATAACGCACAAACCATGGAATGAACTTCCTCGGAAACTTAACAACTGACCGCAGCAAACCACACTTTTTTTTTTTTTTGACCTTGCTCTCGCTAAGGTAAACATATATCACTATTAAAAACAGGAAAAGAAAAACCACGGTAAAAGCCTAACTGCCTTATTAAGCCAGATCACCATACTGAAACATAACACCTCCCCTGAAGGAGAATGGGCCCCCATGACCAATTTCCATCACCAAACACCCAAGTGTAAATACTTTGATATTACGGAGATGAAGGAGAAGCAAGAAAAACTTCATGTAATACCTCTGCATTGCAATATACCTGCAGTGTCAGATTTGAAGGGATGTGGATCTGCACACGTGAGATTCTCGCACACCATAAAGCACACCAATCACACAGTGATCACAAGCCAGGGTAACAACACTTTGCCTTGAAAAGGGGTGCTTTGAAATGGTCATTTGCTGTGCACAAGTGGAATGACCATTGTTCTTCCCTAGTGCGCTCTGGAGGAAATATAAACCCTTTCTCTGGATTTCCAGTGTTGACAGTTCAGAATCTTATGCCTAACAGGAAAAACCTTATGCTTCACCAAGTTCTACTTAATATGTTAAAATAAAACTAGTCTCCTTTGTTTGCTCATGGATGATGAGGCAATTTCTCCTTTGAAAGAAAAAAAGGGTTTTTGTTTGAAAAAAATAAATTGCCTTGCCATCATAAGAGGGCTGAGAATTAGCATATGAACTCCTACTCCTTGGGAAGGTTTGTGTTAGATTGGGCAAAAGCAAGTAAAAAAGAAATGCCCTTCTTAATTTGTTATTGGAAAATTAGGAATTTCTGCCCTTTAAGTTTTCCTTTTCTTCTCTTTTTGGTTTTTTGATTTTTGCTTTTTTTTTTTTTAATCTTCTGCAGCTGCATACAAGAGTTTCTTGCTTTCTATTGACAGGTGTTGACTTTTGATAATGGATTTGTAGAGCCATACTCTGTCAACACATCAGTATTACTCAGTGTTTCAAGAAATGGACTGACTGAGACTTGGAGCCCCATTTAGGGACATTTTAATTCAAACCTCCAACTGCTTTTAAGAGACCATATCTAAGAGCTCCCTTCCAAGACGCTGGAATGTGAAGTATGTGGGAAATGTTATCTTATTGGCCTCATGTCTGCCAGTGATTGTGAAACAGCTTCACTATTCTGGGAAAAAACAACCATGAGTCCAAGCAAAGAGACATTCATGTAAGCTTGTTAAAAGCTTTAGGAAATACAAATAATACAGAATCTGGAGAAAATCTATAATGCTCCATCATGATGAAAGGATTGGTGTGAAAAGATTGCCATTTTTAATCACTTCACATAAAAACATATAGAAACTAAAAAAAATGTAGATCTAGCACAGCTTGTTGGACCTAATTCGTCTTTAGTTCATTTATTCTCAATATGATCTCTCTTCCCTGTAGATAACAGACCATTTCCATTGTAGTGTGTCACATAGCCAGGTGCAAGAGAAGAATGAGAGGCTGAACCATGGTGGCCAGATTTGTCTTGCACTGCAGTCCCTGGAGGCAAAGCAAGGTGGTATCTACTCAGTGGGAAGTGTGTGCAGCCTTGATTCTGGATGCTCAGCACACATGGAAGCTCTCATCCAGTCTGTGGGCCTTTCCCAGGAAATAAGTGCAGTCTTGCACACACTTAAAACTAGAAATTAAATTCTGTCTACTTCTCAGGTGTTCATTTCAGTCACTTCTCAGTAGTCCCAAAGAAGGGCATAGCAGGTACATCCACCTTGTAATGCAATGCTTGTGAAGAGACATGAGGTGTAGAGTGAGCGTTGAGAGTTACCATGCTTCTCTCTGGGAACTCACAGCATCTTTTGTCACAGAAGAGGTGGATTTCCCTGACAGACTCTCAAGAAAATACTTTTGTACAAGTATTTCCTTTCCAGACCCATTATAAGGTAAAAAAAACCAGTGAGATTGTTTTCTGAGAGAGATAACACAGGTTTTAAATGAAATGAGCTTGTCTCCAGGCATAATTTTAATGTTCTCTTAATATTTACACAACCAAGTAAAAATTATGTTATGCTGTGGAGCTATTTCCCTTTCAGTAGTCTGATCTTTTCTGTGGTGTTAGGACATAATTTGGGAAGTTTCCAAAGTTTGCCTTGACAATCACGCTGAGCTCCCTATCAGCTACACAATGTCAATACACAATGCATTACATATATGCCGGTTGCTGGCCAGCTGGCATTTTAAATGAGTAGTTCAGGGAAAAGCAATTTTGGTGAGGGCTGACCACAGCTGGCTTGACATTGGACTAAATTTTCAGGACTTAGCATTGCCAAGCCTCCAGAGACTTAAAGACTCACTTAACATTATTTTAAACTTTGACTGACTCAACAGCTTCAGTAAATAAAGAGGGTGTGAGGCATCTTTGCATGTCAAATCTCTGCATATGTAAGTCTGTGTATTTCATTTGCTTATTGAATACATCTATTTTATACTATATCTGTTTTTTGCACAATGATTTGAGTGTCATTCTTATTCTTGTCACAAAGTAAGTGCGGTAGCTGAACTGCTTCCTTGAACATATGTGACCACCACATAATATTGCCAAATGTTGCCTCTTGGCCTTTGGAAGACCATAAGGAATATAAATCTGCAGAGAATAATGTAGTGATACAAAGTAAATAAGCTTGTGGTACACAAAAAGAAGTCTGAAGTTGTCAGAATGTAGCAATTGAGAAATCACAAGGTAGGCTGTTTTAATCACTTTTTTTGCACATGGATGTTTCACTCCCAAATACACCAAAGTATATACTAGTAAAATTCTCAGTAATTTACAATATATCACTTCAGAAAATAGTAATTGAAGCACAGTTATAGATCACTGTTTTCTGGTATGTATTCTGGAAATAATTCCAGCTTCAGCCTAATTTAATTTAGTTTTTTTTATTAAAAAGTCCTATTTAAAACTATTTGACTGGAATATATCAAACAAAGTACAGTGTTGATAAAGACGTAACATTGTTATAACTTTAAATAGTATTCTTGCCTTATAAAAAACCTTCTGTAAGTCATAAAATATTGGAAGAAATTCAGAACTCTATTTCTTGTAGAAATAAACTGTTCATAAACAGTTCAGTACAGCTCTGGGTGCATCGTGTTCTAATTGCCTCTGGTGAGCAATAATATTTAAAAGACTTCCAAATAAAAACACTTTTCTCTCCTACGCAGTTTATATCTTCAAATGTTAACTGATCCTTTTAAACTATTAGAAGGAAATTTTTGAAAAACTGTTGTCCTTATCTGCAGACTGAGGAACAGGCATATCTTCCAGTTAATCAACAACCAAGCTGTGACGAGAACTCAGAAATTCTGAGCTCAGAACTTGGCAGATGCTTTCTGTCCAAAAGGAGAGGACAGAAGAAAAATCTGAAGAATATACCTGAAAATATATTTCAAATATATTCAGCAACAGATAAACATGACTGAGAAAGCAATTACAACTAAAGCATGTCAACAGTTTATACTTATAATTAAAGTGAGGGTTATGATTTGCTTTCCCAACACTGCATCATAAGAACTCACAAAAATCAGTATATTGTCATTTAGTTAATAATGCAGAGAGCCTTAATTATGACTTTTCCTAATTTTGAAGCTTGACACCAGAGATTTTAATATTCCTATTCCAAAATCTGATTGTATAAAATGAGTAAAGAAGTAGAAGTGATTGATTCAGGAAGTTACTGATGCAAAGGAACAATGAAGATTTTGAAAATATGCAGTAATTTGCATTCATTAGAATAGCCATGAAAATTTCACAGAAGAATAGAAGTTCTCACAAGGGTGGCCAGACATGTCAACAGCAACCAGGTGAAGAAGAGCTCCTTCAGCCCCTTCTTCCTCCAGCAGGATAGCTCACTCCAGGAGGAGGCTGGGTGATCATTGATGAAGATTCTTCTTCCTCTCAGAGATGCAATGGTGGTGCAGTCTCAGGCATGGTAATAAAGGAGCTAGAATAACTGGAATTTTAGAACCTCTCTTAGAGTAGATCGTACCCTTGTGCAGAGTTGGTAGGGGACACACTGCAATTCTGCATTGCAAAAATTGTTCTGACTTCTCAGTAGCTTCCTTGAGAAAGCAATATAGGAAAAACAACAAACAGGCTTTTCAGTTTTTTTGCAAGCTTGATTTAGCAGTGAAAGATAAGGAGGAGAACCAAGTAGTGTCAAAGTACAATATTCTCTGCTCAGTCTACTTTTAAAATTAAGCACAAAGAAGGTTTAATAGCACTTTTAATACTGAAGATTTTTATGTTAGAATTTTGATTTAGCAGAGGGATACAAAAATCTGCTGAAATCAGAATGCAAACACAATATGGTAATTGCAACATACAACTGGATCACAATATGCATGTCATTACCATTTCCAGTCTCCCTGTGGACACTTTCATGATGTTTGGCATCCTCAGTTGCAGGGAAGGAATGCACAGGTTGAAGCCAGTTCAAGCATGCTGCTCTCTTTGAAGTTCATTTTATTGATCATTCAGTTTCCATACTCTGTGCTAAGCCATGTATACCCTTTCCCCATGCTGGTCTTGCTAACTCAAGAAGACATTCACACTTTTTTGATTAACTCAGGGAAAGCTGGGTTTATTAGCTGATCCACTCAACTGGTCTAGGCAGTTATCAAAACAAAGGCCACCCTACTTTGTGTTGAGATGAACTCAGCTGATGTGCAATAGCTGTGTGGTCACTCCCTGCATTCTTCCCTGAGCTTCATGAGCCCATCGCTCGCCTTCTGAGCCCTCTTCCATTGTAGGGTTGGTCCATCACTCCCAAGCACATGATGCCAAAGAGCTCATCAGAGATTACCAGCAATTGCTCCACAGACTACAGCTAACAAACCCTTGAAACAGCAGAATTGCTCTAATGCCATGAAGCCAATTCCAAAAAGAAGGGTCAGGCTTTGCTTAAAAGTGATTTTGTTTGTTATTCTGGGGGATGGAGGGAGAGAAAAATAGAAAGCAAATCCTCTTCTCCACGGTCCAGAGAATAGCAGGTTTTTTCTAAAATAGAGGTGAAAAATAATTGCATGAAATAATTTGCCTTTTTTCTCCCTATTTTTTTCTCACTGCACTGGACTTTGGAGGGCCAAAATGGAGCACCTGGGCTCATTGTGCTGCTCACCCAACTTTCAGAAAGCATGATTTGTGCATCATAAAGTCTCCTTATGTATCACACAAAGAGTAGAATCTTACTTTGGTGGGTCTTATACAGAAGCCTGACCAGAGGAAATCCTTTGGAAAGTGGATGGCACAAAACCCATGCTCTCACATTTTTAAGGTTGGGTCTGACAAAATATTTGGGTTTATAGATCTAGAGCCGGAAGAAAACACGCAAGTGAAGCATTTTGAGTTGGACCAAAATTAATTAAATGCTTCTTTTTTTCTTGCCAAATAAAGCAAGAAACAGAAGGTGGATTTGAAGGTTTTCCATGCAATCTAAAAAAAACCAAAATCCCCTTATTGCTTTTGAAAGGAATTTGCAGAAAAAAAGACAAAAGAGCAGAAGGTTTAAGTGTAGAAAGCTGCCAATTGGACAATAGCTACAACCTTGTTCAGTAATTCTATGATTTTTACACTCTCTGCCCAGGACTTAAGAGATCCAGATGCATCTCATTCTCTGCATGTGGCAGTTTGGGCTCACATCCCCTACCTCCGAGAAAAAATGATTTTAACCACCAAACCATAGGATATATGTTAGATAGATATTTGTTGCTCCCTTTGTGTTGCAGTCTTTTTAGCTTTGGTCATGCTCAGTCTTTTCAGCCAAAAGCAGACGAGAATAGCACCTTAGGCTCCTGGTGGGAACGTTAAGGTGATGTGGCCATGGGTGCTGTGAGGAAACCCCAGCCCCAGGCTGCATCTGTCCCCAGCTCTGCTCCAGCTGAAGGACTGTGCAAGGTGTGAGGCATCAGAATTCAAGTTCCTGGCTAGCTGCACCTCTAATCAAGTGCACAAAGCAGATCTGTAATTGTAGGAGAGTAGAAGTCTGTACACACAGGTTTACACAACTGAATCGTCCAGACATGTGGCTTTAAAGGCACCAAAGGGATTTTAATCCAGCTCTCCCAGATAAAGAATGAGTCGGTCCAAAGGGACATTCAGCCCTTTTGTTGGCTTAGATCCGTTTTTAATAACCAAAAGTAATGATCCTATTCACCTTCAATTCATAACTTTTTTCACAAAACCATGTTTTTCAGAAAATCCTTGGAAAAAAAGAGTCATTTCCTCCAGCTCTATGCCTGGCATTGTGCTGATATGCAAAATCACATTATACTATGCAATAGAGCAGAATATCTGATAGAGAAAAGAACCGTAATGACAGCTGCTTTATAAGCTTCTCCTGATACATATGAATGGCTAATATAAGAATGTATATATATGTACATCCTGGTTAGCAATTTCCATGTCCTAGCTATCTGTCTTCTATCTGGGAGAATATTGACCTGATGGTCTTCCACAAAACCTGAATATTGCTATTCTTCTACATTGTTATCAAGTTAATTAGGGAATAGGGCAATTCTCCCACTGCAATTCTTCCATCTGTTTCTGCCTTACCAGTTTCACATATTCTGAAAATGCGCCAGACAGCAGCCCCATCCAATATGTTTAATGTTCACAGTGTATGTATGAAAGACAGTTTAGTATCAGCAATTAAGCGTTTACTGGCCTTCATTTTAGCTCAATATTTCTGCTGTGGAGGGGAAAAGCTCCAGCTCCTGAATGATTTGTCACAGTGACTTTGCACCATGCATACGGCATAAGGAAAATTGCATTTCAGCCCCACTCTGGGGCGTGCCAGTAAATTGCTAAATGATAAAATCCTGATGCATATAAAACAGTCTTGCTTACATGATTATGTTCCTGGAGGTTCCAAAAAATCTCTAGATTGCGTTATGCTGTATCTTGTCTAAATATTTAGTGAAAGGCAGCCCCATACCTCAAAGAACTCATACCCAACATAGACAAAAGAAGGAGTAGAGGAAGCTAAAGCATGCAGGGCAGGGAGAGGCCAGGCAGCAGATTTTTCCCAGTAAGCAGGAGCACTGGCACTGCCTCAATCCCAAGTCATTGCTGTAATGACAGGAATACACAGCTGTCTACAAGGCTAACAACATTTCCAGCTATCCAGTTTTGTACACCCAGTAATAGTTTATGTTTGAAGAAAAAAAAAAGAAAAAACACACATTAAAAATATGGTCAATTTCTGCATGAGACATATAAAGCAATACACTGTCTTTCATAGGGCTGGAATGAAGCAGCAACCGAAATCACTGCAGACAGAGGAAAAGACACCTAAGCAAAACTCGTAATCCATGGATTTTTGGAGTCATTTCTCCCCAGGGTCAGGAGCTGTCCCAGTCTTACTGGTAGTTTTCTGTCATGGGTATAAAGATGTATCAGAATGAGGCAAAATAGTCCACAAGATGCAGCACATTTATAGGGTTATGTGGGCAAGCAGGAAAAATGCCTTCGTATCACAATGAAGGCTACACTGAAGAAATCAGACAAAAAAACCTGGTTAGCAGTGAACGCTCTTCTGAAACTCCTTTGAGTTACAGTACTTACCATCTTTGTAATTTCTATAATCTCAGGTCACTCACTCTTATATGTTCCAATGTTTCTGGCTCATACGGAAGACTAAAATGCCCAGAATTCGATAGCATCATGTATGTTATCATCAGCTAATAAACCATGCAATCTAGTCTAAATCATCTGGTGTTGAATTTCTGAGGTTTTTAAAGTCAAATTGAGACATGAAAGAATCTTCTGCTTATTTTTCCCTACCAACTTCCAGTTACAGTGAATACCTTGAAAGGCTCTGGACAACTCTGTGGGTCTGAAAACTCATACTCAAATGCAACTGGTATTCGTCAGAGTACTGTAGTTATTAAAAGTATACATTCCTTGTAAATGTCTTATCCATATAAGGAACATTTTTATCTGAGAGTGGCACACTAATAAATATTAGGATTATGCTGGCCTCCAAATTGCAAGAGATCACCTGAATAGCTATACTTACCAGAAGCTCACTCTCTGCAAGAAAATAACATTCATTGACATAAATTGCAGACTGCTTCATTATGCAAGAGCCTGATTCTGCAAAAATAATTTATATGCATGTATTTAATAAAATATATTCAGAAAATGTAGTCAGCATCTGCAGACTGATCTGGATTCAAAATGTTCTGGTTTGAGGAGTGGAGTTTTTCACCTTTGTGTGTGAGATCCCATTCAGAACATGTAGCCCAAGACACATGAAGTTTCTCTCCTAACTCTACATTTGTTGACTGTAGTCAAAAACATATGTTATAAGAAAGCCAAAACACACATAAAAAGCAAAAAAACAAAGATACAAAAAACCACCCCACCCTCCAAAAACCCCCTACAACTTGCCTACAGAAGAGCACCAAGTCATTTTTGCAGTGCAAGTACATATTTTGTTCAAACAGTCCTGTTTTACCTAGTGGTAACATAAGATAGAAAAGCGGAACTTTTAAAACTGTAGTTCACATCAGTACAAACACACCTCCAGTGAAATGTGGCTACAAGTGGTTTCCTCCCAGCTGTACCTGTGCCAATAGAAGAAGTTTCAAACCTTGCTCTTAGCTGCTCACTGCTGCCTCTCCATGCAATCCATCAGCCAATACATCAGTCATCTCATCTACCAGCTCCACTACCATGTGAGATTTTCTCACCTGCTTCACTTAAAATCAGTCAAGATATTTAAATACATTTAAATATATGTTCCTATATAGGGATTAGAGTAATTTGTCCAGGCACCCTTCCACCATGACAGGCAGCAACCTCCAGCTGAGGAGCAGCAGAAAATGAACACCAAAGGCAGTATAGGGAGAGGCAGGAACAGAGGAGGATGCTCGCCCCGAGCTAAAGTCCCCAGTCCTGCATTTAAAAGCATTTCATCCATTTTCCTGTCAGAAATCCTGAACAGAAGTAATGGCTGTAAATCTCTTCTGTCATCTGACTTTTTGTATTGGATGATTTACAAAGAGGCGTATGATACAGAATTTTTTTTTTTCTGAAGTCCACAAAAATCAAAGTGTAATATTTTATTTTTGAGTGGTCAGATACAATCAGAATGTATTTGCAGTCTGAATTACTCCAAAGGTTTGTCTGAGTTTGGGGGTTTTTTTTTTGAGCCGACATGAATAAGCACATGCATAGTGACCTTTTCCTAATGAGTCAGGACTTCAGGACTTCCGTGGTCTATAGCTGTGGACTTCCTTTCTCTTGTGCTTTGGCTGAAGTTGGCTTGCTTTTTTTTTTTTTTTGTAACACGCATGATGCCTTTCTGAACAAAACTGTAGGATTTATCTTGGAAGCCCTGGGATTCAGAAGGCATTACAGAAGATGGACTCAAGCCAAGGACCCTGCTCACAACGTGGGAATGAATGAGATTTGGTACTACAGCTCCCTCAAGACGATACAAAGTCATGATCTGCAGTTCAGTGTTGAAATGAAAAAACACAAACCATTGTCATGCTTTGAATAGGCAAAAGAAAACATTTCAATGAACTCCAGATTTTTAAAATAATATTTTTTCCTAAGAATTTTATAATTTCCATTCCTAGGAAGGTTTGGAAATCTCTTGATTTTGTCCTGTTGTGAAATGAAAGTAAGTATTGAGATGCCAGCAATTTCCATGGCAGCTCTAAAAGTAACATGGCTCTCAACAAGTATAGCATTTTTTGTACTATATTGAAACAGACTCAGGGGTATAATTGCAGATATGCTAGGACCCTTACAAGACTAACCCCACAGCTTTCCCAGTAAGCCACATGATGACTATGTAAGTATACAGCAAATCCTATGGGGGATATTTTATTCAGTATCATCAGAAAGAGGTTTTCTCATTTCTATTTCTGGATCTTGAGTCCCATGTACTGTAATCCCAATTGTAAATACAATCCACCTAGTTATAACAAAACGTCTTTGTAGAGCACACACAGCCTTTGTTTCACGGCCTGATGTTAGAGGAGTATAAAGGCTACATTCAAGGCACTCCAGTGTGCAGCTGGAAAAATGGCTGGAAAATTACTTCCTGGCCCACAGCCAGCACTGAATTTGCCCAGGACATAATGCAATATGGGACATGCAAAGCTCTGATCCATATCTAGTCTTAACCTGAAATGGGGAAAAACCTGTAGATACTTCTGTATCTACGATTTGCTACCAGTCATGTATTGACAGCACACCTCAGCAAAAGACGACCACGTTGCCAGTCAGGATCCTGGGAGCAGTCATGTGTCCATCCCAGGGCAATGTCTCCCCCTGGTCCCCATCCCCAGGCCTGGTCCTGGTGATCATTCCATCCATGGACTAACAGCCTGTCCCAGCCTTGGCCCATCCCTTTCCTCAGGGAGGGGCCCAATATCCTGGACAGGGGCTGCCCCAGTGTCTCCAAGCAGCCCAAGTCTTGGCTGGGGAGTCAGATGGGCCCTGGCTGCCCCGTCCTGCCCTGATGTGGGGAGCCCCTGGTGCTCCCAGACCCCAGGGAGTCCCCAGTCCCTATGGGGCCCTGGTGTCATCATGTATAGCCCTTTTGTGAGGCTCTTCAAATTTTAAAAAAGATGAGTGGTAAAACATGCCTTCTTCACCTGTTTCTTAGAGTACTTGTGAAATCACTACTGAGAATTGAGCCCATTTCAACTCATTGCAGCCTGAAGAAATAGAAAAAGATACCACTTCTGAAAAAACCCATATTGACTGCTTGGTTATATTTCCGAAGAGAAATAGGAAAACAGAACAAGAGAGGGGAGGTCTCGTACTAATATATCCTCAAGGTTAGAAGCATCACCTGTTTCGTGGGAGCTTATGTTTTAACCAGATAGTGGAGATTACTATAACCCTTCTACAAAGAGCTAGGGCTAAACGATGAGCTGTGGGATACATGAAGGGATATTTCTTGTTGGCCTTTCTAGTACTCCTTACTTATTCACTGAAGCACTGATCAGTGATCAGCTGGTCTGTTGGTACTTGTTTCCTCTGTTCACACTCCAAGGTAATGTCCTACCTTTGGGCTAGAGGGTGGATGAAGTCAGTATCTCCCCAGCTTTGGGGAATCCACCTCTGATTTTATTAAGCCCTCTCTTGGGCCCAGCTGGTCTTAATGCACCCTGAGCCAAACTTATGCTGAAAAAAGGGTCCAGCATGGACCAGGGATGTACACCATTGGGTGGCCAAGCACAACCCCCTTCAGCAAGGACCGACAAGGTGGCCTGGAGACAATAATACAGTGACTTTACATGGAAGGGAAATTCTGTAGAGCAGAAAAGGCCACCTCCTTCTTCTGCCTCCTGACAGCCCTCCAGCAGAAGGACTGATCTACTCCCCATCGCCTTTGTCGAGTGTGGCATCAGCAGCTGGGGCACAAAGGAGCCAATGGCCCCAGAGAGGGCAGTGGTTTGTATCTAACCCTGGTTGGGACTGCGGGGAAAGTCGGTGACCTCTGATCCTCTCCCTGCAAGCATTGAGCTGGAGACACACAGCCATATCCTAAGCTCACCCCCGCATAAGCATGGGAAGGATGTTTCCACTTCCCACACCACACTCTCCCCTGTCTTCAATTTACATTGGACCTGAGGCTGCAGGTTCCCAACACCATGAAAGATTTCATCCTGACATCAAATGTTAGAAAGACAGAAAGATCACAGAATAAATGCCCTAAATAAATGAAAACCCACTACAAAGCATGAAATATAATTGGAAATATATACCAAAGGTAGGTCAAAGGACAGGAAAGAGGAAGCCTCTTCTCTTCTGCACTGAATGAATCTCATGAGAGAAAATTACCACTTAAAAATTCTTTACATAATAGAGTAAAAATCAGAACTATTGAATATTCAGGTCACTAAGGAAGATATTTTCTTTAGAATAATGTAAAATTTAACTGCATTCATGACAGCACTGACAAGATTTCCAAGGTGATGTTGTAGCACCTACAGTTACACAAGCACAGAAAACACCTGAAGATGCTGCGTGCGTGGTGTGTGTGTGAGAGGAGGGAAGAACACAGCAGAAAGTTGTGCATTGATTGTGATCAGGCACAGCATCGCCAGGGAGGGCATTGTCCCACTCTGATCTGCACTGGTACAGCCTCACCTTGAGTCCTGTCTGCTATTTTTGGAACCACAATATCAAAAAAGATATTAAGCCATTAGATGTCCAAAGGAGGGTCACAAGGATGGTGAAGCGTCTGGAGGGGAAGCCGTTTGAGGAGCAGCTGAGGTCACTTGGTCTGTTCAACCTGGAGAAGAGGATACTGAGGGGAGACCTCATTGTGGCCAGCAACACCCTCATGAGGGGAAGAGGACGGGCAGGTACTGATCTCTCTCTCTTGTGACCAGTGACAGGACTTGAGGAAATGGCCTGAAGCTGAGTCAGGGGAGGTTTTGGTTGGATATCAGGAGAAGGTTCTTCACACTCACTTCAGAGAGTGACTGAGCACTGGAACAGCTCCCCAGGGAAGTGGTCACAGCACCAAGCCTGACAGAGTTCAAGAAGAGTTTGGACAACGCTCTCAGGCACATGGTGTGAATCTTGAGGTGTTCTGCGCAGGGCCAGGAGTTGGATTTGATGATCCTGATGGGTGCTGTCCAACTCAGCATATTCTGTGGTTCTTTGATTCTATGATGTGGATTGTATGAACTGTAATTTAATGTAGTAGGTTCTCTGTGAGATTTCAAGCTCTAGTGTGACTGTAGTGCTGAGTGCCTTCATTACTGTCTTTCTACTGCCATACGTAGCTGAAAGTCAATGGAATCATGACAGATTAGCCTGAGAAACCCTCATTAAAATGAAACTAAATGGGGAAATGTAAAAAGTAAAGTTTTCTGGGGATAAGTTTTTTCTACTTTCTTTTCAGGGAGCTGGAGCTCAGAGCACTTGGGGAATTTCTCCCCAAGGCAGAACAAAAACAGTTCAGAGAGTATAGATAAAAAGATTCTGAAATGCAAAAAAAAAAAAAAATCAAGGGAAGGAAGCAGAGGCATGTGTTTTTATTACTTTGTCTAGTTCTGTATCCTTCCTGCACTAACTGAACTGGAGGATAATTGTATTTAGAAACCCATATACTTCTTGGGCATCTGTTAACTTTCTTCTGTCCTGTATTACTGAAGAGTAACATATAAATCCAGGATGCTGTAGGCTAGATTTAAGGTATTCAGTGTGTTTAAACCACTGTGGTGTCTGGAAGCTTAGGCATAGCTGGGGGCCATTTAGCCCCATTTCTGTGAAGAGGTAGCAGATTATGTTATCTAAGAAGTGTCTCAGAGGTGCCAAGGCTGGGACAAAGACCAGTGGACCAAGAGAGGATGGAACTCATACGTCTCTCCTTGATGTCCCAGTACAGCAACCTGGTTAGTATTCAGTTACAGTTAGCCACACCAGAGCTGAAACAATAAGCAAGAATAATAGGAGAAATACACAGTCATGGTAGTAACTGAGCTTGCAAATTGCATTCATCTTAAGTTCTTGGTCTCAAGCCAGCATGTCTTCATTTAAATTATGTATTGAAATACCACTGCCCTGCCCTCTCCCCTCCCCCAGCCACCACTACCACCACCACCCCAGTTAATAAATAAAAGCCTCATACTGAAGTGCAAAGAGTGAAGAGTTGAAAAAATAGATACCTTTTGAAGGCTTTTTTCCCCCTAAGCTACCTTCTTTGGAAATAAGAGCTCTGTTTCATCAGAATTAGCTCTGAGTTTTGGAAATTTTATGTAAAAGTCCCTCAGAGCTTGCTTGTTTCTGCCTCCTACGAAGTTTTTCCTACTGGTTTGTGACCCCATTTCCCCATCAACTACTCTTCTCAGCGATCTGAACTGATTTGAAATCTTGTAATATGGCTATTGATACCAAGGAGGACTCATCCAGGGCAGAAGGGAATGTGGAGCTTTCTCTGAGTGCCACTTGATCTCATTAGGTGGTTTTTTGGTTTTCTGTCTTGGTTGTGTGGTTTTGCCTTTGTTTTTGCTTTCTTAACTAGAAACTTCTAATACTTGTCTTAGCCTCTGGGCAGTACAAGGACTAAAGAGGAGGATTGGAGGGGGCAATGTTTATCTGAGGTGCTCATGTACTGGAGCACAGGATCATCAGTTGATCACCACTTTGCCACTCGTGTTACAGCTGGCAGTGTTTGCATTACATTACAGTATTTACATTAGCCCAGCATTCCCTGACCATCTCTAGCTGTGAGAGACAACACTGCCATTTCAGACTTGTGAAACCACAAGCTGGAAGTATTTCGAGAAGGAGGCACTTCTTACCCATCCATCATCAACCATCTCCTCTAGATTGTCAGTTACTCTTAATTTACTTTGTGCTTTTAAAAAGCCCAGTCTTTACCACAGCAGCAAAACAACAAGGCCATCACCACACCTGTCTGTTATTAAACTCAAACTTGGTTATAAAGACCTATTGCAGTCTAATTAAAGCTATGGGTGCCCCACTCCAGCAGCATCCTACTGAGCTCAGGAGCCCAGGACATGACCGGGTGACTCAGCCTAGGCCAAATAGTCAGCTAATGGTTAGAGCAGTTTGCATTTGTTTGATCTTTGATAAAGTGTTTCAGATCATTTTTCAATCACACAATGACAAGGCCATTCAAAGCAAAATCAAGTACTTTTTGTAATATGAGGCAGCACAAATCTTGAAAGTAGATTAACTACTTTTTCTTTAGGAGAAGGAGACTATAACTACAGTAAAACTAGTTATGGCTGGAAGGGAGAGGTCAAAGGAATGAAAAAGATAAAGCACTCTCCTTTAATTATATTTTCCTGTGAAGTCAATGGTGCATTTTTATATCACTGTTCTAATGTAACAGCAAGGAAGGGACATAATCCAGAGTACCAGTGACTTTAAAAAGATGTGACACCATTAAATGAATTACAGTTTTAGTGGTGATGATATTTATTATTTTGGATTTGTAAAATGACAAAACATACTCCCATTATTAATACGACTGTACAGTTTTGTGCACAAATCATCACATGAAATATTGCAAGAACCTCAGTGCAGAAGGGCTAAATCTGCCTTCAAAAGCCAAGCAGTTGGGACAGTTTTCAAAGAGCAGTATTGATAGCCTTGTAAAAAATTGTGGGAGATAATCATGGATGTTTTTCATTTTACTTGTTGGAAATAATCTGACTGCAACACCTTGAGACCACAGTTCAGATCACAGCACTGAGCTGAATTTAGAGTAAAAAACAACTATCACACCAAAAACATGCAGTTCAAATAGCCTCGAAGGAGAAAGGGCACCACTCAATAATTTGTGGTAATGAATTCCAACTGTACTTCTCTCATTACAAGCTACATTCCCTCATTTCTGCTAAGCTGACAAAATCTCCATTTTGTGATGTTTCTTCTATCAAATGTTCTTAAAAGTTTGCTTTTACAATTCTTGCTTAATTGTAGCTTTTCAGTATTAATAAAAAAATATTATTATTTCTGGAATGAGCATATTTTTCTTCTCTTTTTCATACTATTTAAAAACCTCAGTAGAACAAAAAGAAGTGCCATACTTTGGGGGAGAGACGAAGAAAGGAACTGCTTTGCAAATGGCAAATATTTTAAATATTACGATTTAAAAACAATACAGAAAAAGCTCTTTATAAGATTACTTTTACATAGGAGCTATGTAAAAATAGATACATAGAGCAGAATAATCTATATTTTAGAGCTTTGTCAATAACAAAATAAAAGAAAACTACAATTACATCTATTTGTAAATAATAAATAACTGATGACAGTCTTTTTTACACTCTAGCTATTTTAATTTGGGATTATCTTTAAAATACATAAAAAGGCAGAACCAGAAAGGCTATTCTACCGTCTCCTTACTGTAGTATAAAAAGCTTACTTCAGGGCTGTAATAGAATAACCCATTTTTTATGGAAAAAAATGGATCTACTTTTGGTAGAATGGATCTTCTTTTTAGTATTAACCAAACCTAACATTTACAAGTCTCAGTGTATGTATGTAGAGGGAATATTTCGTATCATATATATCACATCACTTAAAACTGTTAAATCAATGAAAAAATAAAGCATTTCTCCACCTTTTTTTTTTTTTTTAATTGTAGCATATAAAGCGTTAAGTGCATACTGGAAACATATCTTGTTTGCCTGTTTGCTTCAGCAGATGTGGTGGAGATAAGGAAAAGAGCACAGAAAGATTAGGGACATCTACCCTACCCTCCCAAGCACTTTTCTACTGCTCTCATTAACTGCTCTGTTAAACTGGCTAAAAATGTTTTAGGAGCTTAATGGAAACGGCTTTTCATAATTATTCTTTTTCTCTAAACTTCCTCTTACTTGAAGTCGAAATAATTTGGAGTGAGAGGAGATCAGAGGCAAGTCATAGGTTAGGGATTATGAGATTACCAGGGCATCCGCAGGAGGGTATAATCCTCAACAGGACCCAGCAGGGGAGATTTCTCTGTTGTTGCTCTGTGTGACCACACTGAAGCCCTTTTGGGTCTCTCCCCTGACTGAGCTGAGGCATTTCTGTAGATTCCATGAGAAAAATGATTTTTGTTGCAGGGCCCCAGAACAGTGAGTCCACCTGACTAAAGTAAACAATGACAGCAATAACTACATGGGAAACAGTACACAAAAGCAGGAAGTCCTGCTCTGTGTGTGTGTGTGCAATGACTGTACCTGTAACGTCAGATGAATTTACGTGCTTTTGGACATGACAAAGTCTCGTTACATTATTTATTCCTATTCTATGCAGAAATTAAATACTATTGGTTTAGCTTTACTTTGCACATAGCTTCCAGACTGCTTAGACTCATAAAATTTACCAACTACAGGCTATCAGCAATAAAGAAAATTTCGTGAATTGTGGTTAAAAATACCATGGTTTCAAACTCAAGTATAGGACACAACAACCAGATGAAGTGTAAAGAATGCTTTTGTATAGCAGGCTCTGTCCATTGCCTCTGTACTAGCTGGTTTTTCCACAGCTCAGCAATATAAAATTGCCCTAAATGGGCCCTGAGAATGCCCCTTCCTTATAGAGGAAGGGTACCAGGCAGGACAGTGGACACAAATGGAATATAATCAGGGTGACTGCGATGCAACCGGGTGATTCAGGAAGAAACAGCTGCTCACCTGACCTTCAGCCTACTCATGGTATGTTTGGTACAAAGGTCCCTGAATTTGTTTTAAGAAAGTTGCTTGGGTGCAGGATCAGCCTTAACATGGAAATACTGTTCCCTGGCACACTTAACACTCAAAAACTTTTTAAAAATTTAGAAATTATTTGGAATTCTGAAGGAGAAGATTAAGGTTTTTGGCACACGCACTGGGAACAAGCTATGATACGTCCCATCTTGATGTCTAATGGCACTAAGTATTATCTTGAATCATGCAATACAGCGGAACCAGATGGGTTATGTCACTGAAGTACATGGCAAAAAGCAGACAAAGAGGCTTAGGAGAGGGGAGAAAATATGCAGGATATGACCAGCATTCATAGTTCTGCTTTCTTGCAAAACCATCAGACATTGAAACATAAAAGAGAGAAATAGAAAGTAAAAATGTAGTCATATCTTTACTGTAGAAAGAGTAAGACATCAGGCAACCCACAACTACGTTGATGCCTCAAAATCATCCAGGCTTCGGAATATGTATCGCTCTCACCAATGGCCCATGTTTGGAGAGGGCCACTGCCCAAGGTTCTTGCCTTATCATCATTATTATCTCTTTACTGCTTATGCATGAGAAATGAAAAAATTTTGCTCATGTTGTAGTTTTATTTACCCAAGGCCTCACTGTGCACAATGCACTGCAATCCCCATCGAGCAGTAATAGACTTGCAAGGGGTCATATCCTCCAGAATTTCTTGGGGATACAAATCACATTTCTTGCTGTTGTTTTCTGCTTTTTAGTCACGGACTGCCTTTTCTACTCCCTATTTTTCCCTCCTGTTGTTAACTCATGCTTGTGCCTTGGTTTCATAAAGCTGTTACTTTCTCATGTCCCGATCTCCTAATACTCTTCACAGTAACAAACAGAATTTTGAAAGACTTGTTCAAACTATGATAAAAAAAATATTAATTTTCACACAGGAGTTAGGGAAATGTTCTGCATCAGATCCAATCTTTATTGGAGAAGGAGGGAGAATGGTCTTACGTTTTTTGTCATAAATAATTGAATGCTTTTACTCCATTTTCTCTGAATTGCTACATGGTGTTTAGCTGTGTTGCTCAGATTAACTATCTAAAAATAAAGCAATTCTCAGTGGATTAATGAAATCAACACATTGAATGAAATGTACAGACTCAGGTATGTGTTATTTTGGGTTTTTTTTAAGATGGTGGAAGGCTTTACAATGGCTTGTGCTGGTTTTCATTCCATGCAGCACCAGCTATTAATATGCAGGTGGACTGTAAACTTTTCAGGACCAAGATGCCCTGCTTCTATGTGGCTACAACAAACTGACCATGATCCTCAATCTTCATTTGGCTCCTGTTCCAAACCAGACCATGAGTCTGGAGACAGACTGAACAGTTAAAGCTCCTGCATGGTTTGATTTATCAGAGAGTATCTGCTTTGGGAGTTGAGACCCTCGCTCTTTGCATTTGGAAACAATTCTTGATTTTGGGACAGAGCCATTTGTTTCCATATAACATCATTCTCTTTATGGGATCCAACAAATTATCTGTTTGACTTCCACAGGCCAGCTCTGAATTTACACAGGTGATGAAAAAGGCTGTGCTATTATGTATAGATAGCTGTATGTACAAGTCTTCATTACAGAGTAGAAACCAGCTGAAAGGTGATATTGTTTCAATTTGAAAAAAATTCTAAAGATTACTCAAGGGAAGTGCAGTGATTTCTGAGGAAGTGATCATTTGACTACATTCAAGAAAGAATGTCTGAAGAGTATCTCTAACTACAGTCTGTTTTGAATCGTATTATAGAATAAAATCATCAGATAGACTGCAGTGAGAGTAGTGTAGACGGAGACAACTGATCTTGATCAAGACTCCTTACTATGACATAAGGAAGCAGAACAATCAGACATCTTTTACAAAACATATAAAAATGTTTGCATTGAAACGATAAAATATGCATATGAATATATATTCACCATATTAAATATATACTTCAAAGTGTTTTCAGTGCTTTTCTTCTAGTGGATGTTTTTCTCAGGCCTCTGGTCTTGTTGAAGCCATACTAAATTTGTGTGTACTAAACTGTCCTTGGTTAAAAACACTTATATAGTCTAATTTTAAAAACTTTTAAGGTTTTATCTTCTTCCATGGGTAACCTGTCCTTCAGCCTAATCACACTTGCTTCAGCCATGCTGATGCAAGGCAAAGCTGTGACAGCCTTCATATGACCCGGTAAGAAACATGGGTCTCCTCTCCATGGGCCCTCCAAAGCCAGTGCTATATCCTGCCATCCAACCTAATGTTTTCTTCTTTAAGGGATTTTCAGAAACCACTCTGCAAAATATCTTTTTTTTTTTTTAAGTCTGCTCTTCGAAACAAAACAAAGTGAAAAGGATTGCTCAAAAGTTAGTGCAAACCATATTTCCACATTTTTGCTGAGACCAGCCATTTCCTCAGAAGTGAAGTTCTGCAATTTCCTTTATCTTCAATCCTCCTTCCTCTGGAGTAACAGTTTCCCCTTTGGAAGAATAGGTTACTGGGCTGAATTTTACCATCAGGTGAATTTTTTTCAAATTTGAACCTCCAAATCCAACCCCTAAGGAAATAATTTACGAGTGAAAAAGTACAGATAAAGATGAGCCCAAATTGCTAAAATAGTCACTTCATCCCATACATGCAATTCCCTTTTCTTTGTGTCTCAATTTGTATGGATTTATGTTCTCATGACCTTACAGAGCCAAAGTCCAAGGCAACTCATTAGCACTCCTGCAAGGTTCAGCCCTAACACAACCATTCCCAGGGAAGTGGCAGGACAAACGTCTGGGAGAAGATTAGGTCTCAATTTGCTCTGCACAACATTCTGTGGTTGATCCTTCCCGGTATCCCACTGCCACTTCTTTCTCTTGTCTGCTAATCTGGCAATTCCTGAATATTAGCTCTAAAGCTAAATGTTCAGTGTAGTTGGAGGGAAAAAAAAAATGAGTTTGTCTGTATCAGAGGGAAGGAAAAAACATAAATTGAGTCCTATCAGGCATAACTCCCTCCCCCTCAGAAAAAACCCAACAAACCCACAGAAATTAAGAACAGCCAACCCCCACCCCCTGCAAACAAACAGCTGAGTGAGCTTCAAGCTGACCCAGTCAGATTCCTTGTTTTATCAATATATTGCATTATGTCTGCCTTGATTATTTCCACTACAGAGGGTATCTGCAAGGGTTTCAAGACCCAAGTGACTTAATAAGATCACAGAGAGGTACAGCTGATGATTATTTTCTGACAGGTTTATGTCCGCAACTGATGCGTCTTTTAGGAGTTTGATTTTTTGCAGACAAGTCTAAGCAGAAACATATGCAGTGCCTTATCACAATGGAGTCTGGGGTGGTGCAGGGGAGAGGCAGAGGGGGAGGTGGCACTGATCTGAAGCAAGGAAGCCCCTTCTTGTCGCTCAGCCTTGAGAACTTCTAAGCTCCTTGTTAAATCCACTGATAAATGCTTCTCTCAGTGAAGCTCCTAGAGGACAACTGCATGTTAGGAGATTTTGCCTTACAGATTGCCCTATAGACGAGAGAAATTTGATTTCTGAACCTACACAAAAGGCTTGCTGTGCTTTGGGAGTGTATTGATCTGGCAGCACTACAGCAGCTGTGAGTTCAAATGTCTGTGCTGCCGGCATAATCAGAAACATGCTACATGCAGGATGCAGCAAGCTTCAAGAGCTTAACAAGCTGGGTAGGGGACCTGTCAATTCCTTTCAGGGCTAACAGCAGGGTAAGGAAGCAGTGTATATGGAGAAATATCAAAGCTATTGCAAAAAAGATATGAGGCAATGACAAAAGGAAATTAAAAAGCACACAAAAATCACTGGAAGATACAAAAGTACCTGATTATTCACCTACCATACAGATATGTTAGCTTTACAGTGCTTAAACAAATCAAATATGCAGCCCAATTACATCAGTCTGAAAAAAAAAATCCCTGTTTCAAAATGTCTGGGTGATATCATTGTTCTGTGTTTACCTTTCTCATATTTTCCAGCAGTCCTGAAGCCCTCCTATGCTGAGCAAAGGTTTTTATGGTAGGAAAGAATCTGCTTTGTTATTCTTAATGTTTTCCAAGCATCTTTCATCATAATAGAACATCATATTTTTGGCTTGTGGATATATTTATATATTATTTTTATCTTGATTTCAGTACATTCACATTTTCTCCTAATGGCTTTCTGGTAAATGTATGAGCTGACTTTCCACAGTTCACATCTTGATATAATACTTGTACCTGACATTTCCTGAAATTATGGGTTTTGTTCAGGCAATAGCACAGTGCACAAAAGAAAGGTAATAGTGGTGGTTTATAGCATGTGGATTTGGCTTTGAGGTTAGTGAGTAAGTCATTAACATATGGTCTATTCTTGCAAATGCTCACACAGAGAGCGCCTTCAGGGTGCAAGGAAGCACAATGAACCGGGAGCACTTCCTCCGCATGACTTTGCAGAATGCCTCTCAGTTTTCTTTTTCCAGAGACACTCCATGGAGGTAGAAGCTGAAAACCTTCTGTTCTGGTCAGGGTGATCGCTGCTGGAACGATGAAGTGCACTTTTTTTGCTCCTTATGCTTGTTATTTGTGAATCATGTAAAAAGTACAGCAATCTCAGTTCTGTTTTCTCCTCTAATATGTGAGTTTCCTGAGGGTTCACTAAGCTGGCTTTGTCAGGTAGCTGCCCTCACTACACTGTCACAGTGCTCAGAATCAAGCAGGCTTTTAAAACAGCTTTCATCTTTCTTTTGTGCAGTTAAATGTAGAGACTACTTTTGTAGTTTTTAATTAATGAAAAGGAAGGTCCAGAGGAGGATTCAATTTTAACAGTGAGTGGCCCTGATCACAGTGGTAACATCTGGAAACAGCAATCATCTGTCTTGGTAGCTGTGCAGTTACGGAGTGCACATATGAGCGAAAATCCCCAGTAATGCCTTACTCTGCTCTGATGGCTGTGCTAGGGAAACCATCCATTAACTGGAAAACTGGATCTTATTCCTCCATCTAGGTGAATCAGACTTAACTGTGTACTAGAAATATATCATTCCAGTAGCTTTGCTTTGGTAATCAAGAATTTAGGAATGTGGATGCATTGAGTATTTTATAGAGATAGGTACATTCACCACACAGCTAAATATACCATTCACATATTCATGGAATAGCCTGTATTCGCTCTGAAAGAGAGGTATGAGTAATTTTTAAAAGTATTTTCAAGGTTTAAGTGTCAAAATTGTGGCTGTCAGCCACAGAGCTCTTTTGAGCTAGTAGAAATTTGTCCCATAACTTGCAGAGCCCACAAACCCAAGTCACCAAACCTTCTGTTCTCTACTACTCAACTGGAGAATATGACCAATATTAAAGATTCATTCTTTAATGGGTAAGGCATGGTAAGGCATGGAGAAGGCTCCAGAGTTCTGAGAGTTCTTGCTCAGGAACCACCATATTTAGAACTAGTTTGGACATCTCTGAACATATCAAGTGTACCTTCATTTTAATTCTTTTTCATCTCAGAAGTTAGCTATAACAATATCAGTTTTTCCAACCAAGAGCTAGAGAAGGGTGGCAAAGCCATGCAATTTCTTCATTCCTTTTGTAACAAAGAACTCACAACCTACAGCATGCTGGGTTCCTTCAAAGAGGAACCTGTATGCCTTCATCCACTCAGTATGGAAATCAGACTCTTGCTTCAGGAGGACTGCTTCATGAGATATTAAAAATACAGATTAACTCGTTCACATTCCGGGTTCTCCTTTATTTCCTTTACTCTCCTTTACTTCTCCTTTACTTTTAATGGAAAAGCAGCATTAGCAATAGAAAAATCTCTTCTTGCTCTACATGATCTCACTCATGTCCGTACTAATCTAGGCCTTGGTCAGAAACAATGGATGCAATATTTCCTATTGCAAAAGCGTGCGAAGCGCTGGCTCGGAGTCAGGCATGGTTGAGCTGCTGATGGGCAGAAAAACTACGCTGCAGTTTCTCCTCTCTCATGGGACTGGCTTACAAGTAGCTCTAGGCAGAATTAATGGGGGGACTGTGCCAGCCCTCTCGCTTCTTCTTTTTCCCTCTGATAAGCCTGAACCAGTGCAGCTGGAGTAGCTACCTGCTTACTTAACACACTGCTTCGTCTGTCTCCTTTTCTGTGCCTCTCACTGCCTTTCATCTCTCACCACATGTTGAGATCACAAGGTCATTGAGAGAAGGATTGATATTTATTTTGTGTTCGTAACACCTATTTTGTGAAGTGTTAAATGGCGTCTGTAGGCACTTTCAGAAAACAAGCAAGCAATATAATGCCTTTTGAGCAATTACTGTGGCAGCGTTAAGATGTATTTGCCCTATCGAATGAAATGATGCTTACAGAGCCAATGGAATTCACTCTGTAACATGAGCGGTGGTAAATCAAAGTAAGAGGAGATGAATATTTCAACTTAACTAATCTTACTGACTCAAAAATATTTAAGTCTGCTCCGCTTATAGTACAATTGCTGGAAATTATTTGTGTTGCTTTCTATCTCTTCTCCAGGTTTTTCACTACTGAAATGGATTGAGAGCAGCCCTGAGAAGAAGGACATGGGGTTATCAGTTGATGAAAAGCTCAACATCAGGCAGCAATGTGTGGTTTCAGCCCAGAAAGCCAAAAATGTCCTGGGCTGCATTGAAAGCAGCGTGGCCAGCAGGTCGGGGGAGGTGGCTCCACACATCTACTCTGCTCTTATGACCCTCTGCCTGGAGCGCTGCTTCCAATTATGGGGTCCATGGCACAGGAAGGACAAGGACCTGCTGGAGTGAGTCCAGAGGAGGGCCACAAAGATGCTCAGAAACACCTCTCCTATGAGGACAGACTGAGAGAGTTAGGGTTGTCCACCTTGGAGAAGAGAAGGTTCTGGGGGGACCTCATGGCAGCCTTTAAATTCCTTGAGGGGGTTTTTATAAAAAAGATGGAGAGAGACTTTTTACTAAGGCCTCTAGTGACAGGGCAAGGGGTGACAGTGATCAACTGAAAGGGGGTAGACTCAGACTAGATATTAGGCAGAAATATTTTACAATGAGGATGGTGAGACACAGGAACAGGTTGCCCAGAGAAATTGTGGATGCCCCATTGCTGGAAGTCTACAAGGCCAGGTTAGATGGAGCTTCGAGCAAACTGGTTTAGTTGAAGGTGTTCCTGCCAATGGCAGGGGCATTGGAAGTAGGTGATCTGCAAGGTCCGTTCCAACTCACACCACTTTATGAGTCTGTGATTGTGTGAAACACCACTAATCACAGTGCAGTCTGCAAGAATGAAGGCTCAGTCACATCGTACTGGTACACAGACTCCTTACTCTGTTTAGAAATTAAAACATATAATGATCAGATTCATTTTAATAACAACATGTCTTTATGCCTTTATGTATCAGAAGTACTTTCAAGATCTGACCTAGATCTGGATCTCAGCTGTAATATTTAAGGAAGAAGTGGGTAGGCCATATTAAATCTTGAGATCATTAAGATCTTTCAAATCACTGAGAAATGAAATGCCTTTGGTCATGTTAGTAACTTAAAATAATTTGGACTGCTTTTTGTTGTTGTTGTTTAATTTGATAGTATCAGGAAAAAGTTACACTTGGGACACTGTAAACTGGGAAAATTCACAGGTGTGTCCAATTTCATGTCTGTGAAGGCAGCTGTAGCAAGAGGCTGTCTTTAGACTACAACATAGGTTTGGCACCCATATTTCCTAATACTTCAAGCAACTAGATCTAAAACATCACCTGAGAGAACACTGTGACTGGTTACATTTATGACAATGGCTACAAATATGTAAAGAGAATAAAAAACATTGATGAGCAAACTCCTCTATTCTTCTATGACTATTCAAACATACGTAAATGTGGAGACAGAGGAAAGGATGTATCCATCAATATTTTAAGTGATATCTTTAGCAAATATGTTCAATAAAGTGACTATGCATTCAGCGGACCTGTTCTAAACCTTGTACTGCAGTGATCTATAGAAACATACTCCAAAAGCACAGTCTGTAGTCATCACCCTTTTAAATGACAGGTGTTTGGAGAGAGAGAGGGAGGGCATTCGTTCTCTAGTCTATGCAAAGCACTTCAAAAAGGTAAAAATATTTATTTGATTCACTAGGATTTAAACGGTTTTCCAGAAGAGCAGTTCCCAATTACTACTCTCTATTTGCAGAAATGGGACTGTCATTCAGAGTTTACCTGGGATTTCGATTGAATCTGCAACAGTGATCAGGAAATAAAAGACTTCTAGTGAAAACACATATATCCTTGGCTAGCCAGTTGCCTTACAGACCTTGTGCTAGTTTTATATCTGGTTGTTGCTATCTAGATGGTTTTTTGTTCAGATCTCCGCATCTGTTATGTTCCCACACAAGCACGCATGGAACTTTTCTTCCTACAATATTTAAGTAAAGCCTCTTGCCTCCTAGAGCTTTCTCAGCGTTGCAGCTCAGATACACACAAAATATCAGGTGAAGCTGAAGATTGTGCTCTTGAGTCTTTGACAGTATTTATCAAGGCATTCCAGGTCAGCAGAATTCAGAGCTTCTTTTTCTTCGCCAAATTTAGGACCTGGTCACAACAGCTCATAAGGAATTACCACTCATCAGTTAAGTCATACCTTTTAGGTAATGGCAGTTGATATGAATGGACTTAGAATCTAAGTTCTGCCCCTTGGGCATTATCCCTGAAGACTTCAGTAAGAACTTGACAGACCTATTAGTTAACAGTGCACTCATGGTTTCTTAATATAATTTTGGCTTATTAATTAATGAACCATGTAAATCACATTCAATATAGTGATGAGGTGGCCTCAAATCAAATAAGTATGAAGGTCAAGGAAAGAAGGTGAATAAGCTCCAGGGTTTTGTAGCCTTTGGCTGTATATGCTTTCTCTTCTCCTTTGACATACCTGGCTATTTCATACAGCCAGCACTGGTGGGGATGTCTCTATCAATAGGGAAAAAGCTAGGAATCAGATAGGAATCTTTCCCTAGCTCAGAGAACGTCTAAGAATTAGTCCTGGAGCAACCTGCAGAAATGTCATTATGAGAAACCACGTTTTTTCTTCTTTCCAGGTTGCAAAGTATTCATTGTGTATGTGACCACTTGAACTTGGAGGAGATCCAAAAGCTCTCTCCTTGTGCTATTTTCTCAGCCTAGGGCTGACAACCTAAGAAAAATCATGGAGTTGGACACATTGTATTCTTCAGTCGGACAAAACAAAAAAAAGCCATAAACACATCCATTTCAAAGGGGAATAGCATCCTCATGTGTTGCAGGGGGCTCAAAGCTAACAGATCTACCCAGGTACGCCACTAGGGAGCAACAGGCTTAAAGATGGAAACTAAAAAATAAAGTCATAGGAGGAAAAAAAGAAAGGGAAGAAAAAGGAATCAAACAAATGAAGTACAGATTGTGAATTACCAGACAAATTACAACAAAGGCTGCTAGGATTATCACAAGTACAGCACAAGAAACAGACGGAGCTCTGAACAGGCCTCCTGGTGGAGGGTAGCTCCAAGAAGGATTTGTCCTCCATCCTACAAGAAGAAGGCCGCAGCACTGCAAGGGACGCTGCTAGCTCCCAAAAGGCCTCCTGCCTGAGAGGCTGCCTGCACCCCGGTGCTCCTTTGCACTGCTAGATTTCTTGTGATGGGAGCAGATTGTGAAGCCAAAAAGGGGACATTACAGGAGTGTGCACAGTGGAAGCACCTGCACCAGTCCCAGGCAAAGGTAAGCCACAGCACATAGAAGCAGCAATGTAGGTTGCTCTCGTGTCAATATTTGTTTTCCCTGAATGCATCATCTAACAAATATTTTCCTGGAGTCTGGCTGTTACTCTGTTCTGTCTGGGCACCTTCAGAGCACTCTAGTGCAGCTGCTGAGTATGACTCACAGCTGCCAATATGATCCACGTCAGCACCAAGAAACTTCAGCACAGGCCGTGGGAGGGAGGGTCATCCCGTGTGAGCGATGTCCCCAGCAAGGCCACAAACTCCAGGGAGCTCAGGGCATACCTGAGATATCATTAGCTAGGACAGCCTAATCTATTGAAAGATTCTCTCTTTAGTCTCAAGCCATTCAGAAGGCTATTTCATAAGGACAAAAAAATCCCAGCTTTTCTTCCCTTTTTCTAGGGTTTTGGTTTGTGGAGGTTGTAGGTTTTTTTTTTTTGAGAGCAGTGATGGTTGAATAACTGGACTGGTAGCAAAAGCACTGAGTTCCTATACTGTCTTTGCCAACTTGTTGTATGACTGACAGCATGTCATTTCACTTTTTGTCTCAGTTTTCTACTAGTATATGAGGATAACAATAGTCCAAGTGGTTTTGAGAGACTAAATTCACTAAAGTCCTAAGCCAAAGCCCACTGAAGTCAATGGAAAAGCTCTCAATTACCTCGAAGGGCTTCAGGCCAGACCTTGCTTATTCAGTCTTACAAGAAGCATTTGAAAACCCTTTAAACAGTGCCATATGTGTGCAAAGGTATTGGTGATTACAGGACTGAGGAATAAACTTTTCAACTGATACAAGTACACATCAATAGCGGTTTTTGAAGTCTCATTTTTAGTGAACTTTACTTCTTCTGGGAAAAAATACATATAAAACAAATAATGTCAATAGTCACAATTGTCTTCAGTAGTCTAGAAGACAAAGCATTTATTCTGTTAACCACAGACTCCTTTTGATTTGCAAAAAATGCAGATTTGGACAGATCTGAAGGCAATGCAGTCATGTACAATAGCTGTCATTCTTTACTAATTTATGGCCAGTCTTTGCAAACCTTTGTGACAGGTTTCAGTTGATGGACAGCTTGTGGGCCAGAGACCCACAAACAGGTTTTGAAACTCCAAGACAGACCTAATTTTCTCTAATAAGATTAGATTCCTCTATATAAGACTGCCCTATGAAAAGGCCATCATTTATAGTGGTCTATCTACTGCTATGGTCTACAGAGAGTGACAGACTTTACTGAAGCTCTGGACTAAGGTCGATAATCTCTTAGATCTGTTAGGAGACTTTATGGTCACGGGGATCCATCTGTTGTCAAGGTCAGGATCTTCCCTGTATCTGGGTAACTTGGTAGGGAAGCTAAGCAACCAACAGGTGTGTAACAGAGAGAAAGCACCAGTACTGGCAGGGATGATGGTGTCTAACCCTATCCTGTTGAAGCTAGAGCTGGGAAACCCCCTAGAGCAGATAGTTCATGTTAAAGGAAACAAAGAGGAGAAAGGAGAAAGTTGCCATTTGAAAAGCACTTGGAAATGGCTAAAGTTAAAACCCTGAACTATGAGATATTTTTAAAATAATTTTCAGGGAAAACAAAATTCAGTTGCTGACACTGAACTCATTTAGATACAATCAAATTGTTCGCTTCGGTTACCGACCACAATGAAAAAATTAAGTCAAATGTTTCAGTGTTTTCTATAAAAAGGTGTCCTGTTTCTTGACTACGTGACAATCTTTACCCCATTGTTATTAGAAATCTTCAATATCTCCCTGAAAATATTTTAAAACATCAGAACAAAGCACTTTCAGTTGAAGTGAAACGTTATTCAGAATAGCTTACTCATTCCTCTGTATTTCCAAAGTGATCAACAAATTAGAACACAAAACACACACCATTATTCATACAGTCCTAATGAAATAATTGCTTAGCAGAGTTGTGCTCGAGGATTCAGAGTCCCCAACAGTTACAGAGTATAGAAAGTGGGAAAGATAAGGTTGTGGGGGAACTCTAACCCAATAACTCAGACATTTTGCAGGCAGTAAATTCTGAAGTATTATCATAGTAATTGACATCACAAATGCTCCAACCTGAATATATTGATTGCCAAGGTCAGCATTTTAGGCAGCAACAGCAGACATCCTCATCCATTAGCCCTGAAGTATTGATTTCAATCTGGAAAATAGAAATCAGAAAAAGAAAAATACCCAAGCAATAAAATGATCTTTCTCTATCTTTGTCTCCCAGACATGGGAACAGACATGCTATTCAGAGTGTATCAGTATTTATAGGATTGCTGAAGACCCATACGGATTTCCCGTTCTTCAGCCTGTTAAACATGCATTTGTATTCAAAATGGCTGAAAAAAATCACTTCAAATGTGAAACCAGATAACAGACAAGAGCATAGCTTTGGCTTTATCTTGCTTGGTAGAGCAGGATGGACCTCAAAACTGCAAGTTTTCTTCTTAAAACAATTAGAGAAGATACAAAGAGCTTTTTCAAATGAAACCTGATATTTGACAAATGCTTAATTATACAGCAAACACTAACCACTAAGAAAGTCTCCCAAGGCTAGAAACTCTTGCTAAAATTGCTTTCTTAATGACTATTTCTTCATCTTTTTAAGTGATATTACTTAACATAAAAACCAGTGCAGTTAAACACAATTAACTAGATTTTATAAACCTGGACAGAAGTAAAAATTTTTCCCAAACACTTAAACAATTCACAGTATGTATTTTTTTAAAGACAAAAACAACAGTCAATGCCTTTTCTGGCTAGATGTGTGACTTAATGTTATTCAATGCTAAACTCATATCACTGGGTGAAACTATGTTGTAGAAAGATGAGAATGACTTTAATTATTTCCTAAATCCATATGTTGAAGGGAAAAGTAAACAAAATTCTCAGAATAACTGACTTCTTTGAGCATTATCCTTTTTATAAAATAACATTCCTTGTTCTCGGCTAGGAATACTTCATTTTTGCTTCTTTTCTGTCACATGACAAATTTTCAGGAAGAATGTAGGGAGGCTAGAATGAAGCTGAGCAAACTGACTGCTGTATGCATATGGGTTTAGTGGCCGAAGGCAGGTGGACAAAGTACACCATGTGCAATTAAAAGCTGGCACCTGCACAAATAGAGCCATGCAGCAAGAGCTGCAGCCGTCATAACTACAGCAAGCAGTGCACAACTGAAAAGTGATGATTGTATCCCAGGAAACTTGAAACACATAGCAAAATACAGCATGGCTGGAAGCAAAATTGCTGCCTTTCAATTCAAGGGCACAGTAAGAAAAGGTAGCACAGTAGGTGGCTATATAAAGTAACACTGAGATTGACGTGACTATTTTTGGTCCCAACGTTTATGTCCATGAACTATCTGCTGGAACCAGAACAATATACACACTGTATGTTATCTTTTTACCCCTTTGAGTCACAAAATTAGTCCTGCTTCAACATGCTTGTGTACTGCTGCATTACATCTTGGAAACTTTAGTCCTAATAAGTCTTAAATTGATGTTGTCTCTTTCTTCCTGTGGGTTTCCACTATGTATTAGCAGACTACACATGCACAATGCAGATATAGCTCTTTCCTAGAGAAGAACACAACAGCTCAGTATGATCACAACTTGGACAGCAGAGGGAGGAAATTTCTGCCAAGAACACCAGGAAAAAGCACCATGGGAACCATTAGGTTTATGCAGAGGAAAAACACATCATTAATGTGAATGACCAGTGCAATAAAACACTGAAACATATTCCTTTATCAGTTTGTTCCCTTGGGAAAGTGAAGGAGTGAAGTCACTCACTCAGACTTGTATAAGCTGTTCTAAGGCTCCCAATCTATCTGAATCTATCTTAAGAAATTGCTTGTTTGGAAAGAGAGAGGGAGGGAGGAAAAGGGAAGAAGAGGGGGAAAGCAGAGGAGACTTAACTAAATCCTCTTTTTTTTCAGAGGACAGCAATCTTCAACATAATGGTGTAAATAGAAAAAATTGCAGAAGTGGACTATGAGGATAGGCACAAACAGCTCAGTGTCTGCTCCACCTGTGCTCCAAAGCAGCCAAGTGCAAGAGATGGTCTGCATAGTCCCAATGCCCACACATACAGGTAGCTTAGAGCAGGGGTGAAGAAACCACGCTTATTGATGTGCCAAGACCCAGTTGCAGCTGCTAGTAAGCTGCAATGCCTCGTGCAGATGTGGTGAGATCAGAGCAACTTTGGCCTGAGACATTAACATAATTTATTCCATCCTTCCTGAGGACCAGGGCTCACCTGCTGTCCCTGGACACCAGTGCCCACATTATCAGAACAGGACCTAAAGAGGCAGGAAATTCTTGAAACCTTTAAATTCAACAGTCTTTAGGACAGACTTTTCCATAGAAAAGATGTTTTTCTCTGGTTTTTAGCATTCACAGCCTATCCACTGGCTCTCAGCAGTGAGGAAACTACCTACTACTCTGGTTAAATCAACCATGGAATAGTAGTAATTTTTCAAAAGTGATTTTTAAGAAGGAACTTGAAAATAAAGAGTGATGGATCAGTAATTAAAGCAGGATGGCTGCCTTACAACATTCATCCCTAACGTGAGCAAACAAAAAGGAGCGATAGAAAACTGGCCAACCACTATAGCTGGCCTATATATTAAATTCAAGTGAGAAGCCCCTCAATACATAATACTACAGCAATTTGTATTATTTTGATTTCCAGCACAACTGGCAGGACTCAGTATAAAGGAATCAGGCCTGCTGCTTGCACATAGGGTCAGTGGTTTCTGTCTCCCCTTCTCTCCAATGGTCTTAAATTAGATAAAGCTATCCAAAACTATTGATGTTTTCAATTTTATCATGTCTATCATGGGCCAAATAGTCCTGTGAAAATCATCCATTCTGCTCTCACTCCATTTTTACAGGAGACACTCAGGTGACTTTACTTAAACTTTCCAAATGTATGTCTTCAATAAAGAAGAGCAAAATTTTCTCCACTGTATAGAAATTCCAGTTAACAACAAACAGAAACTACCTGCCCTCTTTTACCAAAATATCTGCCAAACATCAAGTTTAGCAGTTCAGCATGGGTGGAAAAAAATCTTGGATGGCAATTCATGAATTCTTCTTTGTCTTAAAAAAAAAAAAAAAACTTTAAGAGATTTTAACCACTTCTTATTTCTCAGAGAGTCAGTTTAGATAAATACAGCCAGCAGCAGTATTTGCAAGTGAGACAAGTAACCAGTGATTAAACAGTCAATGCCTTTAAATTGAAGGTATTTCCTTCAAGAGAAGAGAACATCCACTTCTCTGGAGGAATTGGCTTAAACAGAAAGCTCAACTTTATCAATATTGTTAATATTTTCTCTCTCTGACTGCAAGGTAACTAGAATTAGTGGAGTCCATAGCCTAATTTCATTGGGTGCATATTACCTGAATTTTCAAGGATAGAAATATAAAACTCGATTCTTTTTGTGCACGTCCCAGCAAGCTAAAAACCCCAGAAATATTCTCTACTATCCACTACCTTCCTGGCTGGTTGAAGGCTTATGGCTCATTTGCCCTCTGACTCTCACATCCTGCTCTAAACCAAACATTATCCAACAACATAAAACTCTTTTGTACACAAAAAATAGGAAAAAATTAGTTGAACGAGAGTGAATAACGAATATTGGAACTGCATAAAATCAAAGTCTAACACGCAATCTACGTAGCTGCAGATTGATCGGCTCCTGGGGGGGACTTGGAAGAACAAGCAGCCTTTGAGAAAGACTCCTGTGGAGATTCAAGGGCACTTGAGGAATATACAAGTACTGGTGGAAAGAGCTGTGCGGAAAGCACTCCTGGTAACCACAAATTTAGCTCTTCAGATATACAAATAAGAGCAAATATTCAGGCTGGGCTCCTGACTGCTAAAAGAGAGATTTTTCTATCATGTTTTGCACAGAGCTAGATTTCTATGTCAGCAGCCATGTGTAATGAACATCCTCTATAGATATCAGGAAATGTCTCTCTTTTTGACATCATTATGGACACTGACTTTTTGCTTCTGGTTTGGAATAATGCTAAGCACATATCGAAAAAAATAACTTGGGAAACAAAACATTTTTTCAGACACACAACCACAAACATACCATGACTGCAAATCCAAACACGTTTACAGCAGTTATTATATAGGTATGGATATTGATTCCTAAACTCTTATTCCCTAGACCACACTATTGAGGCTAAAGAGACTACACAGGGAAAGCTTAACCAAATCCCTTAAAGGACCAGCTCAGGTTGTAGCAGCACCTAAACAACAATTTAATCACAACATCATGTGGTTCCTGGAAAACAGACAGCCTTTTCCTGCCATTAAACATGGAAAACCACTGCAGAGGCAGAATAAGCAATTCTTTCCCCTTGTGCGAAGGTGTCATTTGTCAGCCAGACCCAGGAGCAGCTGAGTATTGTGATCTAGTACCACTTTCATAGCTAAAAGGGAAGAGGAATTGAAAAAGACCCCAAACAAATAGAAATGGTACTTGAAATGTTGGAAGACAATCTATGTCTAGCCATGGGAATTTCTCTGCTGACTCCCTCAGACCAACATAAATAATTTATTTCCAGAAGTATAATGTCACTGCACATCAAACACATACCATGGCTGCAGGAACCAGACCAGCTCTTTCCGTGTTGCACTTTTGCATCAATCCCATTAGCTCCCCAGCACATCAGGTCTCTAGTGCAGGAGATGGGTATTTGTGCATTACCATGAGCCTTTGTCCACCCTCCCTGACAGACTGGGATTTCACGGTCTCTGGGAATATTTATGTTTGCTAATCCATTTTGGATTGCCTCTCTTTTGTTTTACATCTAAATATGATACGCCCATGGAAACTGGATTAGTAGGAAATTACCTTTTATAAAGGAATTAAATAATTCCAGTCTTTATTCCTTAGAAAATCAGAAATTCACAGAAACAAAGACATTGGTTATCTTCTATTAAGGGTTTTATAGTGCAATAATCATCTATAAATGAATGCTTTCTTTTGTCAAATTTATAAAAGATAGCAATTAAAATTTTGACAGGTACTGCACTATAGATTGTTGAACAGAAATATCACAAAATTGTGCTCTGTCCCCACATAAAATTGTGACAGCTCATGTGACACACTAGGAATATATTTCGATATCAACAATGTAAGCTATAGTACCTGACCCAGAATCTAACTGGAATGACTCCTTATGATTTATTTGGCTCTTAGGCAAGACTTCAGCCCAGCTGATTAGCTGTCAAATAACTACACTGTTATTTTTGATGACTATACTGTCTTAAATTGATATTGAAAAACATCACTAACAAAACAAACCAACATCTCAAAAGGGGTAGCAGTCAATAAGTATGTTAATCCCATACTGGCAAAATAAATCAACTCCAGTGTAAGAAGATGAATTTTAAACATATTCATATGAGAGGGTGGTAGCATTTTATCCATTAAATATAAATACAGATACACATCTGGTCACAATATTTTATTTAGCCTCTGCTGTAGCACTAGCATTGAGTACTGGCCATTCTGCTATTCTTCCAAATAAAATTCTTTCCTTTTTATTTCCATTTTCCTTCTTCAAGCAAACATAGGCTTCTGAAGAGTGCTGCTGGCAAACTCTCTGCTTTCCCCAGCTTTGCTTCCGAACACCTGCAATTCAAGTCATGACAAACTGCACCGACAAATTCTCCACGATCTACCACAGTTCCAAGAATCTCATCCACAAGAACACAGAGAAAGTATTTTAGGAAACTGGCAAGAAAAAAAAAAGCAAAATGTTCTGCAGAGAAATCAAGGCTCAGAGCCTGATGTGAGAAGGGTCTCAGAGATTGTGATAATGAATAGCACAACACCCAGCACTCAGGTGCCTGGCCCTGGGAGCAGCAACCTCTGTCGTGAGTCAGATGTTTATTGTTTGACACAACAGGACAAGCATGAGGAACGTGATTCAGCTGTGAAGATTGTGTTAACAGTTTTTAATTAGATTTTCTTTTTCAAAACAGTATCTTTGAATGCTGGTACAAGGAAAAGATAAAGCTGTCTTTTTTTTTTTTTTTTTTTTCCTATCAGATTGAAAGCATCTCTCCTGGAAAGGCATGGAATTCAGTATTTCTAAGTATCACAAATAAGCTATACTTTTATACTAATTAAATGCAAGATTATAGCACCAGTCTTGTTCTTTTTCTCTTGTATCATCCACTCAGTTACAGGGTTAGAAGAGCAGCTCACAAACCCAGGTCACTCACGATGTGTCTGCTGGCACCAGACCTCCCTCTCTCCTCAAGGTGTGAGCGATTATTGTGCTTGTGGCAACTTCCCGTCTGTCAGACTTAGAAGACAGTAACTAATATCTGAAAGCCAGTGAATAAAGCTTTGCAGGGTTCTTTATTGCTGTGCTGAAGGAGATGGCTGGCACAGCCCTGCACCACATGACAAAATGAAAGGAAATATTGCTGGAGGTCAGATATCATTGTGGAGATCTGAAGATCATGCAGTTCATGAAGTTATGAAAGACAGGTAAGTCATCTCAGAATCTGATGCATTCTGAATTGCTTTAAGGACTACTTAAATAAATACTATTATCAGGAAATTATTTTTAATTGATTTTAAGTTTCTTTGAGAGAAAGAAAATGTATTTTCAAACAGATGGTAATGAACTTCTTTTTAAGCAACAGCTTAATTCAGTGCTTCAGATTGTGACCTCCTAGCTCACATGGGTCAGTCACTCCACAGCACAAAGGCTGTGCCCTCAGGGCTCCTGTGGTGCAGAGCAGTAAGGTGATTCGAAGCAAACCTCCTCCCTGACCCGACTTATCATGCATCAGTCCAGTCTGCAGAACGTCTCTGACACATATAAAGCAGATTCCTTTCAGAGGAAACGGAACCTGAACTTCTACTCCAGTTATCTATTTATATGTAGGTTACTGCAACCCCTGATGGGGACACCGACGTCTGCACAAAGAAGTAAGGCACTTCACCACTTGATCTTGTAGCGTTTATCAAACATGCACAGACCTGAGAAAGGCCTCAAACCATGAGAACCTTCCTGCAATGGCTCCAAAATGCTGCATAAGGTACTAAGTGCTGCATATGTCTCCTATTTGCTGATGACTGACAGTCCTCAAATCACCTCTGCTGCTCCTTCTCTCCCCAAGAATTAAAGGCTGGCAGTCTTTTTCCAATGTAATGCTCTCACCTCTTTGCTGAACTCCTCTGTTTCTCCTAATGTTCTTTTCGGTTTTTCCCCCTCCCTATTGCTCTTTCTATAATAATGGCAAGTTTCAGCATCCCCAGAAATGCAAGCACAGCCTAACTTCAAGCTCGACTGTAAATCTGCACTGTAAGTGCACTGAAAGTTTCTTGAGCAGCTGCACAAGCCCATGCCAGACCCAGAAGGCTGTTAAGCTGCAAGAGGATTGGCAACCCATGGCACAATAAATTAGGTGATAGAGCAGTTCTCCTAAACCTCTGTTACACCACCTGTCCTCTACCCACCACAGCAGGCAGGGCCATTCCATTCCAGTCCAGTCCAGTCCATTCCATTCCATTCCATTCCTAGTTTTGGCAGAGAAATGCAAGCACGCCATACCCTGACTCACTCCTGTGGCACTACATCCCTTATTAGCACAGAGTTTGCTGTTCCTTGGCAGCAGTCTGCTCTTAAATTTGAGGGCAGCTCAGACAGTTAGAAATAAGGAGTTCTGAGCCATTGCTTCTTCAAATCGCTCTTAGAGAGGCAGAAGGTTTTTGAGGAAAAAGAAGTACAGATTCTGAAATCATTTGTATCAACATCAGATTAGGAATATGTCAGCAGCACAGATAAAAAGATAATTAGGTCTCTCAGAGACCAGCTTTTAAAAAGTAATTAATTTTGTTCAGGGTAGTTAAGAGAATTCATGAGACTTTCTCCTTGTGGCACAGGAGGTAAAAAGAGAAAAGACATCTGCTTTATGAAATTTTAATCTCCATCACAGTTTGCAAAATTAAATATATACAAATACATTAATCAGGAGAGTTCTGTGTCTTCTTTGACTTCTTCACCATTCTTATGTGCCAAAAATGTAATTTTTTTCAAAAATATAGAAGTGTCGCCAGGATGCATAAGGTGCTTCTAAGGGAGATAACAAGACCTCAGAAGTGGGGAAAAGATGGAGAATTGAAATGAAATAGTGAAGAGTGTTCATGTCAGTCATGCAGGCTCTCATATACATCTCCCCACCCCTTTAGCAACAGATTTAAAAACTGAATCTTGAAGGCATCTAGCAACTCATCTGAACTAAACAAACAATAGCAGAGAGCATGATCTCTCCTCCTCTTTCCTCTGATGTACTGCGTCCTGTCACAGGTAAGGAACAGCTAAGGTACAGATACTTATTCATAATAAATCTGGGTTTTCTCTTATGGTTTTGGCCAGGAAAATGTTAATCCAGACTTGAGATTTGTCTTATTTCCCATGAGAGCAAGTGAGGATGAGGGGTTGTTCTCAGGTTTTGTGAGAATGGCTAGGTTGGGATTTGCAGATGGTGCCAGGTTCCTTCTTCAACCCCCCAGCACTAACCATTCCTGCCAGTGCCCTGTCTCCTCTTGGGGAGAGCCAGGCCTGGCTGGATGTCCTGAAGCTGCTGCCACCCCACCCCCTCCTGGAGCTGGAATGCAGAGGCACAGGCTGCTGAGTTGTTCACACACACGGGACATACCTAATTAGCCATTACAGCCTAATGGGAAGGCAATGAAAGCCTTCATTGACACCTTCTGGTGAGAGGAGGGAGGTTGGGGGTCTACCCTGAGGTGGCATGCAGAGTGCCCAGGCCTTGAAGGAGTCTTTTCAGGTTACTGTTTGTCTGTTTAGCATCAAACTAAAGGGAATAATAAAACAAATAATAACAATAATAGTGAGTAAAAATAATAAGCCAATACGTGCCCTGACATCAAGGGCTAATGTGAAGAACAGTTCTTGAAAATGCTGCTGCTTTTACACCTGTAAAGAGGCACCCTGTAGCTGCCTCTTCCCACTAGATCTTCCCCCAGGTGCCCTGTGTTGTGGCACCTGGTCTCCTTTCAGCTGGGCTGAGCCCAGGCTGCTGCAACTGCCCTCCCCTGGCCCTTTGGCTCTCAGCCGGGCACAGGGCTGTTCTCAGCCCACCTGCAGCTTCCCTGTGTGATGCTCTTGGTTTCCCCCCGGCAGATGCAGACTATTTAATCATTTCCACAATAACTTTTTGTTTCATTTCCATTACTTCCTCCACTTGATGGAAGACAGGGATGATTGCTGCTAGTGTTAACATGTCACTGGGGCCTGATGTTACAAATCTTCCCTTACACATAATGTTATGCTTCGGCAGCAGTCCTTAGATGAATAATGAAAATTTAACCAAGTAAAGGAATTACAAGATCAGGCCCATAGTGAGATTTATAAACACAGTAAATGCCTTAGATTTTCTACACTAAGTCTCCTGTTATTTTTTTTTTGCCATGGAAATACTGAGATCTCATGAACCAGGGCAAACGCAGGTCACAAAGATTAATATACAGATTTATCGTGTCTACAGTATACAACTGTACATGCTGGATGATCCAAAAAATAATGAAACCCAAGACAAAAGTACACACAATAAGAGAATTTTGATAGTTTAAACAGCTCTGCTTCATTTTATAATGTTCCGTTACCCCACAAATAACGTAGCTGTCATAACAAATAGTAACAGTGACAGATACTAAGGAAAGCTGGATGGTGCGCAAGGCTGTGGATACAGCTTCAGTGTCCAGATCTGAATTGACTTTAAACTTAATATTTCTTGGATTGCTCAGCCCTGGCAAGGGCTGCTACAGTATTTCTCAATTTACAAATCTGATCTGTATCAAATAGCATATCGTAAAATATAACACTGTGTTGACCTGAGCACAGTTAAGGCCGTATATGGTTTTTACAGATGAACTTGGATAGTTAGATTTCTACCTGAAAGACTTGCACAGACCTCAAGAGCTTCTCAAATACCTTGAAGAAGCAAAAAGGGAAGAATAACGTGGCCTGCCATTTGCTGGTTGGATGCTGTCCATCACATCTGCAATGAATGATCTCAGGCTCAGTGCAGCTGCTGTCAGCTTGGCAGCACTACCACTTGTTCAGTGTGTTTAGAGCAGTGCCCCATTTTCAGATGGTTGAGATCAGAGGGTGATATGTTAAATGAGCTTGGGAGAGACCCAATCTACCCTTGTGCCCACAGGGCCAGCACTGGGGTCAGACGAGGCTGCTCGGGGCTTGGACCAGCAAGGCCTTGAAGCCATCCAGGGATGGAGGCAGCTCAGCCACTCAGGCTGACCTGAGTGGCCGCCTCATGGGGAAAGTTTCTCCCTGTACTCAGTCTCAGCCTTTCTCATTCCAACTTGGGGCCATTGCTTCTTGCTCTCTCATCCTGTACCATAGTGAGGAGTCCCACTCCATCTGTTCCATGACCCTTTGGTGGTGCTGGGGACTGTCAAGTGCCCCAAAGACATCCGTTTTCCCAGCTGATGCAGACCAGCTTCCCCAGCATCTCCTCATGGGGCAAGTGTCCAGCCCTACCACCCTGAGGGCCCTCCCTTGAGCTCCCTCCAGTTTGTCCGTGTCTTTCCTGTGCCAGGTCCCAAAACTGGACTCAGTATTTGGATGCGGTCTGGCGAGTGCCACCCGGAGGGGGACAATCCCTTCCCTTAACCTTTGAGCCATACCCCTGGTCACGCAGTTTAGGAGCTGCTGGCTGCCTTTTCTGACAAAGCACACCTCAGTGGTTGGAGTTCAGCTGATTGCCCACTATCACCTCAGGGCTGCACTGCAGCACTGCAGAGCTGCTCCCCAGCCCCATCCTCTGACAGTGTCGTTGCAGAGGGGTCATCATTTCTAGGTGCCAAGTACCTGCATCAAGGAAAAATGCTTCAGAACATTTTGGATAAATAATTTTAACTACCTCTGTGAACAAAGAATGAAGATGTTTTCGCCAAGTTTAAAAAAATCCAGCAACATATTCTTCAAGCAACAGTCATTCACCAGCCTCTGGGATTCAGGGAATGCATTTTGCCATCTTCTGAAAAAAAAAGCCCTAATTGTAGAAAAGCTGTGAAGAATTGCAGGCTGCAGAAGGTTGAAGGGTAGCATGACGGAAATGCCAGAATGCTTTTGGCAGAAAAGCTGTATCATGAAACCAAAACGTTTCATCGGCATTTGAGTTCCTGCACAGCTCTGCAGAAATGCCTCACTGGTCTGCAGCCCTGTAGCAAGGCAATCCCTCCTCATCATTCTCACCACAGTGTTGCAAAGTGCTGTAACCTAGGCAAAACCTAATCCAAGCCATCCCTTTTTGGAACATGCATCTGACATTTGGGTTTGGAAGGGTACAGTTCAGGTTTCCTCATTTTCACACAAACTAGGTTTGTCTTGAATATAAATTATCTGTTCCTTCTGGTTTCTATCATTTCATATGACTGAGGGTTCCTGATTCCCTACAGCACCTGCCTTAATGGTAATTCAGCCATAAGACACCACGTTTTACGTATTCTTGAACATAACCACGGAGTTGCTTGCAGAGATTTGAGTATGATTGGAGAGAGAAAAACATCACTTCAAAATCGGAGAGAAAATTGGCTGGGCATTGGCCAAAGCTGGTCCGGCCAGATGGCACTGAGGGACATCAGCCCAATATCAGCAGAAATAGTGCAGATCACACAAATCAGACCTTTGGTGTCAGGAGCTCACACGTGCTTCAGGGACTGCAGGGAAGAGCTCAACTCAAGAGGGACAGATGCATCTGGCTGAGGCTGTTGGCTTCGCTCGGGGTAACAGAAAATTAGGCTGTGTATTTAGGCTCTGTGAACATTTATTTACGATGCTGGGAAACACGCACAGCTTATCCTAGGGGTCTCCTTCTAGTATTACTTCATGACTTCCGCTGTGTGTATACCCTGCTTACATTGAAATGCTTGAGTAGCCAATCCAAGCTCTCAAAAGTTAGGAAATGCCAAAATTCATGCAGCTGTCCTTCACCTCTCTCATGCTTGGGGTCAGGTTGTTTTACTGCCTACACATCAACCAAAGCACTAATTAGTTCAAGCTATGCAAATTGTTTTAAAAAGCTGAAAAGCCTAGTTTGCAATTTAAAATGGGATCCAGATGCCCTCATCACTTCAAGGGAGAAAAAAAAGGCATAAAGTGGTAACTGGATTTTTGTGTCACATGGCACACATCCAGGCTGAACTTGCATATAAAAATAAACCTCATGAGTTCATTGTTCTGAACTTACAGCCAAATGTCCTGTTCGTCTTCTGTTGATTTTAAATGTTTTGTGACTAAGTTGTATAAAACATACTTTTCAAAAAAACCCAGTAACAGTAACTAGCAAAATCTAAATAATACGATTATTTATTTCTTTGCATGCTTCTAGACATTGCACAACCTCTGGATGTTCTGATAGAATTAATGTGAAAATAGCCTAAATATTCACTTATTTCTCTGTTCCCATAGAAACTCTGACAGCAATGATTCATACCTAAGAATTATTAAGTCCCTGACCATGCAATTTGTACTGTTCCTCTCCACAAGGCTCCAATAACTCACACATTGTACTGCAGAGAAAGCTCACCTGAAGGACAGATCATCTATTTTTGTTTGTCAGCTTCACTTCCTTGGAAATGCACAGCCTTGTTTTTTCACCACAGGTGATTTGCAAAAAAACCCTAGCAAAAAAAAAAACCACAAGCAGAAAAAAATCCTAATCACAGCTAGTGTGTTCTGCCATGGTGAGGACAGGAAAGAAATGGATTTGCTCTGCCAAACTGAAGCACGTGGGATGAATGTAACCCTGCTGTAAATTGAGAGGGACCCTGCACAGCAACTGTCTCATACACCACGGGAAGGGACAACACAGCAGCTGGGCCAGAGTGAGGGGGTAAGGCCCTGACAGTCTCCCTCCCGACTCAGGCTGGTCCTTGCCTGGCTTTTCATACTCTGCACAGCAAGAGTGCCTTCCCCAGAATAGCCAGAAAAATGAAAGCAAAAACTGACAGAAAAGCGTCCGGCAAAAAATGGACCCCCCAGCTCCAATCTGGACACGAGCTCTATGTAATTAACCTTTCCAACTCAGTATTTCCCCGGAATTTGGACTTTCAGACCTTTTCAGTCCTTAGTCCTTGTGCCAAGACCATCAACCGAGGTGACAGAGACACTGATTTTGATAGCACTTTGGTGTTAAAGCACTTGCTTGGTGAAGCTACCTAAGAAGATCAGCTCCTTCCCATGGCACAATAGCTGAGGGACATCACTTACCTCCTCAGCAACACAGTGCTTGCTGAAAGAAACACAATGAATAACTGCTGTGGCAGGAAGAGGTGAGGTGGGTGCAGTTCATGAGGGTTTCTCACCCTCAGAATTACAATGCAGTAGCAGAAAAAGACACACCAACTGCACTATTGCAGAGTCATTTTCCACTGTAAGGATGTGGTAGAATGGCTGGCTCAGTAGTGCACAGTTGAACTTTGAACTGAACAACTATTTTTGCTCCCAAGGTTTATCAAGTAGGTGTCAGAGAATCAGATGCAGAAAACACCCTACAGCTGCTACCTGCCAAGTGATTATCAACCTGTTGTGCAGTGCTGAAGACCAGCTCTGCCACTGACAGCCATAAATGAATACCCAGAATGTTACAGTGGTTCCTAGGCTGCATGGACAAGCCAAGAATCATAAAAACAGTTACACCTGAGAGTAATCTGGAGCTTGGGTGATGGAAAGGAAAGTCACATGGAGTCAAGTAATTCTTTTCCAGGGCAGAAAATAGATACTGGCCTTCCATCATAAAGAAATGGAGAAGTCCTGCTGCAACCCCATCAAATCAAATGACTGTAACCACGGAAACTTCAAAGGTTCAATTTTTAAATGAATACAAAATAAAATTCAATCACATAAACCAGAAAAATAAAACAAAACAAAACAAATCTTTAAAACCCCCTATCATTTGGTAATGATGCTCATTTAAGTAATGCTACATTTAAGCATTTTTTATCAACATTAAAGTACATTTTTGGCTAGACAGTTGTGGGTAATAAATGAGTAATAAAACATATTTCCATTTAAAGATGCATTAGAAAATGAATCTATGGTATAACAGAAAATAAAATTATATATGCAGGGACTTCTCCCTCTTCAATATCTCTAAATGCAGTTTGGTTGGTGAACACAGGGGCCCATGAGCTCTGGTGGGATTGTTCCATGAGTAACCATCAGCAGGGCAAGGAACGGAGGGCAAGAGACAAGGAGCACCACTGGAGTTCATTAATGAGCGTGAGATTGAGCATACACCAAGCACAACGAGTTCCTAACGAGCTGTCAGACAAGCTGGTCGGACCTTGTCAGACAAGTAAACAACCCCTGGTAAGAAGTATCTTCAAGATCAAGAGAAGAACTAAACAGTGAGCTCCATTATGCTTACAAATGATATACAGAACTGTTTTGGAGCAGTTTTTGCTCTTGCTATTATTTGGCCTTACTTATATACCATTTGAGTGTACAGGATAATTTATAATGGGCAGAATTTTTCAAACACAACGTAATTCCCATCACACAGTGCAGAGAGCCCAGAAGCAGTGGCAGCTTCAGTACAGCAAAAACAACTCAAGAAGGCACCACCTGGGCTCTGTGATACACAATCACACCGTGCTGCTCGCTGCAGCAGATTGCATGGGTCAGGCAGAAGGAAAGCATTTTCACAATGACCAATCGCAGAAAGGGAAGACCCCGTGGGTGTGATCCTGATGAATAAGTAAAGGTAATGTCCAAGTTGGAAGTATAATTTAAAGCATTAACACTGTAATTTCAGTATCAAGAGTATAATTTAAACTCCTTGTGGACTGCAAGCACTGCTTTTGGAAACAGAGAAAGACTAAATGGAGGGTAAGTTACCAATCAGGAATGTCCAACACAGATCAAACATCTGCCTAACTATGTGGTGTGTTGATGTGGCAGCTTCTAGTGTGCTTCAGAAATCCAAAGTGAGGGTGTCTGAGACACGAGATAACAGTTACTGTAGGCTGAAAATACAGAGTTTTCTGTCCAGAATTTAGGCTACTTGGCTATATCTACTGTAGTTTATCTATTACAGTGCCAAGGTGTGTTCCTAGTGCTCGAAATTTAATCATGTGTATTGTTAATTTATTAGAACAGTTACTGGCAAGCCTTCCTACTATCACAATCTGCAGGTGTGGTTTCAGAGCTAGCAGAGGCAAGAGACCATTCCCAGCTGGCTGTTTCCCTGCAGCCCCTCTGTGCTGGGGGGAGAGAGAAGGTGATACTGTGGGTGGAGGTGGCTAATCCCTGCCAGCTGCTAAAAACAGTCCTGGGCATGTTCAGCCCACCACTGGGGATGTACCCATTGCATCTTGTGAAAGATGAGCAAGCTGGGAAGAACTGGAGTCAGATCAAGTTTCATTTCAGGGGGCTTTTTTGCCACCACTGATTTTTCAGAGAGCCAAATCTCTAAGGAAGAACAGGTTCCACCTCTTCAGTTTGGACTGATGCATCTACCATTGGCAGTCAACACACTGATCATTTGCAGTTTAATTAAGCTAAGATGGTTGACTTTGATGCCACAGAAATGGCAAAGACTTAATGATTGTTAGACACAGAGACTTCTCTACACAGAAGATGGTGTGGCCACACCTTTTTGCATCCAGCCTAGATCTGCCTAATATGGGACAAAATACAACACATTCATGCAATTATTGAGAGAAGTCCATCAAGGAACTGTTCACGGGATGCCAGTCTCTTGTAGGAATAACACTTGGTATGGCCAGCCCCCGTGTTCAGCATGTCTCATGGGGTTGACACCTGGTGTCCCTTCATGTTTTTCTAGCTCCTGTGACTCAGCAGGATTTGATTGTGAGAGGCTGAGAAATCCAAAGCTCAGCCCACACAAGACAGAGACGATGCTGACAGGCTTGGAAAAGAGCTCAGAGCTGGCAGGGTTTGTACAGACCAGCCAACCAAGACCATGCATCTGCTCTCTGTTCATGCTTTACAGATTTTTATTGCTTTTTATAGCAACAGATCTTTTAGTGGCACTTTTAGTCACACCAGTGCCTTCTCATCTCTGCTTGGTCAAAAACCTACAGGCTTTCCTTTAAGGTGTGGAACTTGCTAATGATGCCCAGGTTGTAGCTATCTCAAAAGAAGGTCACTGCAGCATTTTTGGCAGAGGAGGAGATACACATTGCATTGAAGCTGTCTGAAGATGGAAACTTACAACTGGTTGGTGATGGATGTCATATTAGAAGCATGAAACCAGTGATCTGCAAGAGAGACCAATTACCTTTTCATATGAATTATTGCCTCCCTCTCCATCCATGCTGCAGAAAGCTGAGCTACAGATCTCAGACTACAGGAAGGAAGGGAGAGTTACTGGCAGGATACGATGATGGAATTCAACCTAATGCTTTATCCAAAATCAGCTAGTTCAGTACATACAAGTCTGCAGACCTTCAAAACATATAATTTTGGATAGAGTTAAAAAAAAAAAAAAATGGGAAAGTATCTAAGGAGAATGGGTTATTCTACCTGATTATTACTAGGTTTTTTTAGGGTTCATTTTTGTAAGCTTTTGTCTTCTGGTTTAGAACTAAGTACAAGTCTTGAAGGGATTAGATGAAATTTTAAATGATAGTAGAGATTAGAATAGGTCCTTTTTTTTTTTTTTTTTTTTTTTTT
>VZRR01002317.1:272518-296711 GCA_013398015.1 Oreocharis arfaki
TTTTTTTTTTTTTTTTTTTTTTTTTTAGTTCTGTTTAAGTAGAGCAGACAACAATGAAAACAACTGGGGCCACACTAGAGTCCATACCAGATTGAAATCAGGCAAGGGTAGCAGTTTCTCACTGTTTCCTTCACTTTTGTTAAGAAACCTTAAGAAATCTCCTTGAAGGAAAATATCAGTGATGTCAGAGCAGCAGATGGTTTGAGCTAGATAGACAGATCACAGAATCACAGAGTACGCTGAGTTGGAAGGGACTCACAAGGTTCATAAATCCCAGCTCCTGAACCTGCACAGGATCATCTCCAAAAGTCACAACGTGTGCCCAAAAGTACACACACACACAAATGGAAAAGCTACAGGACTCTCCCAATGTCTCACACTCCAGCAAACCAGCCCTCAAGCAAGGGGTTTTGAGGTTGCTGAAAGCTGTTGGGATCGCCTGGCACCCACTCCAGTGGCTGAGCATCCCTTTCAGAGGCAAAGGCTGAGCACAAATGCTCAGCTTGGTGTATGAAGAATGGAGGGGGAGGATCCAAACATGTCTAGTCCCCACTAGGCATGGCTTTAGGACAAACCATAAAATAATGAAGAAAGAGCTATTTGAAAAGTAAAGTTTGCTTCGATTTATTTTAATTTGTCCATCTTGTTCTTTCCTTCATCTTTTCTGACCAGTAGAGTCAAAAAAATTTTTTGTATTTTAGATTAAAAAAAAAATTTTTTTATTTTTAGATACATAAAAAAAGTTTTTTGGGCTAGAACTGCTAACTAGCTTGCCAGACAGATTTGGATGAAGGCTTTTTAGGCACATTGTAAATAAAGAATTATTACAAATAAGACACAGAAATGACTTTTAGGGTCACTTTCCTCTTGCCATCCCTTTCTCTTCACACAGCAAGACAAGCCATGCTTGCTGTCCTCGTAGCCAGCAGCTGCAAGCAGCGGGGGACTTTCCATGGAAGTCCCCTGTACAAGGCACACAGGACACTTCTGAGGCTGGGGCGAGCAGTGATGAGCAGCACCCTGGGGCAGCCGCAGGGGTTATCGGATTCTTCAGAGCATGGCAGAGGAGCGTTACCACAACTGGGTCACTGTGCCACTGGTGACCACAAGAAGTAAAATACAGCAATTTAGTAAATTGTCTGTAATCCAGGATAAACAAAAACACATTTTCACTTAGCATATTCCCTGAAGTCTCTAATTGCTCCTTTCCAACTTTTTACTAGAATGAACACTTTTGTTATTAATGTAAAGGAAGCAATCTGTCTTTGATTGTGCTTTTTTTTCTTCCAAAGGCTGTCCATAGGGAGGAATTAGCATGATCCTGAGCTAAATAGTGCCTTCATTTGCAACAGTGCAGCCCCACTAATTTCAGAAGCCTTCAATTTCCCTGCCTCCCCCATGTGGGAAGTTTGGAATAAATTATTAAAAATGCCAGCCCTCTTCTTTCCTTTCTGCTTGTGTGGGAGAAATGGGTCTTGAAGTGAACAGACCACGTGGGCTCTTCTGGAGCTGGGAAGAGAAGAGAAGGAAAAGGTTGGAAACACACTTACGGATGGAGGCCATGTGTATTAGAATCTGGGAATTAAGAAGCATTCACTGGATATCACAAACTTTGTCTCCAATGGGTTTTTTTCCCTTCCAACGCCCAGAGACAGTAACAATGGTCAGTAATTCAGTCAAGGTGTTGCAGATGATGGAGGACAGGTGTCTTTGACCAAAAAAGCAAAACATGACAGCATTGCTACATGTCCTTTTAGGTGATCAGTGGAGCAGTTCACACAGCCCAAATTGCCTATGGATGGGGCAGGGATCGTATTCTGAGAAGCAAAGCTAGCCATACCTTAAGATCAATATGTTAATTAAAACATTAGGATATCTTGTGTCCTTCATGTAATAACTCCCACTTTGCACCTATTAGTGAACAATCTGTTGAACTCTATGTAAAATATTATAAGGACAGTTTCTGATTATTTACTAATATGATGTAATTAAAAAAAACCCTCTAATACGCTTACATTGGGCTTTAGGTTATTAACAATTTATCGGGAAAGCCTCTTTCTCATCCCATTGGAAATGAACACCAAATCCACCTTTTCTTAGGTGAGTGCTACTGTAAATGCTTTTATAGGTTTTGCTAAGGACGCATCATCATCTGTCCCAACTACCCATCTGTACCTCTACAGGAATCACAAAAGAACACTGAGGCAACTGAAAAACACAACCAGTACTGGGAGAATAATGAAGTTCTGATCATTTGCAGTCTGCTTCGATTTTCCTTTTGTTTGCATTTGTCAGAGGACTGGGATATGCCTCTGCCGAAGGGGAGATGTGCTGTGGGTGGAACAAATGTGAGCAGGCGGGGACTGGATGAGGTATACGCAGCATCTGCTCTCAACATGAAGCCAACCTCCTGGCCCCTTGGCAAGACTGCTTTCTCAGGTCTGTGCACATCATGGGGATGTGCCTGCAGCCTCTCTGAAGATATGCCACTGGGATGGCTTCCTCCATCTGACCCTAAGTGAACACAGTTACATGTAAGGAGGTTTAAAATGCAGCATAGTCTATAGCCAGTTTCTTCCCAAGATTAACTAACTGAGGTATGTATTTTCAGCTACCTGATGTAGCTGATGTAGCTACCTGTAAACAGACACGCTGTGAACACTTTTGTGAACCAGACAGCCTAAGCAAGAGAAGAGAGAGATGGAGAAAAGTGTAAAGAAAGCTTCGGAAATGGAGTTTGGAAAGAAAGGGAGATGCAGAGAGAAAATCATGTGGAAAAACTGCTGTCATTTCTCTGAGAGATGGATGATGCTCAGTGACAGCACTGATCCTCATGCAAGCAGGCAATGCAGTTACTGCTTGACGAAGGAATCTGTCATTAAGCTGGCAAATATGTAAAAAAAATCACAAAACTTTGTACATCTTTTTTATGCATGGTTTTTGGGATGTTTTTAAACAGCCATGTCAAGGCCCTTGCCTGCAGGCTATTGTTGTCCACAGTGACTCTCCATCTGTCTCAGATGCACACAGGGAAAAACCACATTCATCATTATTGATTACTTTAGGTCTTGAAGGCCTTTGTAATGGAAAGGCCGATGTCAGTGTAAGACAATAGATAGAGTGAGACCTTTCCCAGGCTTCTTTGTTTAGGCTCAGCGAGTGCCTCAGGCACTTTGTGTATATGTCTAAACCAAACATCAGTCAAAAACCTGTCATGTCCATGGGATACAAAAAGCTGGTATCTCAATGCGTGAGAGAATTTCATCGCCAGGGTCAAGTTTACTTTGAAGACCATGTCATGAGGGGAGAAACGTTTTGGATTTTTAATAGGACAAAAGTCAGTGTTGTTCATTTCTAGGGTCTCAGATTGTCTTAAAACTAGAGATAGGATCCAGAGTTGCGTTGTAGCTGGGACTTTCACATCATGAACACTCAGAAACACTGGAAATCACTCATACTCACTGCTTCATTGTAAATCTTGCCCATAAAATCAGCAGACAAAATTACTCCTGTTAAGTAAACCCCCAGTACTTCAGCCTATAGGAACAAACTGGGATACAAAAAGATTATATTCAAAGCTGATCTGCAGTAGCAGTACCAGTTTCTGGTGACAGTTTTATGTCATCTGCTATAAGAACCCAGAGAACAGCTGTGGTCAAATACCCTGCATTGTAAACTGATGCAGAATAAAGCTTAAAAGGCTTTAACCTTTCGCCATCTTGTTTCCAAAACAATTGTAAAAAGTCATTCCATTTTGGGAAGGCAAAGGGAGTGAGGAATGGGAACAAATATTTAGAAACATACAAAGAGATTTAGCAAAGAAACTTTTTGCAGATTTTTTTTGCATTAATTCGTTTCTTTCCTTTTTTCTCTCCCATTGTTCTTTATACAAATAAACACAGCATATGTACTCCATCTAACTGCACAATCAGAGAAAGCTTTTAACCATTTCCTACTTTCTGTATCTGATTTTTTCCAAAAAATAAAACATTACATTTGCTATATTGAAATTTCAGCTTGAGCTACTTATACAGAAACTTAGGAAAATGTAGAAACAGAAAGAAAGCTGAAGATGGTAACCTAAAGACATACCTTAAGTCCATCTGCAGGCCAGTCAACTAAAAAGCTGTCTGTGGAGTACAACAGGCTCTTTGTCATGAGGAAACGACTGTAGGAAAGGTTTTATTGCTTTCTTTCTTGTGAGTTGCATCTTTTGAGATTAAATTCTGAATTTTATCAGTTCACTGAAAAAGTCATGTTTCTGAAGCCTGCACCACCACTCCAGCCGAATACTAGAAAAATGTAAGTAAGAGATGTGGCCTCCTCTCAGTAGGTAAAATAAAGGATCTACAAAAATGGAAAAATGTCAGGGTAGTTTAGCAGCCATTCAATGCTGTTCCTGCAGGGTGTTCTCCTCTGCAGCACCACTTAAGCCGTGTTTGGCCAGCTGCTCCCACTCACACAAACTCCACAGCAGTGCCTGAACCCAGCATTAGCAATACCCCATGGCCCTGTCTTTAAGCTCAGTCATTCCTCTTCAGGTATTCTGAAGTGCTTTGCACTACTGTCACTGTGAAACTTTCTTGGAAGAGCAGTGAAGTCAAGGACTCCCAGGGTTGCATTTAGGTACTTGCATCCAATGAAGAAATTTGTACAAAAAAACCCTCCCAAAGCCCATTTTTAGTTGAAAGAGGCTAATGGCAGGAATTTTTGCAACCATGCCTATCCAAAAGTCATCTTGACTCTCCTGGGCACCTCAGCACCTTGGGACTTGCATGCTTTCACCCTCACTTCCAGGGTTTTCATTGGCAAATGAAACAGTGCATGGGAACATTTCTGGTCAGTGGGATAGGTTTGTCTAGACTAACAAACTCTGAGGATGGCCCATGGTATTAGATATGCCCATATCAACCAACTTTCTCTCAAGCAATTCCTGAGCATGGTTTGGGAGCTGGAGGGTTCTAGGGACCTTTCCCAACAGGCACCATGTATGAGGTCTCCCAGCTGCGAGGCGGAAAGAAATTCCTACCATAGATGTGGGCTATTCTGTGAGCCAGCTGACTTCAGTGTCCAGGAAGATCTTCATCCATTTAATTTATTAATGCAGACCTAGCTGAAGACAGTGAAATCTGGTGTGGCCCTGGGTTTACCTGGCTCTCACTGGTGCTGATGTCAGTGCACTGGAACCACATCAGCGTGCAGGAAGGAGTGAAAGATCAATAGTCATGGATAGTGAGCAAGAAAGGACCTGCATTCAGCCTGTCCCCCGAGTGCTCCCACGCCTTGGCGAGTGGGTTCTTGCTCCTGCTGAGGAGCTGATTGTGCGTTTTTATGTAATGACTCTTTAATGGATACACATTCCCAAGGAGATGGAACAGGAAAACCGCCGTAATTGTGCCACGACAGAACAAGTTCTGTGGAGCTCTATTTCCACTTAAAGAGAGGAATTTTAAATTATATTTATGAAGGGAAAACCTCATGCATGTCATTAATTGCTCTAGTCAATGACTAAAGAAATTCAAACATACATTTGAAAAAATATAGATGAATCAATAAAAAATTAATTTTTAATAAGGGCAAACTTCCAGGACTAATTAACTGCCTAGGCTGATATACATGATGACAAAGGCTGGTATATCCAAACTAGAGATGGAAAAAATTTTTAAAAATAATTAGAAAAGTAACTCCCCCAGATACTGATTCAAATCAACTGAAGAGAGTAAAAAATTAATGCTGATTCAGGAAATATTTAATCTCTTCAAAAGGGGAAAATATTTTTTTTGTTACAAATAAAATCAATGGTTTAAAATAAGTGGTAAATAAAGCTACTTAATCTCAAGAGAAAGAAAATTAGGTCTTATATAGCAGCTAATTGATTAATTATTTAAGTTTATTCAAGTTTTAATCCTGGAATTCAAGCAAATGCTAGGATTATAAATAAAATTCTATGGCATATCTTTCTTTCAAACATGTTAATGTATTGTAATGTGACTTTTTGAACATGTGTTCAAAGCTATTTTTGGAAGACATGGGAAGACTAAGACATGGGCCATGTTATATTACATTTCCAAGTACTCAAAAGTTTGTATTTGCACAAACTATTATTTTTATTCATTTATTATTTTCCTTTTTTTTTAATGTTCTATTCTTAATGTTTTTCTGGTATTATTTTTCTAGGCTGTTGATCAAACTAAATTGTGCACTCAAAAGTTCACATGTAATTCCTACAAAAAATCATGTCTGTGTTCATGGCATATGCTACTGTAATGTCATACAAAAATAAATATGATATCCTCATTCTTAAAAGGCTGAGACTTTAAGTGGTAGAGCTATGAGAAAACGATTTAAGATTCAGAATGGAGCTATCTGCAGACTGAGGTAACAGTCAGGGTTAATGGAGGGCAGAATCAAACAGGTGAAAGATCTCTGAGGACAACTATAGAGACATAGGAGAGACCACAAGGCTCCCAGATCCAAAACCACAGCTGCAGCTCTAAGCTCATCTTTCAGTCAACAATACATTTGAGGCTGCTTTTTTTTACCCCTCTTTATTTAAATGCAGACTTGAAATTCCTACCTTTGTCAAGAATTCAGGCTTGAACATGTTCACCTCAAAATTATGACAGCATTTATATGACAAGATGCTGCTTGGTAGATACAAAGAATTTTAAAAAACCCCTTCTAACAGAGTGTCTGTGATTTTAGTTCCCACTGAGTATAAAAACAAATGAAATAATTTAGTTTTCACATTTCTTACCTAGATGAATGCCAACAAGCATTAATACTTATTTCTGTGAGCTATTCCCCCATAAAAACAGAAGGAAGCTCTAGGTGTACTCACAGATGAATCAGTAACTGTCAATGAGGACAGAATAATTTTTTTCCAAGTTTGCCTCATGGTAAAATTGAAGTACTTTTTCTTTACTGATTTTTTTTCTAAAACTATAGAAAAGCACGTTATCTACCCTGAAGTAAAAATACATCTTTCTCAGTAAAAAACATCCCACCTGGATTTTACAGTGAGTTCTGAAAATTATATATCCCTTCTCATGCTTTTTCAGCCATTATATTGATTGCTACGTAAAATTACTGAGTTATTGCAGCTGTCACTGTCTTTTGAAGGTTATGCAACTCAAAACAGTTAAACTAACCTTTAGTCTGACCTTTGTAAGCCATCAAAACATTATTTGAAGCAGCTCTGTTTAACCATTGATGATTTCTAGGTACATTTGAAATAATATCTGAAAACTGAAGGCCAGTGTCTCCTTTGGGAAGATTAAATTCCACTTCCCACACAATATCTTCTAACATTTTTAAACTTACTTTACTGAAAGTAAATCAGTCATTGAATGAAGAACATTTTCTACTATGTATGAAATGAACAAGCCAAGCAAGCAAAAACAATTAGTTAGCCACAAGCATCCTCATCCATTTGCCCACAAGAAGGGCAGATTCTTTTCTAAGGAATTTAGATATTATATAGTCTCCAAAGAAGCCTGTTGAAACAGTTGTGAGAGTGAATGCGGATAAAAAGCGTGAGGTAACAAACCACACTGTGGTGGGGATAAACTAGTTGTCAAAGCTTGAGTCCTCATAGTTTTAAAGTTTTAACAAGCTCTGAGGAAAACAAGCAAAATTGAAGTCAGTACCACAGCAGCGCAAGAAGAAGGGAATCCATCTGAAAGGCTGAATATTTTGTTCATGTAGACAAATTCACTTCATATTAGATGTCTGCTAAGTAGACATAATACATTCTTGTAAAATTGAAAAAACCCCAAACAACCACTTTTAGATTTGGTCCTTTGTGCAGTGATTTAATGGGAAGGGAGTGGTGACCCTTTGCAGAGCAGTGATCTGGAACTGTGGACCTGAAGGAGGGAGGCTGGCAACGGCTGTAGGCTGATGTCATTGCTGCCTGACAACACATTCCTGGCTTGCCTTGGCTTTTCTTGCTGGACTGACTATGTTCCATTTGTCAGAATTCCTTGAATTGTGCAGCAACAAACACATGCACAATTAATTTTCTCATATCACATACTTAACCTTACAGTGTCCTAGTTTGCCTTATTCTAGTGCTATTGCTGGTATAATGCATTTGTTCCACTTCCTATCCATAAGAGTGAATGTGAAGGATTTTTAAAGAATACCATTAAGCATTTTAAGCCTTGATATACAGACATTGTCAGAGAAGAGATTGATCATGAGTCTTGTTCCGTTTTCTCCAGTCCAAAACTCCTATGTCTCTTACAGAAAATATCTCAAGGTTAAACCCTACCTGCACTGAACAGGAGAAAATATCTTAATGAGATAGGTATGGTAAGGGTAAGAGACACATTTTTCATCTTCGTATTCATATTGAAATACTTACATGATAGTTAAAAAACAAAGCTATGAGATTACTTTAAATAGGTCTCTTTGTCCATACTAACCATGCCTTGGTGATTATAAACATAAAATAGTCTCCTTACTCTCAGACATGTCCCACAAAGTCATCTATAGTTTCCATCAAAGGGTAACCAAAGCCTAAACAATGACTTTGATTATTCTTCAATATGAGTAAATTTGGTCATTTTAAAGGGCAAGTCCCTTTCGTTTATTACCAACAAGGAAGATGTAAAGGAGTAAGAAGATAACATTTGATCCGGTAAGACACAATTTCCATTTGGTCTTTGCTCTGTGCAGGTGAGGAGAATTATGTGCATCAGGGTTTGCCAGTTCAAGTATGTTGCAAGGACTAACATTGCTTTTCCATGCTGTTCCCTTGCATACATTAAGCTTTCCTGCCAAGAAGTGTGTAACTGTGGATTTGCTGCCAGCATAGCTCCGGTGGCCAAACAGAGCTGCATGTGCAAAACAGCCATGTGTACAAAGTGGCACAATTTTTGGCTATTTGAGCCCTGTCCTACAGTTCAAACACGGAGACTTCTCTAAGAAGATCCTACTTCTTTGCTACCCAGTATCTCCCCTTCACTGATTAAAGCCAGTGTTTTAATTTAACTCAAATTTCTACAGAATGTTCTTCACATAAAACCATCCACATAAATGAAGCAGTTTTCTACTTGGAGAAAGATCAGGAGACTGAGACCCAATATGCAGCCACAGCATGTAACAGCCTTTGTTTCCTCTATTTCACAGAGGTGTTTGAACTTTTTTAAAGGACAGACACAGTCTATGGCATTTAATACCTATATGGTTGATCACAACAGATATCTAATTCAAAACACAGAGGTATTGTATTTGAAAATGTTCACCTAGTGGTTTGACATGTGTACTTGTATACCTTGGTAAAATCATTTCCCTTTAGTTTGTATAGAGACAGAGAAAAAACTTACTGTGACAGAGGGAAGTTAATTCAGCTTTGGGCACGAGTAATTGAGTTTAGCAGGAATTCTACTAGTGATGAGGAAGGTGACTCTAAACACCATGTGCATTATTTCAGGTTGTAGTTCTGCAGCTCAGCTGCTCGGTTCTCCATTCTCTGGCTCCAGTGCTGCATCACTAACACTGAAAAGAGCAAATACAAAACAGTGAATTTTCCACAGATTTGTCTGCAACCAGTTAGTGTGACAGCCAGGTAACAATTGCAGTAGCTCAAGTGCATTTCTATTCCTGCAGAACAGCTTCTGACATACAGAAGCCTTAGTGCTCAGGCCTCTGCCAGGAAGGTGGGATTTACTCTTTGTGCATCAGAGTATCAACAAGCTGTATTGAGCTGAACTATTTAAAATTATTTTATGCCATCTGAAGAACAAACAGATTGAGTTTGGTTTCTTATTTTCATTGTTTTTTAAAGAACAGGAGAAGCACCCTTTAGTCTACAGGGGTTCTTCAGCCAGAGGCAGATACTGGAAGAAGTGATGCTCTAAAGGAGCTGGCTGTCCAGCATGCCACTGCACAACTACAGCCACCACACCAGCACAGGGGGTGCTGGCTAATTCAGTCCCAGTGGAGTGAGCAGGGTCAGCCACTGCGAATATCACCAAGCTGTTCTGCACCCAGCTGTCACCCCAGCACAGCCCCATCCTTCACAGGGTCAGGGGATCCAGGGGGAGCCATTGGCAGGGGATCACTGTTGGAGCAGTCCACAGGATGCACCTACCCAACCATGAGGAAACTTTCTTTCATGGCCGTGCCATAAGAGCAGAGCAAAGGGCAGACAGGTTTGAGCCTACTACCTACAGTCATCCTCCTCAGCAGAAATGCAGAGCTCTGAAGTCACAGTGGTGATCAACATGCTATAACTGAGCAATCTAAATACGTGTCTATTCCAGAAGACTGAACTTGAAAATGTTTCTTCTGACCTTTCTCAAACACCATTCTTTATCGTTGCCAACTAGAATTCCAAGCAGTTTAATCAGTGAAAGATTTGGAGTGGTGATGGATATGAGTGGGGGTTATGACTATTTTTCAGTTTTGTAGATGTTTTAGGCACAAGCTGAGCAATGTTTTTTAAGCCTCCTAGACCTCTGACCAACTCAGAAAGTTATTTCCCTACACCATGCCATCCTCATCATGTCAAGGAAGCTGCAAGAGGCTTTCTCTTTTATTCCAGTCCAGTGGCACACATTTCATCTTGTCACGCAAAGGAAAGCAAGCAAGGAAGTGGAGGAGTGTGAATTTACTCCGCTTGTCTAAGCTCACAGGTAGGTCATGAATGTTGTGATCGCTGGAACGTGACCTGACATGGCATCACAGTGAAGCAATTTAGCAGGTGGTAGAACTGTGGTGATATGAAGCAAACACTCTATCAGTGATTTCAATTTGCATCTGCATGCGCAGATGTCATGGTTAAGCCCTTCCATTTCAGGAGGCACTTCTGATCCTAAGCACTCTTCATTTATCAAAGATAATGAGTAGAAAATGTGAAATGCAAGTTAGAAGCTAATTGCTGTAACACCTCTTCTTATAGACAAATTGCCAATGACATTATCTGTCTTCACCAAGCCAAAAAAACTACACCCAGTTCCAGTCACAAATGCTTTTCCTACCAAACAGCCATCAGACACATATTTTACTCCACAAAACTGGGAGAGAATAGCTGTTTACACTGTTTACAAATGAAGTGTACATCTCCCCATAACTAACTGGCATGCAGTCACAAGGATGCCTTTGCTATCCTGGACTCCAGAACTGAGCCATGTGGACACCAGTCAGCACACTCCTGAAAAAGCTGGGCACTCCCATCCAGGAGTCCATTGGTATGCTCAAATAAGCAGCTCGTGACACAGCCCTTCTAGCTTCTGTCTGCATGTGTGTGTTGGGAAAATCTTTTATATGGAAGATGTGGGTGCCCTTCTCCACTACAACTGTTTTTTTGAAGTCTTTAAAGGTTTTTACAGCACGGAAGAGCTTCCTGAACCTCTCTCTTTAGTCTCTGTACCCACCTGGGCTGAGGCCAGACACTTCAGTTGCAGGCAGATATCTCACTATTCAAAATTATTTCAAAGGTATCTCCTTCCTTTGACTTAAATCTGAATCCCAGACTTGTTAGGCTCTTAACAACCTAGGAGACAGTTACAAGCTTCCCTGCTATCTGTCTGCTATCAAAGGCAGACAGAGGGACAATTACTCTCACGCTAGAGCACTGAGAGCAGCATTATTATTTCCAGATAGTGTCAAGAGCAGTCTGCCTTGTGAATTCTGTTCTGATCATGGCTATCAGTCATTACACCAGCAGAGAAACTCTGGGAATTGTGTGTGTGCCACCTCTTTCAGGAAGATTACTCTTGTACAGTATATTGTCCTCCTGTTTTGCTACTATAATAGAAGGTATATTAAGTTGAAAAAAACCTAGAGAAAAACTGTTTACTTTATCTCTCTTGTTCCCTCTTGGAGATCGAGGGAAAGCCATGACAGTAAGAAAAAATGCATTGTGATTAGAAAAGCCTTGGTAGATCCTTATTTAGGAAAATGAGTGTTATTCAATACCATGGTGTACAATGTGCTTCCCACGTAAGAGTCTCGTTGGGAGCCATTGGCTCCAAATGAACAGCAGCAATTCTGCTGACTCAGAGAGGAAGAAAAAGACTAGAGGTTAATGCTAAACAACTACTTTTTAAGGAATCTGTATTTCCTAAGAAAAAGGAACTAAAGCTGTAAACTAACTGCGTAACAAATTGCAGGCATTTTATTGCTAGGTGTTGTGCTAGTTTCATGGCTTATGGCCTTGTTGTCTGCATAAATTACAAAAGATCAGAAAAATAAGTTCTTTCTTTTAATATATATCCAGCTACAATAAAGCAACTAATCATTGAGCAATATGTGAAGCTGTCTTAGTAGAAATGGCCTTTCCGGAGAACATGGAGTGAAATCAAACTTCCTCTATTTGAGACCGACAGTTCAAAGAAAGGTTTTAATCGAGGTGGTTTCTTGTGTAGGCTTCTTTGTATTTACACACTCGACAAGTCTTGAAGAGCTCACTTTTAAGCATACAAAATGAAAACTTCATCTTGCATCAAGTTCTTTATGACTGGTCACCCTCCAAAACCATGTAGCTATCTCCTAACATTTTGATTTGTATTGTACCTAGCCCATTGTGTGGAGCAAGAGCAAGGAAAATGCAAGCCAGAAGAAGTACTACACGGGGAAGTTCTCCACCTGTGTGTTGTTCTTCTGTCTTCACAACAACTACCAAACAAGCAGTTCAGAAGAACTTGGAGAAATGGAAAAGGGGTTTATTCTCTTGTGAATTAAAAAAAAAAGTCATTTTCCTAAACACCACACAGCTATCACTCAAACTTCTACAGATGGATAATAATGTATGTGATATTTTAGGAGCCAATGCTCAAAAAATCTCCCATTTTCTTTTTTTGTAATATCTTTTTGAAGTGAAAACTGTGTTTTGCCAAACCCTCACTTTTGTCTGCAAAGTTCCTGATTTTATCAGTGTTTTCCATCAAGTCTAGAAATATCCGTTTGTTTTATTCACACCTTCTACTTTTTTCTTCCATTCACCAGAAGGAATTTGCATTTGCACCAGAACAACTGAAATCCAAGTTTTCCGTTTTCTAATCTCATTCAGAGGGCAAGAGAAAAAGCAAAGAAAATATTTTTCAGTCTTTATTGATCAATGACTCATTATAGAACATTTTGTGTGCACTCTCAGGATAAATTCATGAGCCACAGGAAAATGTGGGTTAAACTAAACTGTTCAGTAATCAATGGATTTGATCTGCTGATCAAGTATCAAATATCTGTTGATAAAATATGCAGGTATTACAAAGGTTAGAAGAGCAGTCAGAGCAATTTGTCTGCCCTGTACACCATGCCCAGTCAAGCAAAATGTGTTTTCAAAACAGAAGCTTGGGCAACTGGAAAGAAAGAATGGAGATCAGCCCTCCACAATGGGGAACTGCCTTGGGGCTCTGCAAGACAGCTAATTGAGCAGAACACCTCATATTTAAAAGCAGAAAATATTTTGGATGAAGAAACAGGGAAATAATATTGAGTGGCAAAGAGATGGCACTTTCTCTGCATATAGCACCCATAAGTTCACTGCTAGAACACAGTGCTCTTTGGGAAGATACAGCTTCAAAAAAGGAGGCTGAAAATTTGAAGAGGGCTTAGGGATGGACGGTTAAAGCAGGAAAATACAGCTGTTTGCCAGAGACTGAAAAACCTTATCTGTTTATGTTTATTCAAGAGGTTAAGAAGTTATTTGATTACAGCCTACATACATTTACAGTGAGGAAGGGTTTGAACAAAAATAATGCCTAATGAGATACAGTACTTGGAAGATGAAATGCAACAAATTCAGCCTTGGACTCTAAAGGTCAGTGTCAATAACAAACCAGTAGCTAATAGATGTGTAACAGATTTACCATCTGTTAAAGTTTTGAGGACAAAAGTGAATGGGGATCCAGTTTTCCTTGCTTCCCCCCCCCCCCCACCCCCCGCCATCATATGCCAAATCTGGCTACCTCCTTGCAACCATTCTGTTAGCCATTCAGACACAACAAATTCAGAACTACCAAAAATGCTAAATGAAAATGTGACTTCAGCAAGGAACCTGATGCTATAACATACATACATAATATAGAAAGTATATAGTAATATATTATCATAGTATTATATGTTCTATATCTATTTTATATGTTTATATTTTTACTTGTATGATGTTTTATATACAAAATAGACATCTATAATATAATGTGTTAGACAAAACCCCTTTTTCTGTTGCAGGAAATGTGGCTCATCTTGTTTTCACATGATATCAAGTGTGCATTTCCTTCAATGACTAAAAAATTTATTAATGAACTTTGAATCAGCCAAAGCTTCTGCAAGCAAAAGCATAGCTTCATATCACCACAAGGATGGTAAAAGAACTTTTCTTTGAAAAATGCAAACACAAAGGAAATGTATAGAGATAACTGTAAATCATCTAAAATTACAAGCAAGCAATTTTTACATGCTTACTTTTTACTCCATTCCCATGTGCATGATGGTCATCCCACGAGCTCCCTGAATGCTGATCACCAGTCACACGCCCTGACCTCTACACACTGCACTGTACCATCATTAACATTTCTGCACAAATCATCTTAATCTTAGGTGGCCATTCATCCCAAAATCACTGACATGACAGAGTGTGAGAATTGAAACTCACCTCTTTCAAGGAGCACAGCACTTCATCTTCCAGCTGACACACACTGTCCCATAACTGCTTCCTCCAGGAGACAACAGCCTATGTCCTGAGTCATGATAGGGTTAGTAAAAGTCACCACAAAATACATTAGTTACCAGAGGTGGCTGACTGTCAGAGCTGGTTGGAGTATTTTATTCTGCTTGTTACAGATACATAGCATGACAGAGAAATGTCTTGAATGTCTCACCCTGAGTGGCTTCTGTTCAAAGCACTGTAGAATGTTGTATAATGCAGACCACATTTCTGGCCAAATAATCATAACATGTTTGCTAGTATCAACAAATGCCAAATTCATAGGCATAGAGATGTAAAAATCCCAAAAGATTGAAGCAGCCGGCATCTTTAAATTTACATATGCTTTACAGGAAAGTCTCTTCTGAGTGGGGAGCACTCCATCCAGCAGTGATGCCTGAGGTTCAGGATTAGTTCTGTAGCTCATGAAACAATTTAGGAAAGCTGCTTTCCTATGAAATTGCATCCTTTGTTTCTTTTTCTCTCTTCTACTTATGCAGCAGGAATTTCTGCCCCTGACGTGGTTGTTGCTGTCTTCTCACTATGGCCCTGCTTAGGCAGTGCTGGCTCGGCAGCCCATGGGCACAGGCTGGCCAGCTGGCTGAGCTCTAGATGCTTTTCCTTTCTCAGTAGCACAGATGTGTATCACCTCCTCACAGTGCAACTATTTTCATAAAACTCTAAATACTCAGACTGTAATGAGACTGAGACTGTCACCTCTCTGACAGTTTGGACTTAAAGCGGCCAAGGATTTAGTAAGGGATGAGGAAAAGAGTGGGAAGGTGTTAGACAGACACTGTGATCATGTAAGCTGCATTTCCTTCAGGAACCATTTAGTAATTTCAAGAGAGTGCTCTAAGAAGCACAGAAAATATTTCTCAGCTGTAAAATTTGCCTCACCAAGACACCTACAGAGCTTGCTCTGCTCAAGTGACCAAAATGGAGACTGAGAGGTAACATGGTTATAGGTGAATAAATGCTCTCCCAAGATGAAAATAAAGATTTATATATATATATATAGTAGAATAAACTGTAAAGAGAATCAACCATTTCAATACATAAAGACAGATAAATCTGAAAAAACCCAAGTAGGTTAGCAATTAACTGATTAATTTCTGGCATGTGTGCACAAGTTTTGGTTTCAGCATCCCTCAGTGTGCTCAGGTGAGGGACTGGTGACTTTTCCATAGGACATGGCCGGGTCAGAGACAGAACATCAGGCTCCGTGTAAAGACTGTCTAAGTAATAAATGAGAGTCCAAATAACTGAAAATGCCATTTTGGATGATCTTATGCACTTTATTTACTTTAAAAGTCATTGAGTAAAAAATTAAATGCCAAGTTAAAGTTGTCTGAAATCAAGATATATAATGAAAGTGACAAAATGCAATTATGAGTACAAGGATTAGTTGTACACTGCATTACTGAATTACAATAGCACGTCTTCCTCCCTTCCTTCTTGCTGAAGTATTACTTACAAAGGTTCATAAAGTGACTAATGTATTAAAAGCTTAAAGTTTTGGCCACATTAGCTGAAGAAAGGTTAGTGTGAATACTGCAACAATGTCCATATTAGAACATAACTTTTCTGTTTTAACAAATCATGATGCTGCAGCTCACAACAGCAATAAAACTGCAGTGCTTATAAATCACTCCATAAAAGAGAGTGATTTTTTTTTTTCATGATAACAAGGCTAGGAATATTTCAGTCCCAAATGACTAAAACAATTCTTTGTTTAAATAGGAAGGAAGCTTGGGGAAAAAAATCAAGGAAAGCTGGATATGCTGTGCTTAGAGGGAGAGCCTTATAAGTCACTAATGACAATGTGTTATTTTGAATGAGGAGAGGAAAGGGAAAACAGTGACATAGCAAAGAGATGTTTTAACAATAACACTTTGGAAGTCTCATGAATAGACTACTGACCTTTACTGCAAAACACTGAGGCACAAGACTCCTACAGAGGTCTGCATTCATTTCACAAAAATAAATAGTATCAAGGCATTGTTTTAACCAGTCAGAGCAAACACACACACGAGAATTTGTGCTTTAGTGTTGTACTTCAGGCAAACATGAACAAACACAAGAATAGAAAGAAGTGAAGCACAACGGAGGGAGTTTCATTCAGACCCCCCTGATTCTTCTCACTTTATTTAACAGGTTTTCCATGTTTTTTGAGTGGTGATGGAAAGAGTTTTAGTTAATACTGTTTTCTGAATGTGGCTTGTGTGCTGTAGATTTCTCACAATAAGTCTATCCTTCCTTGACATAGCACACAGTGTCTGTTTAGTGTGTGCTACACCAGATAAGGTGGGGAGCTGCACAGAGTAGAGCTGAATGGTACTTGCAGAAATAATGAGCTACATTTCCATATGCCTATCAACACTTCAGTCATCAGCACACTATCACCATTGACCTGTCTAGTCAAGCGTCAGGTAGATAGACAAGCTTCCCCTTCTGCTTTTTATATGCAGGCAGTATTAAACTGTGTAGTCTCAGGGACACTACAACAATGCAGCAAACCTTACAGGCCAGACCAACACGTTACAAACAGTAGCTGTTCTACTTGTATGCAAGCAGCCTCCTTGGCTAAAGTGTTACCAGCTTCCAGGAACTACAGGGCCATGCTGCTGTAAAAATGGGACAAAATGTGAAACAGGAACTGAACTCACAGCTTGTGTTCACTCACATCTGGTAGCCCACAAAACACGCTCTGCTATGAGTTGTACAGTCTCCAGCCTTTAGCAAAGATCTGAGTTTTCAAGGTGTGAGAAGACAAAGCGAAAGGCGATATTTTTAATTAGCAATACAATCATAGGCTACAGAATTCTGTGCTACTATGCCCTTTAAAGTAAACAAGGGGCCATAGGGGAAGAGTTTGTGGAAAGCAGTGCATTTCTTTTAACTGTGGCTCAGAGGCAGTGCTGGCAAGCAGCAAAGCAATAGCATCCGTGCACATGGCACAGAAAGCTCATTGTAATGAGAGCACGAGTGACTCAGGGCACTGGAATGGGATACGGCACCTTTCACCTCCAGGTCACTGGTTTCCATCCATTTGCAGCTAGCTGGGACTAGAAGTTATTACTATCAGAAGGGCTTCCAGTGAAATGAGTCAGTTGTCTCCGTGCAGCCTGGAAGGGACAGCTGCCCAGACCCCACACACCAGCCCCACAGTTATTACCCTGGAATAACACGTACTGTTCTCCAGGCTCCAGCCATGGCTATCCAATAATCACCCGAATGGCCTGAAGCTCTGGGGGCCACCAGGCATACACTGCTGCCTTCTGTTTCACACAATAACAGGCACGTTCACCCCACTGAGAAAAAGACAAAGACCTTCTCATGTCCCCTTTGTTCCTCACTTCTCTTTCCTTAGAAAGATCTGCAAGAAATGTTGTCTACATTTCTCTGTAGTTTTTCTACTTTCACCAAGCCTAAGCATTGAAAAGTGATTGGCCATGCCACAAAAATCACGAACATTAAAAAGCATATTCTATTTTCTATTGTTCAGTTTTCTTTTTATTTTTACATTTGGTTCACATTTTCAACTTATCTTCTTCCCTTCTTTCTTCCTTTCTCTTTCTTTCTCTCTCTCTTTCTTTCCTTCTCTCTCACTCTCTTTCTTCCTCTCTCTCTTTCTCTCTCTCTCTCTTTCCTTCTCTGAGGAATTTTGAGATACTCATACAGATCCAGAAGCACAGACTCCAAGAAAAATTGTGATTATTTCTTCATAAAAACCAGGAGCTGACAACACTATATGCTAGTGCTGATTTAACACACTAATACTCACATTCCATGCAGTGCAAATGTCAGTAACTGGCTTCCAGTGGAGCTCAGAGGAGGTTAGGAAGATGGAGAATCAACTATAACATGCTTGGTTCGGGGCCAGAGAGACGGATATTGGGTCTTTGTCTACTGCAAGTCTCACAAAAAGGCCTGTAAAGAAATTAAGATTCTCTGGTACAAACTCAACACAGCTGTGGTCCCAGTTGCTTCACATCTCTCCCTGCAGAGGCAGTTGGAGGCTAAGTCTTTGCATTCTCTTAGAAAGCACAAAAGTCTCTTGATCATGTCACAAAAAAATATTTCACAGGTTTTGATTTTAACTCCGAAAGTTAATTTTCCTCTTTGTGCCATTATCCACCCTACAAGAGTATTCATATAAAAGATCATGGCAAAGAACACTCTGTCCTCAGAATATTAATTTCTTATTGCATTTTCACATATGCCATTCAATTTATTTGCCCATTACCTGTTTCCTCCATATCTCTGTGCTTCTTATACTTCCAGGCTGCCCACTGCAGCTTCCCAGTGCTGCTGGCCACGGGCCAGGACCACAGCAACTGACTACATCAATCACTTCAGCAATTTAATCACAACCCTTCCTCTAGTTTCTCCTTTATATCAAGGAAATGGCCTGCAAATCTCACAGGCGACACATTCAGGAATGAAAACCTAATCACTGCTCAGTCGAGCCGTGACAGGGCAGTGCTGAACCTTTCTACTCAGGAAACTGCTCTGCAGAAATACATCAGGGTAGCAAACTCCTGCTCATCTGGTCATGCAATGTCCCATCTCAGACGTCCTTTGAATTCAGGCCCTGAAAGTCGTTCACTGAAAGCTTTGTCTGATATCAGGAAGCAAAAACATGTTACCTTCCTTCTGACTCCAGAGACACACTCCAGAGTCACACAGCAGGCAGGAACTATAAAAAGCTTTAGACATTGGATGCTAGGAATGCATGTCATAGTCTAAAATCCCTACACAGTGTTAAGCACTTAGATATTTAGTTTCAAAGTATGCAACACTTGTCAGTGAAAAACAGAGTAGAAAGAGGGATGTGATTTTTTCCTCCCACCCTATAAGAGATACCAGTGCAGAAGAAAGATCCCTCACAAAAAGGTCTACAGGTATGCTCAGATACCTGTTATCCCTCTACTTATGCATATTTTTACTTTTAAAACATGGCTCAAGGAGAACAACTGCCACTCACATTTAAGCTCCCTCTACCACCAAGGCAAATGGTTTCCAGAAGACTACCTGGTACTTCAGAAAACATACCTTAGCCACCACCTTCTGCACTCTGTTGGGTAAAGGAGAAGGAGAAAGACAACATTCAATCCTTTTGAAACTTGTAAGATTCAAAGCATTGGAAAGAGAGGATAACATCAGCAAATCTGTAGCCATGACCAGCAAAGAATTGTGTGTTATGGGCTTTAGTCCAGGATTCCCAGGACTCTGAGTGGGTTTGCTGGTACTGATTGGAGGAGATAATGGAAATAAATATGTAAGGCATTCTATGGATTTTTTTAATAAATCACACTCACAGAGGTGTCTACAATGAAATTTAAGTCTTATGTGTCTGAGCCTCTGTCAATAATAGGTCTTGTATTTATCAGTATATTATGCATCAAGTGTGCATTAACGGATGTTCATGAGCTCTCTAGAGGCCTGAACAAGCATTTGAACCAAAATCGCTAGGATTTTGCAGTCCAGTATCCTGTTTGAAATAATTATTTCAGGGTGACCAAACCTGAATACTTTTTTCTTGACTTTCTAATAAACGGAAATTAACTAGATTTCCAGCTGACTTAGATAATGCTAAAAAACTTAAAGTATTGTTAATGACATTCTTCTGGGCTGTAGGACACTTCAGTTCCACTGTTTCTGCTCCCTGACGGATGAATTGGGAAAGTCAAATCCCTCTGATTTGAACAAAAGAAGCAAACAAAAAGAGCAAGCTAAAATATAACCCAAATCTTGGAATTCAGATTGCCCTACTTAGTTTAAACTGAACTGCTGCATGTTTTGAGACGCACTTATTGCTAATAGTAATATCGAGGGTTTTCTTTATTGTACCACAACTGCTTGAAGCTAAATTATTGCTCCTAATAAAATAAAGCCTTAAATATAGCAGGTTATTTTCTCCACCCTGTCTGACATGAGCTATCATCTGGGGTTTTTTTCTTCCTTTCATGGACACCATCTGTTTGTGACCATTAAAATCCATTTTCTATGCTGAAGGGATGGGAATTCAGAGGGATGTGTTCAGCCACTGTCCAAACAGAACTATCATTCCTAAGGGATCCATTACACTTTGACACACCCAAGTATTTATGAGCTATAAACTGCTGGCCTAAAATGGCGATTAATCACCCTGTGAGACACTGACAATGACAGAGCATCCTGTAGCTGAGAAGGGAGAGGGGCTGGATGGGGTTCGAGGTTTTGGGGTTTTTTTGAATGAGCAGTGTTATATGGCATCAAGTTTTTCCCCCTATGGCACCTCGTTTCCAAGCCATTTGCTCTGACATTCCTCACAGCCAACGTTAAATTAACAGATGTCTTGGAACTGGACACCGAATGAGACCGCTACAAGGCCACCACTCCTCTGCAGCATTGTCTCTCTGGAGTCACCACCCACGCGATGTCAAAGCAGAGCATCCAGCTGCTTTTCTTGGTGCAACGCTCCCTTCAGGGCTGTTTGAGGGACTGGGTGCAGCTCTGACACCAGTTTGACTGAGCACCCTCATCACATCCAGGCACAATCACAGCAGAACAGTCATGTGAATGAGATTCCTGCAGACTTTGTTTCCTGTTATCTCTGAGGCAAATGGTATCCCCCCATTACAAAACTGATGTCGTTATAAAACTGATTAGAAGCAGCGCTGTCTCTGAAGAAGTCAGACAACACAGCAAATGGTGTTTTTCAGCTGAGATTTAATACAGAAGAGAGATAATTTCAAGACATATGGCAGGGGAACACATCACATAGTTCTCACACCCACATAAGAAGCTGCATAAGGGAACAAAGAAAAGGAAATACAAATGCTGGTAAAAAAATATATAAGTGCAAAGACAGTGAGAATATTTGCTCTGAACACTTCTGAGGCTTTGCAAACTCAACAGACTACTGTAAAATTTAGACTGAATTTATAGCAAAATCCAAAAAAATCACAACCACTGCAGAAACCATCTTCTTTTTATACTTGCTAGCCTAATATTCTAGCTCTGTGTATACCCAGAGAAGCAACTGTCTTGTCTAAGCTGAGCTCCTCAGCGCCTACCACCCTTTGGAGATTTACAAACGAGGCTCCCGCTGCTTACATTCCCAGGGGACCCAAGCTCACAGACATGCTCAGTGAACACCAGCACACATCCACAGCATTTTAAGCAAGGCACCGTAGACACAATTCTGTTTCATGAAATAGAAAATAAAATAATGGGGAACTCATGGACAAGCTGGAGCAGTAGATGTTGTGATATATTTAATAACCATTGTGCATTCAGTGAGGCATCAAATGACAGATGGGCACAGATACTCAGGACTGAAACTGCACTCCCCATTCCTTGCTAAGTGTTCTCACCAGTGGATTGCAGGGCCTGAACTATTAAGCCTATTCCCATGCATTCCTCATCTCCAAATCTTCAACTGCTTTTTTTCACAGTAGGACAACCTCAGCAGCATCCCAATGGCAGCCTGGGCATTCTCCCTCAGCCCCAGCTCTCCCACATTCCAGGTAAGTTCTCTCAGGCAAGTAAAGAAATTTTATATAAAACCACCATTACCAGTGGCTATTTTGAAAACAAATGCATGATTTTATCACCTGCATCCAGTAGGATGACTTGAAGCCTCTGCTGAGTTCTGTTTAGTCTGAGCATCCTGCAGGATGCGAGCTGGCAAAAAGTACCTGTGCTTCATAGTTTCTACCAAATAAAATTCAGGTACCTTCCCACTTACTGTGCAGTTCTGATGACCATCTTCAACCACCTCCCCTGTTACCTATACTTGCAATTTAGGTATCTAATTCATATTGAAAAATCCCAGGCCCAAAAACAGGGATCTAAGAGGTCCCCTTTCTTCAGTCCTGTACCAGATTTGAGCCCTCAATGACTTAAGGCTGTATACCTTGAACACAAAAATTAGTATCATCTTTATCAGACTGTGAGATACCATTGAAATGGGAGTATCCTAAATGCCAAGAAGGAGCAAAAAAAAAAAAACACACAAGGCTTGTTCAGCAGCCCACAGGAAAAAATTGCAGCCAATTTATATCTCTCAGTACCATTCAGCCACACTCACAAGAAACATGGTTCAGAGAGCAGCTTACACGTTTTCCTAAAATTCTAGTACATGGAATTGCTGAAATTTTTTTAGACATTTTCTCCCTATTCTTGGGTTATGCTTCAAGGATGACGTAATAACTGTAGACCTGTACAGTAGCTGAGTAGTTCTTTCACCTGTACCATATGAGATCAAAAAGCTGTATGCCAGTGAGCTGTAGTAAAAAGGGGCAGTGCAGTCCTTGGTTCCTCCCAAATGCTGTGAGCACTCTGGTTTTCTCTGCTGCATCAAGCAAATGAAGACCAAGTTACATAGTTCAGATTACCTCTAAAATTTTTCCAGATATTCAGAGGTTTGGGGGATTAACCCAGGTACTAATGAGGCTGTTGATCTTAGGTAATCGGAAAAATACTACCGTGCTCATTAATCTTAACAAATGCTATTCAAGGGCAGAGTGTAAATATATTGACAAAAGAGCCAGAAGTTAAAAAAACTACTCTGCCACCTTGTAAAACACACAAAGTATTTGCTTTCGAGGGCTGTGGCCAAAGACGTAAACAGAAGACTGAAGGAATTTCCATTAAAAATTGTTTCTTTTCTTGCCATGCTTAGCACTGAGACACGGTGGAAATCTCGCGCTCGGCGAAAGAAGAAGGCTTGCGAAGCTCGCGGCTTGCTGGTTTTTGGCTGGCTGACAATGCCCACGGCGAGAGGCCGTGGGACGGCAGGCAGCGATGGCTGCCGAGCGCTCCTCGCCGTGCGGCTCCCGAGGAGCCGCTTCCAGAACGGAGTGAAACCGCTGGATGCAGCCGCTGGAGTGAAGAGCTGCCCGAGCGGGCACACCCCACCTCAGCGACAAGAGCCGGGGCTCTTCGGGAGGTGTCTGCTGGATTGTACCTGCTACTGATACCTAAAACGGAGGCCATTCACTGCTTAAAGAGCTTTTTATTGTATGGCTGTGATATTCCTTGAGCGCAGGCTCTGCCTCCCGCCCCGCAAGGGCGCGTCCTGCAGTGCGCGGGCACAGCCGCTCACGCACGGTTCCCCAGGGGTTTAAGCACTGCCTGAGCCGGCAGCGCTGCTCCCAAAATGTCCCCGGACGTGCTACAGCTGCTGCTGGGGAACGAGCCGGGGAGGCGGTCGGTCCCCTCTATCCCACAGGCACCAGCTCTTTTCCCTCCCTCCAAGTCCACGACGGCGGAGCGACAGAGCCGCGGAGCAGCTCACATCCCTGCTCGCACAGACAGCGCCAACTCGCAGTCGAGCATCCCCGCCGCCCGAACACCCGCACTGCCCCCTCCCCATGCACAGGGGCGGGTTCCCTTTGTCAGAGGCTCCCGGAGGTGCCCTCCCCGCCCATCCCCCCGCCTCCGTGCCCGGTTGGAGCGGGGGGGACGCGGGTCTCACCCACCCCCGGGGCGGGACCCCGGCCGCGCCGCGACCTCGCGCGCCACCTGCTGGCGGCCGGCGGCGCT
>VZRR01002317.1:296797-341352 GCA_013398015.1 Oreocharis arfaki
GGCGGCTCCTGTTACACGTGTCCGTGATCCCGAGCTTCTGCACCGCAGGCTGCTGCTGGAAAGTGCCTCTAAGAGGGTGGCTTTTCTTAAAGGAAGACAGTATGTCTCCTCCCGGTTTTTTTTGTGTAACCCGTGATCTGTGCATCTGACTGAGGAGGGAGAGCATCAGGGAAGGACAGCAGGCTGTCTCTGTCGCCTGTACACACTCCGTGGAATCAGCAATGCTGAATTTTATCCAGGAGGTTTACGTAGCTTTAAGTGAGGGCAAGCTGCCCCTTCCAGGAGGATGTAGAAACAACAGGGAATCCAGCCTGAACTCCACAACCCAAGCCATCAGCAAAAGCTAGTTTTCCTTGGCAGACATTTCCTCTGGAGTCACAGAGAAACCCTTAACAATTAACACCAAGATGCTGGGAAACACCCCTGTTCTTTGTAAATAAAGACGTCTCAAAAAGAGCCTGAGTGCGCATTCTCAGCTCCAAATATTCAGCTCTTGCTTTGCAACTTGCAAAACATCCTCAATATCTGAAAGTAGGAGCTGCATCGCCTTCCTACTGGGAAGAGCCCTTGGGCTAAGCACTACATCCTGGTGCCACTTCGGCAGGAGACCTAGGAAGGCCTGGAGCGACTCTTCCCAGCTGAGCAAACACAGAAACCTCTTGATATGGGAAAATGAAAAAATCAAGACAGCTTTTTCCTATGCCCCTCCCTTGCTTTATGCCTAGGCCACGGTGAACATAAATTCCACACATACATGCAGTTGGGAGCAGGAGCAGGGAAGAAATTTTCTGTGCACCGATGTATGACAAGAACACAAGTGAAACAGTCCCTTATATTACACAGACAATATTGCTCAGCTATGCAGTGCTGTGGATTCACCAAAACAATCTAGCAGTCTCTGTTTAAGCAGTATCCTCTGTTTCATCCCAGTCCAATTCCCACTTACATAAAGAACAGCAACGCCCTAGAGCTATTTACTCACGTGTTTCTGGAGAGGAGGTGATTGTTATTGCTGGTGGCTCTCAGAAGAAATGTATGTGAGATAAGATCTAAGGAGAACATGAAAAGGAACAATGGTCATTTGGAAACGGGCTGTTCTCTGAGGGTGATATTTTCAAGCAAGTGTTGACTTGTGGGGTCAATGAGAAGCTGAGTGGGAAGAAGGTTGATACGAGTAAAGTACACACAATGAGAGGCTTGACCGAAGTTGAAAAGTTTATGGGCTTCCTCATAAAATTTCCACTTCTCCCTTGTTACAGGCCACGTTGGAAAGATGATATGAGCAGCTTATCATGAAACAGTTCATGTCACTGTTTTCTCATCCAATAGAAAGCAGAAGAACCCATGATTATTTAGGCAAAGTTTTGAGCCCAAAGGTGAAGTCTTAAAAGTAACATCTTTGAAGAGAATGAAAGAGAAAACAGTATTGCAGAGTCGCATTATGAATGCAGAAAACAGTATTTGAAATATGAACAGTTCACAGCTGTTAAACCAGGCATTCAGTGTGCATTCTTCATTTTCCCGTTTTCCTTTTTGTATTAATCTCATCTGCGTGGCTAGGGCTCACAGGGCGCCTTGCACACCTGTGGTGACATGTTGCATCCATCCTCCTCTGCTCCTCGAAGGCACAGCTCCGAAGGAGAGACCGCTGCCTGCTGCCAGGACAGAAATGAAGGGGGATGCCTGCACAGATGGGCTCCCTTCTCAGCCAGGACGTGCACAGATGAGGGGCAGCTAGAAACTGTTTCTTAAACCCCATCTCAGCTGTGATTTGCCTTTTGACCCCCAGGCGGGTAGCTAACTCCCCTCTGGGCTCCAGGGGCTCTGGGAGGGCTCCAAAAGTAGGTAAAGGGATACCCTGGGTCTTTGGGGCTTGCATAAGGGCGCAAGTAGGGATTTACTGTTCACATAACCTTTATCCGCCTTCCACACTGCAGAAGGACCTGCCCAAAAACCTTTGAATAAATTGAGCAGTAAATTCATAGAGCAAGATATTTGTGTTTCATTACTGGGTTTGTTGTATTGCTGTCTGACTTATTTCAGCCTCTGTGCTTCTGTTTTCCCCAGAAAACTGTAAAATAATATTTCTGTTCATCCTTTTTTGCATATGGCATTTTTAAAATGCAGTTTTCAAGGATCAAAGCTGTGGTCAGGATTCCCAGTATGGCAGTGTTCTTTTTTTATTAAGTACCTGACATCACACCTAGTGTGCATTTTGGCTAGGCTGACATGCACTTTCTTCTCTTTTGTGGTGGAGTATTAGTTGCATCCAAGTGAAGCTTCAGGATATGGTTGATCTAAATGTATGTTTTTATAGAGCATGTGCACTACTGCAATATCCAGATGTTATGGGCAGTAATTAGGAATTAATTTGAACTACTTATCTTACAGTTTATTAAAGAAATTATTGAAGTGGTTTGCAATTAAAATAATGTACTAATACAAATTTTAAAGACACTTTTGCTTTTATTTCAAAGAAACAAGTAATAGCAGCCACCAAAATAATGAGCTTTGTTAGATCATCTTGGTTGTACTAAAACAGTAATTAAAAACCCAACTGCATTCTTTATATCAATGGGAATCTTCAAATTAATCAGCAGCTTTTTTTTTGCCTGTTTTGCAATGCAAGCCACATAATCAGATTTTTGAAAACTGAAACTTAATTCTCTCTTTCACTGGCAAAGATGGATGAAATAAAGACAGATGAATCTTTTTGAACTGAAAAGTTTATTGAACACCAAACACTTTTTCAGCAGATACACATTCATCTTTTCTGGTTGAGAGGTAGAAGCAACCAAAATATGTAATAAGCCAGGCACTGTTGTTTAGTGAACCTTCTGTTGATTTGGGTGAGTTCTGTATGATACTGTTTGTCTATAAATATGTGAAGATTGCAAACCCTGAGCCACTGCTTAAAGATGTATCATATCATATAAAGGCTGTTTTAAACATAAGCAAAAGCAAGGAAGTACAATAGGGATATTTGGAATCTATATTTTGGGGGGATTTTTGAACCTTAGCTCTGTGACCAGGAGTATGAACAGGGTCAGGTCCAAGCTGCTTATGAGCAGCTTTGTCCAAGATATCCTCACATGGCCGGGGAGGCAGCTAGGAGAAGGAGACTGCCAGTTAAGATAAGTCAAACCTGTTCTTTTCTTTTATTTAGAAGTGTTAACACATCTTAAGACAGCAGACAATGTCTGTGCAGCACGCTGCAAATGCATACAAAATGCCTCTTCTGAATGGATTTCTCCTTCCTCCAGGGAAGCCCACATAGAAAGTAGAGGTCAGTACAAGCTCAGTTGGACTATCCATGAGCAGTGACTGTTGTATGACTGTAGCATCTTATGCTCAAGGACCATGGTAATAACCATGGTAATGACCACATTTATTTTTTTATAAAAGAAAACCTTTTGTATTAAATTAGATGCCTAATTCACTGGGGCATGTTTAATGTGACAGAATTTGTGCCCAGTTGCAGCATCTGGAAGTTAACATTACAGAATGCATGAGTTACAGTATGAGCTGACACCTGCAGACACATGGAGGTGCCTGAGTGTCTCTGCTGCAAGTGAGAGCACTGTGGGGCATGTGACTGGTGCTGGCTGGTGCTCAGCACACACAGCTCAGAACTCCAGGCATCCAGTAAGTTGCTTAGAAACAATTTATTCTTCTTGCTCCTCTAATGATGGATGGTTTCTTCTTCATTCTGCTAGAATAAGGTATTTATTGATCAACCTTGTCTAGTAGATGTCCCTGCTCCTTGCGGGGGCGTTAGACTAGACGACCTTTAAAGGGCCCTTCAAACCCAAACTGTTCTGTAATTCTAAGATTTACCTTCTTGCACCACCTCCGGATTTGTGGTCATTGCAAAACCTGTATTAGAACTGCTGTAATTTGCAATACATCAGCAGTGTGCAACTCAATTTCTTCAGTTTAGGATAGAGTGTGGACTGGAAGCCAAGGAGTGGGTAAAAGTACATTTCAAAACAAATAAATCCATAAATATAAGTCAAGACAATTAATGCTAAGGCATAATCAATGCTATCTGACCAGTGAATAAACTTACTAAGCAGTTAACAGAGAAGAAACTGGAATTCCTTTATGCATACAAGAAGAAATCTATCGTACAGAGATTATGGAGGTTTTCTCCCTTTGGATGTGCCTCACACTAGCTTCACATATGCTACTAAAGATTTTCTGTTTCATTTACACATTTATATTCTATTCTTATATGAGGCAATTACCCTGGGAAAGCAAGCCAACTGATAAATCTGGACAGAGAAATCTTTACCTACACCTCAGTTTTCTTCCATAGGAGTCATAGTTTACTGCTCTGCTAATGCAGGAGCTGAGCTGGAAAAGGAGTTTTGAGCATGTGTATGAGATGATAGCAACCATTTGCCCTTGCTTGGGTCAGTCCACTATTATCCCTTTATTTTAATAACTAGGTTTCCCGTGGGACAGGATCTTTGCCAAGAGAGAAGATCCTGTCCTTATACAGATACTTTTGTTTTCCACATAGATACTTTCTTTTCTTGGGTATTCTTTTTAGAATGGTTTCAGATTTCAATCGCTACAATATGAGAGTGTCTCAGCCTTAGATGAAGTTTTTTTTTGGCTTCTATATGAAATGGGAAAAGCTTTGTGGTTTGTTTGTTTTTTTTGTTTTCAAATCCCAGTTGCATGGGGAGAGACCAGAAGCACAGAGATTTTACAGCTCTGATTCTCAAACACAGTGAGCTGCCCAACTCCTACATGGCAGAAATTCTTCTGTGTGTTGGAGGGTCTGAGCATGACTTGGTGGGAATCACTCAGAGAGCACGTGGCTGACTGGGGAATCTGGGCAGTGAATTGGCCCCCTGTGTCTCCAGTGAGAACAGGCTTGGTGTGCCTGCACTGAACAGCCCTCCAGCAGCGAGGGGGAAGGTAAGCAAGCAGAGGGCTTTGGAGAGGGTGCTACATCTCAGCCTAGGGCCTTCAATGAGCCTAGCCTGATCCTCTCTTTCAGCAAGGCAGTACCTTATGGCATGAATTATTAGATTGTACTGAGAGGAGGCAGTTCGTTGGTAGAAATTAAAATCCAAAATATAATTGCATTTTCAGGATTTGTGAGGCACAGAGAAAAGAAAGTGTGTTCATACCAAACATTTTTTAAGACGAATACATTGGTGTCATTACTCCCTGTTTCTGACTCAGTGCCCACAGTGTATGTATATGAAGTGATGAATTTTTCCTGACTGCACTTGCTGAAAGAATTTTGTCAATCTTCACTTTAAGCATAAGAGCACATCTGCTACAGTATTTTACACATCTTCCTTTTTCTTTTAACCCACAAAATACTCCCTTTAAATTTTAATTTTGAAGACTGCAGTATGGAAAAAAGTAGTTAAATGGGACATACCTTTTGGACAATCTGACATTCAAATGGAACAAAATCTTCACTGAGAATCTGCTGTAAAGCTAGTCCTGTTTTATTTAGCAAAATAGACACAGCATTGAGTACCCGGTTTTGGTTTTTTCTTTGTAGCACAAATAGCTCAGAATGAAAGTCTTTGAGCATTAGTGTGACAAGGGGGCAAAAATGCAACATCAGTCAGCTGCTACCCATGGAAAACCTATGAAGAGGTTTATTTAAAAAGCAAGCACCTTGCACTTTCAGAGGCAAAGCCTGAATGAACAATTGCAGTCTCAAAAATGCCTTAAATTGAGGGGTTTTGCATTTCTTAGGATCATTAAAAAAGTGAATTCCCAAAAAAANCTATTAGGTGCCCAAGACTCAATCAGGACTGTTACCTCTAGGTCACCAGCCTACACAGACATCCATCCTGCCTAGACAGTGTGCCATGCATTTAATAAAGGTCTTCTTTCATCCCCTGCAATCTTGTGTAAACTGTCACTTCTCCAGGGCTTTGCAAAGTGTGAATTCAAGCATGCAAACTCCTAACGATGCAACAGGAACGTGTACCAACACAATCTGGCTACCGTGTTAAGGTCAGGCCTGGAGTTCACTGTCATACTGGAGACACCAGTCATCAGTATACTCCCAAATAATGTGTTCATTCAGGGATATAATACAAGAAAGTTCACTTGAGTGACAGGAGATGCCGATATTTACATATATGCCAGTACTCTTGAGTACTGAAACACAGTAAAAGCCTTGGGAAGTGAGATACGTGGGGGTCTTTTCTCCACTGGCTGAATTTGTGCTGAGGTCGACAGCTCACAAAGAAGTTTTTAGCAGGAAGAAGAATAGAAGCCCTTATCTGCTGTGCTTTCCTGATATAGAACTGCATTTCCTCTGTCCCTAGACGTGAACACTCCACATCTTCCCACTCTTACCCCACACTCTGTGTGGGGAAAAGTACTTGTACCAGTTGTGCTAGTTAATTTTGCTATAGCTTGGTATCAGATACATTTAGGATGGTAGCAATACCCTAATACAGTTCTCTATTATCCCTCCCCAAATCCTCATTTATTATGAGGATTTATTTATTCTCTGTTTGGACATGTTTACTCAACAAGTAGTAATGATTCTGCACTGCCAGCTATCCATGACATTTCTGACACTTTAATGGCAACTGTAATTTCCTTTCCTGCGAAGGAAGGGTTCTGGCAGCATAGCTCAGCAAGGGGGATCATCTTTTCTGCAAAAGAAACTCGAGAAGAAAATCCCCATTTTGTGAATATATTTGGGATTATTTTTCTCAACAATAAATTCTTAAAGTTTTCAATTAAATTAAGACAATCAATGATAAATTTTGGAACAGACACAAGCTTTGTGCTTGTGGTATGCAGCAAAGATATGAAAAGTCAGTGATTAGTCCTGAAAAAGAGACTTTGGATGCTGTCTTTCCTCCAATCCTCCAAAGGTCTTTGCAGCCCCGTGTTTAGAGCCTTCATACAATACAGGAGAGTCATGTTAAACTCTTTGCTCTGACGTATATTTAAATTATTTAAAGAGCTCCAATAGGGGCAGTAAAAGAAATCTGACACACTACTCCCTAACTTTTGTCCACCCCCCACCTTCTCCCCCCTCCCTCTTGCCCCCAAGTCTTTGTGGTCAAAGTAACTTTTAATGCCCTTTGCAAAGAGCATCAGAGCAAGTGTTGGATGTGGAACTCACACCAAGCAAATGTGCTGTTCACCACCTCATGTGGCTGTAAGAGACTTGCTCCTACCTGGATATTCCAGCATGGAACGAAGAAACCCTTCCTGACTAAACTGGCCAAAAACGTTGGTATGTTGCCATGAAACACTTCTTCTGAGATATGAACCATTTTCAGTTTTCACAAGAGAAGCCCTGAGTCAGCTTTACCACCACATCTTTGCACATTTGCTGCATCTTTTCACCACATAGCACATTTAAAGGGAACCCATCTTATCAAGAATTCTGTTGGTTTCTGACTTTTGGGGGGTTTTTTCTGTTCCTACTGTAATTTTCCCCTTATCCCACATGGGGGCAGCTTCTCGTTTCTCCCACCATCCACTAGAAGAGTTTATTTCCTGGGACACTAACACCCTTCAGCGTTTCACTACTGTCCCTGCAGGCACAGCAGACACTCTGCTGTCACTGGTACGGCGACATAAACTTGCCTGCACCCTGCATGGTGTTCATCCAGCAGATGTCAGAGTGGTTCAAGACCCAGCATGAGAAGCAGGGCCTGTGATCAGGGGACTTCTTCCAGTTTTTTAATAAAAGCTTTGTTCACCCTCTCTTCTCGACTTGGCAGTCCATGGAAGACTCCTACCCCTCTGTCTCCTTTGTGACTTCCCTCCTGATCCCATAAACTGTTGACAGACTTATCATCTTTTCCATACCAACGCTCCTTGCAGCTGAGCTGTGTACAGCACAACCCATCAGAGCGTTGGAGTCACCGGGGCCATCCCACAGCATCCTGGCAGGAGCACTGACTGAAGAAGCAGCTTCGATGCAGTGTTGCAACTGGGCAAATGGTTGACTGCCCAAAGGGTCTCAGAGGTCTCCTTGTTCTTAGGTCTGACCCAGAGATGATCGGTCTGGTAACTGGTTTGGTGAAGGCGTGCAGAGGCATGGCACTTTTATGCTTCCCTCTACTTGCAGAGCAGCAATCAGCTGCTGTTACGTCACTTTTTAGACAAGCAGCTCCTGCAGCAGTTCAACAAATGGGAGATGTTCTGATGAAGAGCAGACTAGATTTGCTCATTCTGTAGTTAGTGAAAATGTAACTTTTCTCAGTTGCTTTCAGGTTGTGAAGTAGCTTTTTAAAAGAGCATCTTAATCCACTGTTTGGCATTGCAAGTTTCACACATGGACCATCTGCCTCTTGTTTACCCTCTTCTCTCTGGTCCTTCTCTTTCATTCTCACCTCATATTAAATTTCTGGCTGAAGATATGCTGAACAGTTGGTCTGAACACCAGAGCCACCTGACATCTGTTTTCAGAAAACAAAGCTAATCAATTGACAACTCAAGGACCGGACCTTTTGGGTTTTTTACATACACTTCTGAGCAGCTACTGAAAGCAGTATTGCCAAAAAATCTGGACATAATGCCCTGTAAGAGTAATGTCTCATTAATCTGAGAAAACTCTTCATGATTCTGTACTAAGCACTCTTGAGCATTACAGCTATTATACCCTTACCAGCATTAAGGACTGTATACAAATCCTTCCTTCTTCATATCCTCTAGAAAACAGCATTCTGCATCACCCATGGAAAACAAAGGTCATTTTATATCGTAGATGGTACTGTATCTGTAATCCCAGTGTGCACCCATATGCAAATCTCCGGCTTTCTGGTGTCTCTCAAAACAGGTACAAAGGCATACGTATATGCTCTAGGAAAAGAGGCCTTGGGAAAGTATTTATTCATAGCAGCTGTAGAATACGACAGAAATCTCTATGTAATATAAGCAAAAATGTTCAGAATTTCCTAATAAGGCATAGAATACATAGAAGAATAGGAGATTAGAACTTAAATTTAGTCCCAGGTCTGAGTGCTCTGACAAATGACTGCCTGCCTGCAGAGCGGGTACTTCAACTACAAAGCTGACAAAACACTTGGCAAGTGTTGGGGACTGAGTTATTTGGTAAGGCTCAAAGCCAACATGAGTGCCACAACTAGGGCTGGAGAGTTGCCTTCCTTTACTAAATCAAATATGTATTGCCACCTACTGGCTATATTGCAGTGTTACTGTAGCAAACCGGTGATTTCAAGTGTACCAAATCAACCACCCGTGTTCTCTCCATATGGAAATTATATACACTAACAGGAGAATAATTAAAAGTTTGTTTCCATCTTTGTTTAGTGTGGAAATGATACTTAACAGTTTTTTCTCCTTTTACGAAGTGTATCAGTAAAAACAGTTTTGTACATTTGGAGGTTCCATCATATGGCCACATTTGGCTATGCTAGAGGGTATAATATGACTATTAATAAATGTAAGTAGTGTCCTGGTCTGCCTGTACCTGCCTGTTTTGTTAGACACACAAGATGTCTCAGGCATGAGTACATATTTTTGGTCTGTTTGACAGAAGCGGAAGAGATCCCAGTTGCTGCTTGAGTGTAGGTACTAGAAATATAACCAGATTTAAGCAAGGCTGTGTTCACAGTCTAGCTGAAGAATAGTCATGCATCAATAAATCTACTGTATAATTGCTGCTCTTAGCAATCAGTGAATTAAACTGCACTAAAAGTGCTGCTAATTGTCCTAATCTATGAAGCAGCAAAGCAGACTGGCGTCACATTCTGAAGAAAAAAATTATATGAGCACAGTTAATCTGTAAAATAATATAGTACTGCAATAGTGCTTTTTTCCAAGAAAATCCAAACAAGATCTAGTTCAGGGATTTTGGTAAATGATAAAGATAAGTTGCATTTGATTCTGGTCCAACCTGAGCTTTGCCAGTAAAAACCCAAGAATTACAGGATGAAGAAAATCACTTTTATTTACATTGGCTCTAAATTTATTCTGCCATCTTCCTCCAGCTGATCGATGCTGTATCATATGAATATTATTCTACCAATTCAGCCAGTAAAGGGCTTTTTCAAAGCTTTGATGCAAATTGCATGACTTAACTCAAAAAAAGGAAAGGTCAAATGTGGTTTGCCTAAATTTATATTGAAACGGGTCAGAGAGCGCTCACTGAACCTGCACCAAGTGAATGGATAAAGTCAGTAACCTTCAGCTGCTGAATGGGGGTGAATAGATGGAGAAAGGAGTTTCTTAGTTAAAGTTGTGGAAAGGAGTTTCTTAGTTAAGTGTAACCAGAATCACAAGAGGATGTTTTTCACATTTCCTAAATTATAGCCTATTACATAGTGTTGTAAAGTAATTTCACCATTTAGCTTAGTCTGCAGTAAACTGAAATACCTCTACTCAAAGATGAGATTCTCTTAAGAGGATTTTCAGATACAGTAATTTACGTGTGTTGACTTTATATGTTTAGTTGGTTTCCTTACATTTATAAATTGTTCCTGTGCAGGCTGCCCCTCCTATATTTCACATACGGCTATGTTTTCAGATTTCATTAGTGTCAAGCACAATGCAAAGAAGGAAGATTACATATTCAGCAGAAACCTGTATTAGATAACTACACAAATGTTCTCTTCGAAAATTGACAGCAGCAGTAACCGTATCCAGTGGGACACGTACCAACAAGCAGTCTCAAACAAACAGCTACTTGACTTTCATAAACAGAAAACCGCTCAGTCCTTTCCTCCAATTGTTGGGATTTACTTTGAGGATTTCTATTGAAAACAGAAACTGTATTCTTAAGTCAAGAGGGCTCTGAAGCCATTCTTTAGAATACATTTGGAGAATGAACAGTTGATGTCATCTTATCTTAGAAAGCATCTGTAAAAACATCTATGAAGGATAAGCTATCACGGGTCCTTAAAGAGTATTAAGTATTAGACCATTTCCTCTGAGAAGCTACAAAGTGCTATGCAAATATGGAATTACTGTAGCCTCACAGTTTGCCTCTTTACCAAGTAATGTTAAGGTTCTGGAAAGAGAGTAGGGTTAAATAAGATATTAGAAAAAAATTCTTAATTTTGCAGGTGATGATGAACTGGAACTGGTTGCTCAGAGAAGTTGTGGATGTCCCATCCTTGGAAGTGTTCTAGGTCAGGCTGGATGGTGTCCTGAGCAAAGTGATCTAGTGGAAGGTGTCCCTGCCCATGGCAGGAGGGTTGGAACTAGATGGTCTCTAAGGTCCCTTCCAACTCAAACCATTCTATGATTCCCTGATAGCTCTGCTGCAGCACTTAGCTTGACAAGCAGCAGCATCCAAAATACTTCTTTCAGGATGACAAAATAGCTATAATTTTTTACCCTGGTGGGTCTATAATACAAGGTCCTTTTAATCTCTCTATTTTAATTAATCTCTGTTTTTATCTTTTCCCTCTGCTCTCTTACCCTTTGGTAACTTTTTGCAGCTGTGAAAGTTCCCTGTTGTAGGCAAATAAATTTGCAGATTTTTGGCAGCTGGGAATTCTAATACGGTGCACAGCATGACAAAACACGATATTTAAAATAGGTTGACAAAACGCTACCTTTTGTTTCAGTACCAACACCCTTCAAAGAGAGATGGTGAGGGGAACAGCCACTGTTGTGCTGGAATTCCCGTGAAAACTAACCTGTGAGCAGCCATGGGATGGCGATCTCGATCCACACAAGTACAGCTTGAACAGCAGAATGCTGGAAGACTTGGACAAAATAATCCAGTCACTTACTCTTCTTCCAAATCTGTGTCAAGTTAATCAATTCCTTTTCTCTCAGCTAGGCTTGGTGTTAGTAATGCCACTAAGACCTACAGGCTGAGAAGTCTGCTGTTTATCCACCATGCAACAATGAGGGTTTTTCAGAAACGTATTATTAGAAACTTCAAAAGTATTCAAAGAGAATTTAATAAACTGAAATAGTTTACGGTGCATCCAGTGGCATAATGAATAATGGCACTTATAAAAAAGTGATCAAGTTTATATTCAGATTCTCTGTACTCTTTAAATTCAGATTTGTACACTATTTTTTATTTCAGGTTCTTTTTTTTTCAGGCAGAATAAACTTCAAGGTAGCTACTGTAGAACAGGTACAATCATAGGTATTTTATCAGGTAGAGAAACTGTTGTAGTATTAGAAGTGACAGTAAAATAAAGGAAAACTAAATTTTTAAAAAGTAAAAATCTTGTCACACAACCATGGTAATAGCCTTGTAGTCCCCAAATCTGATTTGGATCACTTTAATAAAGCAGGAGCTGAATTTTCTTCAGGTATGTCACAATCTGAGGTCTCTATGCATAAGCAGGAGGTCAGGCAAATATGAATCACATCAGCAAAATCACGAACAAATAAAAACCGCACAAAGCACTTTAAAAAATCTTTCAAGTTGCAGCTCTACGTTCTGAAGCCACACTAAGTTTTTCATGTGCTTTCCATCTTCAGACCCATTTGAATTCAAATTCCCTTTGTGAAAGGACAGAAGACATCAGAACAAGAAATGACAAACTACAGTTGTGTGGGGACAGGCCAGGCCAGCTCTCTTTAACAATCGTATAGCACTACAGTGCTATATTATTATACACTGTTATACAAACAGTGAGAAATGCTTTAAGATTCACTTTGAACTCATTGACTTGCAGGAACATATTTCAGACTTTCTTGAATCCTTACTGGTCTCTGTCTGCCAGTGACATGAAATTGCCTACATGGAGGCACATAAAATTAGCTTAAACTCTCAACAGATTTAAATTGCGAAGGCTTTACTTATTCTGTGTCTTTTCAGTCACTTGGAATTTCCCCCACCATTCTATGAAGATTAAAGCAAGTTGACTACATTTATTAAATTTGGAGACTATATCCAGCCTCTAAATTTCTTCAAAGGGAATTTCCAACTGATAGGTCAAGCATAAAAGCCCAAAGAATAGCCAAAGGTGTTTTTCTGAGAGCTGTTGGACACTGATTGCTGCTGGTGCTGCATTCAGATTTTTAGATCTGCACCTTTGAGAAATGCTCCCACAATGTGCATGCAGCTAATTCCACAAGTGAACTGGTTTTTACCTGTAGCACCCTACAGTTAGAGATCATGTTGAAAACAGCAGAAAGGCTGAATTTCTTAGTATGACCTAGATGTTTAATTTTTGTTAAGCTCACAAATACTTAGAGAAACATTATTTTTTTGCTTATCCACACAATAAAGTTAAAATACAGATAAAGGAGTGTGTGGATTTACAGCCAATTATCCATTGGAGTCCTGAAGCAACTCTCTGTATGTTCTAAAGTAAGTTGCTTGACATGGTGCTCTCTCAGTAGGTGTTCAAGCAAAGAAAGAGCATAAGATGTCTGGACAGTTACTAAGTTCACAGCTTCATTTACTGTGCACTGACTTCTCTACGCAAACAAGCTTGGCTTGAGCAAGATCAGAAGAGTGTGTCTAATTGACAAGTTACCAAGGAACTGGAAAAGGATGGAAAATGGAAAAAAGGAAATGGAAAAAGAGAAAGCTACAACTAAGTTGCAAGGGAATAGTGTTCATCCTATTGCCTTTTTAAAATTTATTTTTCATGTGACAAGTGGCTGGCTGCTGCCCAGACTTTCAGAGTTCAGTGCCATAAACAAATGCAAGAAGATTCCCTGATCTAATTCCTTGAAACTCTCTAAAATGGGAATGATCCCTGACAAGCAAATCAAAGCCTCCTTCCTTTCCAAGAAGCTGGAAAAGAATGGAAAGGGACGAAAGAGAAAGTTACAACTAATGTGGGGCAGAGAAAGCTGCCCTGATGCTCAGCACTAAGCAGCATTGGCACCAGGCACAGAAATGCAGATGCTGTTATGTCCTATGACATATCCTGTGTTGGTGGGAAAAGGAGAATAGAAATATTCAGAAAGGTTCAGTACAGCTTAGGCAAGTTAGTCTCCCTTTGTTAAGTTATGGCAGGAGTTTTCAACGTGAAATCAGGAAATAGGTCTGCAAACGTATCTGAGAAGAGTGAACCTCTTCTGGGTGAGCTGCAGCTTATCCTCAGCTCTGAATTTCCACTGGGGAACCTGGTGAAAGTCTGCAAAGCAGCTCTCTGTGGTTGAGGAGAGGTTCTTACAGGGTGCCTGGACACGTCAGCAACTGCTTAAGTGTAACCTGTGAAATACCATAAATAGGGTCTGCATAAATATGGTCAGCAAAGACAAGCAACCCTGTGTTTGCTGTGTGGGGTCAAGAACAGACAGGAGCCGGTGTTTTACAGATAACTTCTGTCTTATCCATTCACACCTTAACTTGCTCTCAGCTTACATCTGCTCCTTGTAGCTTCATCTACCTGTATAGTTGCACCATTACAATAAAAAAGGTACAGTTTTACAACTGCTGACTTTGCAATCTGTGCAAAGTCCCTCTGACCAGGCAGCTCTGTTTCGATGGATAAACGGACTCACAGCACACATGCAGACTTCAAAGAAAGCTTCAAAAATTATCTGGGTAAGGAAAAAAAGCAAACTAGGAAAACCTGAATATATGATAACTCTATTCATACATCAATTTCAATTTGCTATATCAGATTATGTTGCACCTGGATGTTTGATGTTGTCAAGGATGATTTAAATTAAAGTGCAGCTTATCTGTTAATACAAACCCTCACATTCCCTCAGACTCTTCTGTGCAAAGATCATATCTTTGACTTTCATGAAGTGCCTGAAAAAAAGCCCTAAAAACTCATGAAAAATACTAATATTATCTTTGGAAACAATGATGTGATATATGAAGCAAAATAATATTGAATATGTAAGGGAAAATTCTCTATATTTGAGGCCAAGATAATAAAAACAAATACAAACATGATAATTCCATTTTTTCCACGATTTCAACCTACACACTGAAGCTATATTTCAGCTAAGCTGATGTCGTGTTCAAACCATAGGCAAAAATTTTCAAGGTCAGAAAGTGAAAACTGCAATTTTCAGTCATTAGATTAAAAAACTGATTCTGTAGCTGATTAATCTATGATGAATGTTTTTGCTTGCTGTGAAAAAAAAAAATCTCTGCTTTAATCTGATGATTCTACTTATTAAACACTCTGCTTTAGTGCACTTAAATCATGTTGCCTATGGAGACTAAGAGAAAAATCACACTAAATATGAATTAGTCTTTACAATTGTCATATTTTAGAGTTCTGAAAGCTTAATGTTCACATTAAAAGACCTAGTCTATCCCAAAATTCTCATCCTCGAGGCCAAAAACCAGAAATAATGTAAGAAACTCATGGAACATGATATGAACATAAGCACATTTAAAATGTAAAAACTTTATCAGATGGCCATAGCAGATGCCATCAAAAGCAGAGCAGAACAAGCCGTGTGTAATAGTATTTGAACAAACACTAACCTGTCTGGAACCAGTTGAGATTTGTAGAAAATCCATAACAGCCTGCATTAGAACAGGTTAATCCAACTGGTAGTCCAGATCCCATTCCTACTGTATCCCCACACTGTTATTTTGCAGTATTTAAAACAACGAATTCTCAGAAGCACCTTCAGAACTTGCAATGCTGGACCTTTAGAAGGAAACACAAGGAATGTTGATGGTGCTTCTCAAAGAAAGAATTCAACCAGAGAGTCCCAGACCCCTCTTGACACTCAAAAATGCTACTGACATCCCAAAAGGCAGCTTCTTACACAAACAAGGAAAAAACAGACATGAAGTCAGATAGTAGTGTATCAAGAGGAATGCTTTTTGGCTTTTCATGTCTAATAGGAAACTTAATTGTATAAATACGTTAGGCCATGCATCAAAAATTGAATCGTTGAATATTACATTATGGGAAGGATTTTAAGTTAAGGATGTTCTCCTCAAGAATATGACCAATATAATATTCCAAAGTGTATTCAGGTAGTCTGTAGAGTGAAAGGACATAAAATGAGAGGAAAGGATTTTGCTACACTAATAATGAATTAAAAATATCTCATGGGTACTTGAACTGACTCATGCAGCTTTTGGTGAAATCAGGAGCAGAAAGGAAGCAGATGTCACTCAATCACTCCTACAAGATTCCTCATTTTCCTTATTTTTGGTCTTTTTTCATTTTTAATTTGAGTGAAATTTAAATCTTTAGGAGAGGCCATGGAAAGAACATGAAAGCATTAAGTGTCCTGATAATTCACACTAATCAGGGACTCTGTCTTGTGGCCACCTCACAAGATGAGGGCTGAGGGCACCAGCCAAGTCACATGAGAGGTCACATGCACTGGCATGATATCCTCCAAAATCTTCACTTAAGAGGAATTCTTCTCTTCCCACAATTCCGGAAGGAGTGCAGCCCCAGTCTTGACTTGAAAAAATTTAGGTTGAACTCAAGAGGATTTAGATGGTTTTTTCCTCTCCACCTGTATTCTTGGGATAATTTTTCATGAGGCATTGATGAATTCTAGAATTTCAGGCAATAGTAGTGTTCTAGGCAGGAGTGTAATTATCTGGGAGAAATATGAAAGGTGTTTTTCACTTCCAGCAGTTAACCCACAGAGCAAATGACTGCTTCCACTAAAAGCTTGTCGTAACACAAGAGCCCTGCTCAGCCCCTCAGTAAAGGGATTGACACACACGCAGGGCAGAGGCAAAGGGCAAATCATGTGTGCTGCTCCTGCCTCTGAGCAGGAGTCCTGGGGGACACAGACCGAGCGCAGGACCTCTGGCAGGGGGACTGTGGTGGATTCAGGAGTGGAGGAAGAAAATTGAGCTTCTCACAAAACTGTCTGCCCTTAGCAAAAAGCGAGTAGGGAAGAGCAGGCAATGAGGAAGATCAGAGACACGGGAGAGACGCAGTGTCTGACACTCAGAGCACCACCCTTTGCACCGAGACAGTGGGATGTGGCTGCCAGGGAGCTCATGCAGTGGGATGCTGAAGGTATGCACAGAGCAGGCTCTTGGCGAGCCAACACGCATGAACGCATTTTGCTTTATGTCAGCATGAGAGGAAAGCTTTAGCTGAGGTTCTGTTACCACGGAAGCACAGAAAAAAACAGAGCGAAGCAGCTCTCCTAGGAGATTGGCTGTTCTCTAATTCGAGGTGTTGGCCAACAGACACCGCTCTGTTGTACTTCCACAGCAGTGCAGCTGCTAGCACTGCATTTCAGCAATATTCAGAACTCAGTAAGGCCCTCCTGGGTCCTTCCCAGTCTGGTTTACACTGCTCTTAGGTGTGGGAGATGTTGTGTTTTCTGATCTTATTTTTTGACTACCATCTGGAAATTTATTTATCGACTTGCTGTGCCTTTTCAAAGCAATTGTGGGCAATTGAATGCACTTTGAGAGCTCCTGAGAGTTCTCACTTTTGAAAAGCCACATACAGAGCTCCTCGCTGGAAGAAAGTCACATTTTGGCAGAGATATCAATTGGATAATGGCTTTGTTTCATCGTAGAAAATGGGGCCACAGAGAGCTGAGATATAAAGGAAGTCTTTTAATAGCAAAGCAGAATGAAAGCTGGGAATTGCTTCAACCCACTAGTGTGAGGACTGCAATTTTTTTTACAGTGAAATCAAACATAGCAAGTTTATTTTATGTTTCTATTCCTTACTGTTTTCTTCTTTAGTCACTGTATTTTCAGTTAGTTTCAGAAGTTAGTTCATTTTCCCCTCAGATGAATTTGTCTCAACTCTATGTCCTTATTTAGACACAGGGTATTTTTAAACATCACTTCTGAGGACTCCTAATCTTTGCATTGCTGTAGATGAACCCATCTAAAGACTGACAAACAAACCACCACCCCTACATGAATCCTCTAAACACATTTCCTGTTCTGCTCTTTCTTTCACTTTCATACATATCTGTGGTCCATTACTACTCCTGATGAGGGAAATGCATCCACTAGGAAATGCATCCACTACCATACCAAAAGGGTACAATATGCATATCTGTAGATTATGGCTTTCTTTTTTTTTCCTTTAAAAAAGGAAGTTACTGGAGTAACTGGTTATACTGAAACTAACTATATGTTCCTTTATTCATCATTCTAATATGCATGATAAATAACTGCAGCTATCATGAGGTGTGTGTCTGATTGCCAAATTACCATGTCTCTGAATGCAATAATGCACACATTTCCTAGGCAAGGCAAAGCTAGAGACAAGCGTTTTGCTGTTGAGTACAGAGTGACCAGAATGAAGATACTAAACAGCCCAACTTCATTAACTTGCCTTTCATGAACCCTTTAAAACATTATTATGCTTTTATCAGTATCAATTTTCAGCAAATCACCATTTCATTTAAACTGGAAGGAGCTGTATAAACACAAGAAAGAAAAATGATTTTTCTGAAAGCTGAATTGCACATCCTTGTAGATGACAAGAAGTGCTAACACTCAGGAGCTTCCTTCTCTCCTGCTTCCCATTCTTTTTGATTCTTGCACAATTTTCCCCTCTGAATTGCCTCTGACATAAGCTTAGCTCACTGTAATAGTTGTGGTTCATGCTTTGACAAGATGCAGTCCTGAGCTACAGAACAGCAGCACCCAGGGACTCTGTGTGAACAGTGACCAAACAGCGACAAAGGAGAACCTTTCTTCACGTGAAGCTTCGTCCTCTTTGCTCCTGTCACCAGCTCCACAGCACTGCTCTCCATTCACAATATGTTCATGAATGTTAGAGGTTCATGTTATTGATAAGAATATATCAGAATGTTATAAGCAGCTGGAGCCCAGGAAATGTAATGTGTCGCTGTCTCAGACTGCCTGGTGGGATCCCCAGCTACCTCCTCTTGATAAATGAATATAACTGTCACTGGTGTCAGTGTGAGCAGACCCACAATTCCCGTTTGAACTTTAATTTATGATTTTGAACATAAGGAAATTTTGTATCATTTTAGCACTTCACTGTTTTAGAGATAACATGATAACATTATGTATACAAAAGATACATTTATAAATATGAATATATATATGTATAGATAAATAAGTAAAATTATAAATAAGTATAAATAAAANCAAACAAAGTTCTTTCATATACTTCCCTTTTCTCTTGCAGATATTCTTTGCAATATATTATCCTGTTAAAAGAGATTGAAAGAATGCCTAGGGAGTAAATGGGAGGAGATTTAATGCTCAGTTTCATATTAATTTCAATTTCATATCACTAACACTACAATAGGTCATAATTGCCCCAAATAGGCCCCCTACATGGCAAGTCATGAATTTAAGACAGAGGGAAATATGAAGAAAATAAGGTTTTTAGATATTGTTTTCTAATTCCTCACAGAATACTGGTCGTAAGATAAATTCTGAAGTCTGTGAAGAGCAACCAACCACTAGGAAAAAAGTAAACTAAACAAGCAGTAGGATAGGAGTATTCTTTCACATATCACTAGCATAAATGGATACAGCAGAAATTAAACTGAAAAAATATAAGAGGCTTTTTTTTCAGGGCCCTAAGGGAGTCTAATTAACTTATTTCCAAATGGGAGAGAAGCATCATACTGATTTTACTGTCAGATATTTGGCTAGAAATCAAGAGCTTCAAAAGACATTAATGGGCAAAAAGGTAACATCTGACAACAGAGCAGACAGGCTCATATAAACTGTGGGCTCCTTAATTTAAGAGTTCCTGAGGACATACTGAGAGCAGACAAATTATGGGCTGCAAAAAGGGATCAGAAGTACCAAAGATTAATCATACCAGAAACAGATTATCAGCAATTTCCTTTCCATGTGGTAAGAGCTACCAGCACTCTGAAAAATGAGCAATAAGGCTCAGAAAATAGGTTGCAGGGTGTGCTCTGACCTGCTGTGGCTGCTGTGGGATTCAAGCCATCAGCATCTCAGCATTGCATGCAAGTACATGAAATCACTACTGGATATAGGCAAGCAAACTCCTCATTTCCATTTATTACTTTTTCTGCCAAGGTCATGAAAATGTATCTGATGAATGTGCAATATTCCAGATGATGTTACAACTGCAGAGCAGGCCACGTGCAAGCTTTCATTTATTTGATATTGCTAACTGACTGATGCTCTTTCCAAAGGTGAATTTAGGTTGGTGTTAATTTCTATGATATTCTACTTTTGATTAGCAGTGCTGCCAGTGCCATCTCCTACAGCAAAAAATGGCCCATCATCTTCAGGAATTTACCATATGTAAGCCAGAAAACTTAAACCATGTTCTTTTTTTTTTCCACAAAAATATATCAGAAGGGGAGAAGGTTGCTAAAGGTACAATATGCAGTTCTCCTGAGACAAAATCTTTCTAAAGGAATGATATTTATGAATAAAATCTACTGTACTATACTAATTGGATCTAGTAAAGTGCAGACCCTTTCCAAACATATTTTTTTAAATGTAAGCATCTAAATTCTCTAAGGAGAGTAGGTTTGGGGGTAGAAATTCCAAACCCAAGATATTTCAGAACTATGATGGAGGTACTGTGGGTTTCAGCCATACTCTACAAAGAAGCATGGAAACTTTTTTTCCCTCTTATAAAACATTGTTTCAATTAGAATTGTAAGCAAGAAACTGTTCTCTTGACTGCAATTTTCGTGAATGGTTAGTAGTTAGCCTTAGACAACAATTTTCAGCCATTCCCATGTTTTCCTGTCTCTGTGTGTTTGTGCTCCCTCAGGGCTCTGACTGGTTTGGACACATAGGACAACTGCAGAAACAGAAAACTCCAAATAATTTTCTGAAAGAATTCAGATTTAGTTGCTTAGTCTAAGATCCACTTCAGGTAGCTGCCTGATGCCTTGACTCTCACCTGTTTTTTGTTTTTCCCATGCAGATGTCTTCATACCCTTAAATGTGCCAAACTCCAACTCTACTCTTTCTATATCCAGACTACATCTGAGGTGGTGAAAACCTCTGGAAATGAGACAGTAGTAAAAAACTAGGATTGATCTTATCCAGGCTTCATACCCCACCCAAATAAATGGTAGGCAGTATTTACAAGGACCACTGAATATTTCTGGTTTCAAGAGATATAATTCCAGTTTTATCGTATATAATTTCTAAATAGTCCTGTGGTTTCAACTATAGCTGCTAAAATTCCAGCTCTCTCTCTCTGTTTAATTTTTTTAGCTTTTAGAGCAATAGATTACAGAAATTATGTAAAAGAGGATCCCTTGAGACTTACAGAGTCATCATGCCTGCAAAGCAAAATTCAGAATTGTACTCAAGGAGAGAACTTAATGAAAATGGTCATTGTAAATGTCAGAACATTTCAGTAACTTGTTATCTCTACAAAGCAATGTAATGATTCTAAGAGAAGAATAGAAAGCACCCTCAGATAAAATCACTGTGAAAGTAGTTTCTGTTTCAGGAAAACAAGATAAAAAAATGCAAATAAGTATCACTAGTGGCCTCTTTAAAGGATGGAAAAAAGGAATAAATACCCAATGACTCTTACTTCATTTATTCCAGAGCATTGCTTCTAGGGTAAAATGATATGCAAGTTAATTACAAGGAAACTGGCTGACTACTCAGCAAAAATAGACCTATGTAGCTCCTCTAACATCATCTGAGTGTTGTGAATGTGTAATTCCTCTCAGTCTGGTTCTTCAACACACCTACAGCATTTTTGGCAGACTCCAAAACTAAAGACCAGCTGAGGAAACAGCCTTGAGCAGCGCCAATCATAACATTTTTTTAAATTGTGAAAAATCGAAATTATTCAGGTCTGGTACTGAGTGAAGCCATACAAATCCACTGTATGACTTTCCTTCTCTTTCTCATATTGTACCCAGGACACAGGTTCCAAGTGACATATCCGGAGTTGCAGCACATCTTTCAGCAGAGTAAGAACCAAAGGCAACTCCTAGTCCACTCCCTTAAACGATGGTCAGTACTTTTTTTCCAAGGCAACAAAACTGCAGTTTCAAAAGCATTTAGCCTTGAGCATTTCTGGACACACTCCTCTGCACCTGGAGCTGGAAGGTATTTGCTGTTCCAAAATGCATTCTTTCCAGGCTTTAAATTTCAGGATGATGTGAACAGTGATAAAAGATAAGAAAGTGCCTGTGAGTAACTGACAACTATTAACCTTACACCTGCAAGAGATACATGAACATACGTACATGAACACAGAGTTGAAATATATGCCATATATTCTCACATGCAAAATATTTCCCAGTCCATTCTCACCCCTCTCCAGAATCCAGACATGCTTAGGCAACAGTATAAAGGAAAGATGAGACATTCACAGATTGCTCTGGGGAAATTAAATTACATGACATTTTTCTAGTTAAACTGTCAATGATCTTTCTAGTTAAATGCACAATTCCAGGACCATTTTTAGATTTAGCTTCTCCACTTTGTGCCAGCAATTCTTCTCTGGATGCCAGTGATAATGTCATAACATCTTACGGGTTTATTGTTATCCATGCCTCTGAGCATGACTCTGAATGACCAGACTGCCGAGCTATCTGACAAGAATAACTGAGCAGGAGGTGGTTTGAGTGTCACAGAGGTCGGTATTTGGCAGTCCCTAAATTGCCACATCTGTTTCTTCCAGTCCCATGACCTGTGAGCTGCTTTCTGCAGTGCTGAAAGCCAAAGAAGAGCAGCGTGGAGGTGACTGGGAAAACACATTCACTGGAGAGGACATTCACATTCTTCACATGTGCAGTTCTCTACTCAGAGCATGAACAGCAAAGCTACAGTTTCATTATAAACTTGAATCAAAATCAAGAAAATTTACAAAGGAGTCGGTCCTCTGGCTTTAAGGATCATTGGGCTAGGAACAATCATTTAAAAAGTGCAAAATTCATCTCTCCAGGTTTGATGATAGTCACTGGGCCAATACACAAGAAATGCAAAGTATTCCATCTTGTGTGTTTGCACAGTGTTCAGTCCCCATCTTGATGGGCACCACCATAATAAGAAAGATTAATAATAAAATCTCACTTATCCCAGTTATTTCACAATATGTCTGTTTTCTTATACAGTTACACAGTAAGAGGATACATGTTGTAAAGTGCAGTTATCTCCAATAGCTGGTTGGGTGCCTATAGCTGTAAAACAGAAAAGCTATTCGGTCTTATCAGGTCATTTGAGTGACCTATCTGAAATAAGACTGATGCATTTAGACTGGAAATAGGCCCTAAAATGCATAATTCTTGATAATACCCATGCACACACTAGCTCAGGAAGCTAGTGGGAAAGGCAAATGGGAAAGGGAAGGGTGAAAGTATTTAACTTCAGAAGAGATGTACAGATGCTTACATATATTTCACACCAGTGAGGAAGCCTCGAAGCTAAGACTTATTTTTCAGACCAGTAATTCTAGAATATTACTAGCTGTTTTATAAGCTGGGCAAAAATATTTTATCAACATTTTCTTTGCTAAAAATGCTAAGCGGGAGCAAAGACACATTTCAGAGGTTGATAGGGTTCACAGCTGAAGCTCACTGCCAAGTACAGTGCAGGAAATACATTCTCTGTGCTGTACAGTCACATTTTATGATGATAGCCAGACTGTTTTTTCTACGATGCAAAGCATTATATTTTCTTTGTTAAAAATGCTCAGCACTACTGATTGATGTGACATGTGATAGCGTGTTTCTTTGGACATAATTCTGCACACTCAGTAAAAGTCTATCTTTTAAATGTTGTAGTTGGAATTATTTTTCTCTGGTAAATTCGGCTGACAATTTCCCACAAGCCCAAGCTGCTTCTAGGCAAGGACAACTAGCCAAAAAAAAAGTATTCAATGTCATGCAGGTAGAATGTACATGTACAGATATTGCTGCTGTGTAATTCTGTAAAATATTTGCAAATAGTTTCAAAAGTTCTGGTTTCCCAAGCTCAGGAAAAATCAAGGTTTGTTGATAGTTTCAAGCAACTTTTCCTGATAGTAATCAGTTCATATGTTCTTTCTATTCTTTGTCCTGCTCCTAAACAAAATGCTTTTGCAGAGTGTTTTGAGCTTTTTCTGCTCCTTCTTTTACTTTTTTGATTTTCCTGCTCTCCTTTCACAAGCTTTTACTTACAAGCTGACCTGGACTTGCTCACTATCCATTAGTGGATTGTATGCTCATGTCTGTGTTTGCTCTTGGGAATCATATTATTTCAGATACCTTACAAATGAGCTTAATTTTTCCTGCATTTACGTTAAGAGACAGGCTGTGTTCACACCCAATCTTTAACAAAATATTACTACTGGAATAATGAGCTGAAGGCATACAATTGCAGGTCATTCTGAGGTTCTGGGCACTTCTTGGTTCCTAAAAAGTCTATTTGTTGTTAAAATCTCATGATACTTTGCCTGTCAAGCAGCTGGCAGTAAAGAATAATTGGCTCTGTACAGACAGGAGGGCTTCTTATCTGGAAAACACTTCACAGATATCATGTTGCATGATCATATATTTTTGCTTATAAAGTTACAATGCCAAAGTACTTTTCAGCAGCATATGAATTACACGTGAAAGCTTTGGTAGAAAAATTAACATTCCTGAGCTAATCAGTGAGAAGTGAGGAAATGTTAAAACCAAGACTTCTTGCAGCCACCAAAGAGCATTACACTGACAAGACTTTAATTTCTGCAGTTATGTTACCAGTTCAAATAACTGGTTTTACACTCCCATAGCCCAGCTCAAATCCAGCAGTTCACTCTCAGTTTTCCATCACCATCTCCTTTTACTGCAGAGGCTGCTGCAGCTATTAAGTGTTTCCCTAATCAATGTTCAAGCAAATTTATCTCATATGTATCCCCGTATCCTAAGGTATCTCTTTAGGCCCACTACAGTCTAAAAAAAAGGCCTCCACAGCAGTTCATGTGGGTGACATGAAAACTAAATTAAATATCAGGTACATGAAAAATATAGAATTTTTGAGTATTTTACTATAATCAAATCAAAACACACAGTCTACACCTACAGCCATTTATGCATGACTGAAAACAGTGACACTAGTGAAGACATTTCTTTCAGAGAAATAAGATAATACCACCTATGACATCATCCTTAAGGACTATTTTGTGTATAGTCACTTCATTTGCCACTTGTTTTAAGATCAGATAAGCTAAAAGCTGCATTTTGAGCAGCTACTGAAAATCCTAAATAACTCTCACAAATTAGGTGCGAGAGTCTGGTGCCTGGAAAACTGCTGTTCTGTGGGCAGACAGTAGTTCTTCATCAGCATAAGTTTGCTGTATTTTACCGGAGAAGTTTTATCAGGAAATATGTTAGAAGCCTGCTTTCTTCTATGGATTTTGGACAGACATTGCCCGAAGGGCCAGATGAGACTATTTCATTTAGTAATGATCTGGATTATGATGATTTGATTCTACCAGAAAGTTAGAGGTAACTGGTATGTGTAAGAAGGTGATTTGATCGTTTTCTGTAGTACAGTGAAGGAGAGCAGCAGCTGAGAGTTGTCTACCCAAGCTGGGGTGCCTGAAAGCCTGTGCACAAGGAAATCATCCTTTGTTTGCTTTCCAGCAAGGATGTAGGCACCTTCAGAGAACTACATGTCCCAGCCTATGATTGGTCAGATAGAGTCAGGTAAGGTGAATCTCACTTTCTCAATTATATGTTTCCATACAATTTCATAACAATCAAACTACCACTCATCATGCAGAAGGACGGGGTTATCTAACAGAACATGTGTGGGAGCTCAATAACTAATGCCAGATGATTATCTGAGTGATTATCTGACCATTCAGCTGCTACCTCAGTCAGAAACTTATAAAAACTTGGGAAGTAGGTCCTCAGGAGGCCCCTTTCTGACAGGCTCCTTCTTGTTGCAGTACAAGCAGATTCAAAGTTCTTCAGACTGTGCATCTCTACTTTCAACATTTATCGTACAATGCACCTATGCAGTGATTTCCTTCAGCTATCCCATTGCTGACTTAATATCTTGTCTTTAAGTGCATGACTTAAGTGCTTGACTCTGTGTATAATTTGCTTAATTTAACCTCAAAGCCAAAATGATATGACTGAAAAGCTCAATATATGTTCCTTCATTTACATTCCAGCAGAAGAAAGTAATTCCTATCCTGCTCCAGCATTTTACATAAGTGGAGCTTTTCAACAATAGAATTTCAACAGGCTTTTATCACCAAAACCAAGAGTAGGACCTACATTGCCCATGGTGACTAACAAGCTTCAGCTCTCTTTCTTTGGCAGTAGATTTTTTATAGCACCTCACAGGCTTATTACACTTACAACCAATTACCTTTTCTCTTTGCCCAAAGTACTAAGGTTGAAGACAGATTCTGAAAAAGTATTGCACGATTTGAGATCGAGGAAGTACCTCAATGCTGCATATATTCACTGCCAATTATTTTCAAAAAAAGGCTTGATGAATTTAGAGCTATGATTGTAGCAGTCACCTTGACAGTGATTCACTTACTCCAGCTTCTTTTCTAGCCACAGCAAAATGCTGTTGATCAACACGAATCTAACAGAGTCAAACCCACATCCCAAAGCATGTGGAGCCACCACCAGACAAAACCAACTATCAGGTAGCAACTTTCACTTGCCTCTTTTCAGAAAAACACCTAAATATTAAAGAATGGTCTCTTCATGCAATGATTTTGCAATGGTAATGAGCTCCCTGCCTGCAAGTTCTTTCAATCGGGGTAACTGGTGTGCATGATACATCTAAACCCGATACTTTCAAGGAAGGAAGAATGGTCTGTTAGGTTCCTTTTAACAGCCTTTTGAGCCTGCAAGTCCTGCTAACATTTCTGGGATACCAAAACAAGTCCTGGCAGTATATAGAAGGCAAATATTCAGGAACCTTCAAGAGCTAAAAGAAATACAGTTTTATGTTTCAGAATAATGCAGCAGAATCTAACCACTATGGAGACGAAAAAGCAATAGAAAAAGAAAAGACAAAGATGTGTCTCAAATCCCTTTTTACTAAGTTGGAGAACAGATGATTTCACAGATGAGAAAAGGGGTAAGAAACATTTTTTGGTTTGTTTTTTCCCCAAGAAGTGTAGTTTCACAGCAGATACGATATAGTTTCTGTATTTGTCTCAGGAGGTTGGTCACACAGCCAGGTCTGAAAAACCGTGCTGTAAGGCCAAGTTCCTCCCTTAGATGCACATACTTAATTCCCATTGAGGAGACAAGCCATAATACATCCCAGAGTAGAATCTGATCCTTTTCTGTTCTCTGGTTTCCTAGTTGCTATTAATGGGTGGACTAGAACCAGAACACCATTTACTACTTGTCAAAGTTCCCTACTTACATGCCAAACTTGGGTGGAATTAATACATTTCAATGATAATGCTTCGTTTCTCTTTAAAAGTTTGCTACAAATTAACTCCTAACTTGGTGAAGCAAGTGCACAAAAAAACCAAATACACAGACACCCTTAACCAGCATCATAACATAATATCTCAAGAAATGAGCATTGCACAAAAGCTTGAATGTGTTTGAACTGGTTTCCATTAATTTTTATATCCCCAGCTCAGTAATTCTATGAACACACTCCTTCCTGTTCTGGTGCTTAAGGGAGGGTAAATGGTACCTTGAGACCTGTATTTTACTACAGAGACACAGAAACAGAGACATTTGTGGTATTAAACATGTGCTCATGTGCTCAGAATTACCATGAAACACAGTTATCCTGTAGCTGCGGGAAGCAGCGTCCCCCTCTGCAAAGGCTGCTTTCTCGGGTCCCATTAAGAGCCCTGGCAGACCCTGAGTGTGACAGGCTTAGTGTGGCCCAATAGAGCAGGGAGAAGCAAGGATTAACACAGCCATCTATCCAATTTTATGTCTATCACTGCACACAGTTTCACAGTAGCATTCTCCTCAGAAAGCTCAGCGAGTGCAAAGCAATTCTGTCTACAACTGGTGGGACGTGGGTCAGATTCAGCCCGAAACGTGTCACTAAGCTGATCACACACAGGCACTGTGGCCAAATGTCCACCACTCAGCCTAGCAGAGAACAGGACACTGGTTCCATGTTCAGCTCATCATCTGCAGTACATTCCCCCTGTGCTCTGGACACACTGTCACCAAGGACCCTGAAGGAAAAGTAACAAGGGTATGTGCTTGTTTTTATTGAGGAACGAGAATACTTAAACACATCATTTTATTGGCACATCTTTAAAAGCAAAACAGATCTACTCTGCCATCATCGTTCAGAAAGGAAAAGGAGTCTAAAACTCTGTTATAATCTCAGTTTTTGACATCTTTGGCATGATTCACCATTTGCTAACTATAGCATTTTCTTACCATAAAATATTTTGGATGCTAAGAGTTATAATCTAAAAACGAAAAGTTAGTTTCAATTTAAAAAATACAGAGATAACTGGTTTTTAGCACCGTGAGAGGAATAAAATGATGTAAATATCAGTCTGTACAGAATTTAGACATAATGGAACAGCATTTAGGCAACCATGCCATTATCAACTCTTGGACCAAAGCACAGACTTTTGTGACCACACAACATGGGTAATTTGCTCATATGGTTTACCCGCCATCATACAAGAAACAAATGCTACAGTGACATTCTAAACCCACAAAAATTCAAAGTTTCAGTCCAAGAGGTTGAGCAAAATGGTCTACCTCCTTTTTCTAAACTAGATATGATCCTGAACATCCCTTCACTCTGAATTCAGACCAGATTCAATGTCCATTTTCATTAGCTGCCTAGTCCTAATTTCAAATTTTGATTTCTGTTCATAACATGATACCATAGCCTCAGCTCTGCTGTGGCAGGCAATTCTAATATGAAGACAAAGTTATTTTTAAAATCTGTCCACAAATCTGGAAGCTAGCTTGCTGAGCTGTAAATTCTTTTTCCACCCTTTGCTTCCTTTTTCCAGCCCTTCAGGTCTTTCTAGAAATAATTCACATAGAGATAAGCAATAGTGTAGGAGCAGGTTTACAAACAGACTTTCAAAATGTGGAGCATATATTCAACATACATAATCCAAATTTAATAGAAAGATTATCTCTATTTGACAATTGTAATGTTATCACTTTGATGTTATAAAATGCCTCCAAATTTACGAAGGCAACATTTACTATACAAACTCGTTTTGCGAAGAATAACTTTGTAGTTGTAATAATCCTCTTGACAGATTTAATGGTAATTTTCAAAGCTGAAGAAACAACACTGTTTATTCCTTTTACTGTTAATTTGAACAGAAGATTAAAAAAAAGGAAAAAAATGGATTTAGCTTAGTATCTCTAAAATTTCAAGAGTATTTCATTACAGGTGGTACCTTTAGGAAAACCCTAAATATGCATTTTTGAGAGTGATGTGGAAGTAATCAGGTAATAATAATTCTCCCTTTAGAAATAAAGGAAAAAGAGTTTTTCACCTTTTCTCAGTCTCTGTTACACCTAAGCTACCCCCAGTGCCTCTCCAAAGTGAAGTTAATGAGAAAGTTGTATCTATTTAAAGTCTGTAAACCCACAAAGTGAAGATAGTACGTCTACAAAAATACTCACACATCCATCTTTTTGCTCACTAAGTGGGCCACAGGAAAAGAAGTTAGATAAATAAATAAATACATAAATACATTTTAAACTGTAGTCAGAGTTAATTAAGGCTTTCTATTTTTCGACACCATGAGATTTTTTTCTCCCGTTTTGGTGCTATGGACACAATGAAAGTGTAGAAGTACGTACTTTTCCTTATGCTTCAGGCAGTCTTCTTTGCATAATTTAGTAATGGAGCAGAGGGAGTCCCAATTCAAAATAAACAAAACAAAACTTTGCATATAAATATGTTTGAGCAGAAAACTCATTAATCTGTCTCTCAGATATCAGTACCTCATGGGAAAAAAACATTCAGGTTCTTGTAAAACAACAGCACGATGGAGTGGCTCTGAGGTGAAAAATGAGCAGACAGAGATCAAAAATGTTCAATCCAAAGCTGCAGACAGAAATATGAACATCAAATTATTGTCCGAGGGCTCAAAATGTTAGAAACTTCCTATAAGCCTGAAGTGGTTGTGGTCAGGATTTAGGGTGTTCTTAAGTCGTACAGCAGGAATGCAAGCAGGCTGAAAAGAGAATATGACCTGCCTCCAGTGTTTACCTGGCGTAGTGACCTAAAGCCCAGTTCCAAAATCCCACCACATTTTGGATTTCTGCATCCTTTAAGAAGAGTATTTGACTGACCAAATTTGAACAGGAAAAATTTTTGGTAGGTTTGAACACCTTAGGTTTCTTGTGGTCTGAAAATGAACCATGCCAAGGTGCCCTCTTTTGCTAAAGACAAGTGACATGGCGCCTCAAATGCAAGCTCGTCTGCGTTTATGTGTATTGATTTATCTCTTTATATCCACAGGTATATGTAAATATATGTAAAGGCATGGCTTGAGTGCATGGAGGCTTGTCTTGGGACAGGTGACAAAACAGTTGAGAGATAATCACACTAAAGCAACCTGGTTGTTTTCTGTGAAAAGGCAAGTAACCTTGGTGGCTGGTCAAAGCACAGCCTATGCCACAATCCCCAGATCAACAAACCATTGGCCAGTAAGGCAGGCAGGAAATTGGACAGAGTGGTGTCTCAAGGAGCTGTGATGAGTAGTGCACCGTCCCACTGGCAGGCAGTAACCAGCGGCATCCCTCTGTCAATCAATCAATCAATCAATCAGTCAATCTATCCAACTAAACATTCATACAAACACAAAACCTATATACAAGGTCTGAGAATGGATGGTGTGGGAAGAGGTAGGTTTCTTCCATGATACAATTTGGGGGTTATTATTAGTACTAGTAATAAAAATTTTCTCTGAAGATGTGTGAAAGCTATATTCAGTTGTTCCCTAGGTTCCCATTTTGATTTGTTTTTTCCTTCCTTCCCTGAAACAAATTTACTGTAATTGAAAGGAATCATTTATGATTTACACATCTTATCAGCAGGGTGTTGTGGGAGGATAGATTAGTGAGTTTTATTTCTGTGTTTCTTATGAAAGAATGAGACGAGAAGTAATAACTCAGAGCTTTCATAGCAGTGGAGAAGGAGATAATCTTCAAGGTGACCTGTTTTGGGGTTTGGAAACACGTAGTAGAGTAAGTGAGCTGTGGAGTGCCAGACATATTATAATGCAATTTCTTTATTACGAGTTATTTACACGCATTGGGATTTATACCAGTTTTGTTTAAGGCATTTACTCACTCACTGTTCTTTGTGCTGTCCTATCTTTTGAGAGAAATAAATCCAAAAATATAAACAAATGTTTTGATTTCCACAGGAAAATTTTCCCAAGTTACCAAAACTTGTTTCCGTTTCTTCTCAAGTCACTAATAACAGAGCCACTGTACCAGCAGGAAAAGAATGCAAGTTTTTCAGAATCATACCAAAAAATCACCAAGTTAGGTTATGTTAAATCAAAGAAGGTAGAGAAAAAGAACAGTAACATTAAGACATGCAATGCAAGGCAACTTCTTCATCTTTCAGCATGGAATGTCATTAAACAGTGTGATGCAGAGACACTGTTTGGTGTCATCATGACCATAAGTGTTGGGTTATGTTGCCTACTGAAGGCAATGGACCACTTCTTGTTTGTCTTTGATAATGTCTGTGACCACAACCTGTAAGTCAAAATCACTACGTTTTTCAGAAATAAATAAGAAGGTGGTACAGACTGTATCTGCTGGTTTATGCTGCCATCCCAACCCTGAGTATCTAAACACCACTATCAGGCAGTACCACCCCAAGAGAGGAATCCAGCCTACACATAAACTATGTGTCATCATTCCCAACTGGATGCTTATTTTTTTGGTATCAATTGATTCATCTTGGCCACATTTTCACGTGTCGAATTCCAGACTACCACAGGCAGCAAACTGTTACAACTGAGGAATGGTCACAGTGGGATTTCTGCTGCTGGCCTGTCTGAAAAAACCTTCAGATGCTGTAATTGCTACAGTAAATGACAACTTCTGTGTGTCTTCATACCTAACAACTTGTTCCCACCTTGGTTGCCCACATCATGTTTTTAGCCAGAACAGCTGATGACTGGCAGTACACACTCCCTAAATGTCGAACTTCCAAACTGAGTGTGTACTACAGAAGGTCATCACCAATTTAAGTTTGTGTTTTGTTGAACTTGAGGCTTGTTAGAAGAGGCAAGGAGGATTTTGTATTCTCAGTCCCTGCAGAAATCCTTCTCAGCCAGAAGTACAGGTCAAGTTGATCCTCAAGGAGAAAATAACAAAAACGTGAGAAAAGATGAAAAAATAATTTTTCCAATGAGACACTTCTTCAGTAAATTAGTTGTTCAAGAAATCTAGCATAACATTCCTATATGGACCTGAGTCATAAAAACCATGCTCAGCCATTTATTTTCTGTCACAGACCAGGGCTTAAAGGCTGAAGTGTCTGAGGAATGCCCCAACACACAGGAACTGACCTACTCACTTCTAAATCAAGAGCTCCATTCTGGCAAATAAAACACCCAGAGTTATGAAATAGAAAAAAGAATGCAACACATTGTGTGCAGCACAAAAGAGCACAGATTTTGCTGTGAGATGGCTGGGATTTCTCCACTTTGTATTTCCTGCCGTTTTTTCTCACATGAGGCTGTTTTATCAATTAGCTGCACATGTGTGAAATAAAGGTTCAATTAAATAGAGAGAACCAGCACAATTATGCACATTAAAACACAGAAGGATACTGGCATTTATTCAGTATTATAATCTGCCTTCAGAAAGCAGAGAATGCTCTGTGACACAAAGCCATGCAATTGTTTCTAAAGAAGAGATTTTCTCCAGAGACCACTATTGTTCTAGGCAGGAGATGTAACATTGCTCTCTTAAAGACATTGCTGTGGAGAGACAGGACACTGTCCATTGGTTTCCAGTTCCAAGAGATGCAAACAAAATTGCCTCTCTGTACATTATTAACTGCTCAGACTTACACCATACACAGCATTAATTTCAAGAACAGGAAAGTCCCTATCCTACATAAAGGTCAATGAGAAAGACAGCCCTCTTTAAACACTGAAACAAAATGTTTTAACTCACTAAAGCTCTTACTTGTTCCTTCCTTTTTCTCAGGAAGATGCACAGGGCAGTCAGAAGTTCTGGGTCACAACTCATCTTTTTACTTTTAATCCTCCTTCTTATTGCATTCTGCTACTTGCATAGCCCACAGGGTCTACACAACTTCCACTGTCACCAGAGCTCAGCTTTACTCCACTAATGCACTGGATGCCTCCCATAGGCCAGATTCTGTTTTTTAACAAACTGCATATTATATGATTTGTATCTGAGCTTAATAAACATGTCTATTTTACTGATAATGTTATTGGAAATGGAAGACAGCTTTCTGACAGAATCATACAGACACAGAAGGATTCATTAGCTACTAGTGCAATTTCAAACTGTGGCATACATTTCTGCTGTTTCTAGTGAGAAGATACTCGATTTGTTCATTGTGCTGACTGAAATTAATGATAAATAAATTAAAATCCAAATTATTGAGCAATGTAGATTATTGATTCAACTTTCTGGAAAGGAGAAAACATCTCCTATCAGAACACTTCTGTCAATACATGATTAATGGACAAAGAACTCCTACTTTTGGGATTTTTTTCCAGAAAATGGTGCTTATATAACTCAGGGAGGGTTAATGTTGGGAACCACAGTCATAAAGGACAAAATTACTTGGAAATGTTGTCTAAATATACTTCAGATTTGCCCTTCATGTACTCACAGACCCATAGTGGGAAAGCAGAATTGATACCAAAAGAAGCACAGTGAAAGCTGAAGACAGTAAACATTTCCAGTCCTCAGTTTCATCTTGAAAGCTTCTGAAATCTGTGCACTTCCTATGGGAGAGCTTCGCACTATCAGCCTGCAGGAGGTGGCATTTAGAAAACACTTGTTACAATGAGGCTGAGCCTACATGTCCATGTCCACACATGCCCATATGGACCTAAAATGCTTGTAGGCATCTGTTTGCTAAGGAATATCCCAGTGTCCAATCTCTCATGGTGGCCATTTACACAGGGACTGTGATTACACAGCACAGACACAAGTACAGAGCAGTGACAAAGAGTCTGTAATTCCACCCAGCCTAAACTGGACTTTCGTTTATCAAGGCAGGATTAGCCATAACTCATTCTTACAAACCATCTGAAATTACTACACATGGTCAAGAGTGATGATACACAAAGCACATGGTGCTCAGTAAAATCACACCAAGGCAATGGTTGCAACTGTTGGTACGAGTCTGGTTTTCATACTAGCACTGCGGAGCTCTGCAGATTACATCACACAGATGGTTTCTATACCTGGCATCCATTCAACCTGCACATACACTTATCCACCTCCACCTGTCTGCTTAGCCAAACCAGTAATGGAAAAAAAAAAAGCCAGGCAGCATATGAATCCATCTGCACTGAATACAGAAAGTTAGTATTAAATGCTGTGCAATAGAGAAGTACTCTAGATTTCAAAATGGAAACACTCCCATTTAGAGAACCAGGGAATTCAGTCCACAGTCGAAACAGAAAAAACTGAACACTCTTACATGTTTAAGCACGGAAGATACCATCAGGATACAACATTTCAAAACAAAACCAGCAATTACAGCTGTCTACTCAATCCTACCATCAGTCAGTATTGTCTTGCACTGTTAGCCTAAAACATCTGTTTTCTTCAAGTCTACGTTCTATGGTCCTTGTTTCCTCAAACACAACGGCATCAAGATCCCAGACTTCATTGGCAAGGCATATAAATAAAAATAGAGAGGAAACACCTACTCAGTTGAAAAAATGAATTTCTTTTTCCAGAATAAGAATTCTGTCACGGGCCAGTGATAAATATGTAAAACAAAACAAAACATTTTACTTAAGGGATAATGATTTCATTCTCTTTCTCCTCAAAAGAAAGATAATCCTCAAGCTGAAGGTTAAAAGCTTTCTCAGTCTTGGCATTATGACACACAACCTGGCAGTATTTAACTGGGACAGAGAGATGCTCTATCCTTGACTAATTTTATGCAGCTATACATAGGAGAAGGTGTGGGGGTTTTTTTCTATTCTGCTTTCCTATAAGCTTTAGAGTTATGCATCTTCCTGAGTTGTGTTGTTTGCCATATTATGTTCTTATAATGAACCACACACAACTCTTGTCTTTTCCTGGTACGGGGAAAGCACCAGTTAATCACACTTCCCAAGTCCTGCACAGCTGTAATTCCAAGGTTTTCCTAGCACTGTAACCAGGATGGAGAGACTTGTAAGCAAGGTATTGAGGTTGCTAAGACTTAATTATGAATGGAAACATGTGTGAGAAAAAGGGATAGCACTAGAAGAAACGGCAGAACAAGGGTTAAAAAAAAAAACGTAATGAACAAGGCAATTCCCAGTCAATCACACTGAGGAATGTGTCAAACCCAGACAACTCACACAGTGATAAGACCACAGCAGAAATTACTCATTAATGTAAGAGGCTCTGAGAACAGAAGAATGGATGGCAAAAAGGCTGCAGAACATCACACACACCATTCCCTCCTCTTATCACAACAGGAGAATAAACACTATTCCTAAATGGACATTAAATATTTCTTTTTAAAGTAATTCATCATTGCCAATCATGAAGAACCCCAGAGCTGTGACAAGGACTCAGTAGCCTGTTTCCCTGTCCCTTTGTGTGCCACACAGTGCCAGACCACTCAGGCACACTTGGTGTGTGTTGTAAGTGGAAGAATGAATGTGACTAAATTCAACTTACTCAGAGTTTTTGCAAGCAACTTTCACCTTCCCCTTCCTTTTAGACCTGATTTGTTTTGCTGTATTACTTACCAACAAATTTCTCTGTATAACATCTATACTAACACTGTAAGCCACGTCCATAAAGGTGATCTGTCTTATGAGGTCTTGAAAGAGTTCAAAAGATTTTTAACTAGATAATAAAGTCATCTAGAAATAAATACTCATCAATATAATGTTATTAACTTCTTTTCCCATTAAGGATTTGTTTCTTATAACACATATTCTTCAACAGTTCTTGGGCAACAGGAAAGAGCAGACCTTTTCATCTTCCTGAACTCAGACCACAGGTAACTGTAAATGAAATGAAAGAACACCAACCAAGCAGGCTGTAACACCGATTGCTTTTGAGCTTTCGTTTTCTGTCTGGACTAGTTTAGAACCATACTGTGCATTCATGGGAACAAACTGTTTGTTAGTGGTGTCAACAATGAGGTTCTGAAATACTTCTTAAGTTTTGAAACAACAGCTATTATTTTAACAGCAGTCATTTTCCAGTTACTGTGGTAAGCGCACCACCCCATGTGATTGAGGACTAAAGAGTGTAAGAATGGGATATTTCAGGAGGTCAGGCTTCCAGGCAAGAAACTGAGCATCATGACAGAGCTGCCAAAAGCCTTCTGGAGAGTTTATGGTGAGAAAATAAGAAAGGTCTTCAAGAAAAAACTGGGAGGTCTTCTTTCTCTGAAAGTTGCCATGCAAAAGTTAAACATGGAAACTTCCTAATGAGCACTGTTATTGTTTTCTGTTTGACACAGAGGGTAACAGAAAGCAGATGTTTCTGCATAGCCATCTTTAAGGAAAGGAAAGGAGAGGAGAGGAGGGTGGGATGAGAGAGAAAGGCAGTTGGACATAGACACTATGGCTTCAGAGTACAAATTTATTTACAATATGTACACAGTTGGGAAAGGGCAAAAAAAGCACAGTTGGGCAAAAAGGGCAAAACTTGGGTTGGAAGGGACCTTAAGGCATACACTTAACATTACACTGCATATTAGCAACAGATAGATGTTAAACAGATGTTTATTTGTAAAAATATCCATAACAATACATCTCCACACATAAGCTTAGGAAATATGTGGTCACATGCAAAATTTAAAGGAGAGGAATACACATGGGAGGCAAAGGTTCCAAGACGGAGTGGTTAAAACCAAAGAGACAGATGTCTACTCAGAAAGGCAAATCATTGAATCATAGAATGGTTTGGGTTGGAAGGGACCTTAAAGATCCCCTAGTTCAAACCCTCCTGACATAGGGAGGGACACTTCCCACTATACCAGGTTGCTCAGAGCTCCATCCAAGCTGGCCTTGAACAATTCAGGAATGGGACATCCATGACTCCTCTGGGTAACCTTTCCAGTATCTCACCTCACAGCAAAGGACTTCCTCCTAATATCCAAGTTAAATCTCAGCTCTCTCAGTTTTAAACTGTTCCTCCTTGTCCTTTCACTATCTGTCCACAAAGAGCATCACTCTCCCTCTTTTTTTATGATCCCGCTTTGAGTATTGGAAAGCCCCAATGAGGTTCCTTGGGAGCCTCCTCTCAAATGCAGAAGTGAGATTTAGTGCCACCTGGAAGACAGAGTGACATGGGACAAAAGTGCTGAGTGGTGAAAGATGTCTGCATTATCCAAGGAAAGTAAGAGTGTTCAACTCTAAAAGCCTGCAAAGATTTCTAGCCCTTGGAGCAAGAGCAGATCAGTTTTAAGAGGACAATTTTGATTATGCAAGAGCACAGATCAAAAATCTACCTGGATCTCAGACTAGGACCAAAACCAATGATAACAGTTTTGAAGCACCAACACAAAAAAGAATGAAATGTGCACACTTGCAAGTACGAAGCTGTATCCACCAAATGTTTATGTGAACAGTCTACTGAAAAATAAACTAAGCTTTATAAAATATTGCATATTTAGTAATTTTTTCATTTGACTTAATCCTGCATTACTGCAGAATAATTCTGCAGAATAATTCTGCCTAATTTTTTGTCAGATCATCTCTGGATTTTCTTAAGATTTGTATGAGGGCAAGAGTATTCATAACTTCTGTGTGAAAAAGAGGTAAAGGACACCGACCAAATGAATTCAGGGAAGCTGATGGAATTGAGACTGTTCAGCTGAAGAGTAAGAATACGTCCTCCAAAACTTTCATCTGCCATTTCAGTATCATATTTGACTGGACTCCAGACTCCTCAATGATTCCTGCATGGCTTCTGAGTAGTGGAGTGAGCGTTAAAGTGATAAAATCTCTGCGAGGCTCTTCCTTTCTAAGTACGATTTTAATCAGAAAATGTTTGGATATTTTTGTCTTCTTCTATTTTATAATTCAGAGAGGGTGCATGAATATTTGGTTATTTTATAACCAGTTTTATAAGCATCAGAAGATGCCACAAGAAAGTTTATGAAATATGTTGTACTAGAAAGCCATTTTTGTTGTACTAGAAAGCCATTTTTGTTGTGCTGAGACGTATTTTTGTAAGAGTTCCTTGGAAACTTAGGAGATATCTATTTTACCTTGCTTTGCCCCCCACACCTTTTTTTTCCCCAATATTTCTGAGCCAAATCAGAAGGAGAAAACATGCAAAATATGAATCAATGGTTTCTGTTATGCCCACAATAATTATGAATTTAAAAACTGAGCACCCATTAGAACAATGCATCGCAATCTACCCCTAGACAGACACCTCTTCTGGCTTAATGTTTGGGACAACCGTAAGATCCAGGAACAAATTACAAGAACCTTACTTCAGAAGTGAAAAAATAATATCACAAGCATAGTGTCTAGAGGTGTATTAGCGGGTTTGAAGAAGAGAGAGTCAGTGGGTGACTTCAAAGCAAAGGGCTAGAAACTAGATATCACAGAAGAAAATGACACAGAAAGAATAAAATATCCTGTTCTGGACAAGGTTATAGACATATAACATTATCAGAAACACAGAAGATATACAATTTCATTCCAAGTAGGGTACACCTTTGGAGATGCCAGTTTCTCCTTAAGAACAGATGATCACTACAAAAAAAAAGCCACATCTAGATTATTTTGGTCGACAAGAGAAGCAACCAAAGAAAGAAATAATTTCTCATTCAGTAAAAGGCACCATTTCATGACAAAAAGTGAAAACAGACTAAAATGTTCATCTAAGAGGATACCTATTCTACACATGAATGAGGCAAGGTCGTTCTTTTGGGAGCAAAAATCAGGGAGGGAGTATTTTCAGAAAAATTATATAATCACATTTTTAAGCATTGAAGATCAGGGTGTAGGGAAGAGAAAAGAGCTTATGAAAAAGGTCGAATAAAAATAAGTGTAGACAGTCAGATAAAAAACTTGAGGTTTTGAAGGAGTCCCTTTGAAAAGACTTTTCTCCAAAGAGCTAGTATTTATTTATTATAATACCAGTCCTGTCCATAATGCAGACATGGATGGTGTTTCTACACCTGCATTCTGGTTCAAATTAGAATTGCACTTTGAAAATAAATTTTGTGACTGACTGTTCAGCATGCTTAAGTTCATGCAGACCATGTGGAATGGACTTCGTGGATTTTAACCAAAACCTTAAGGTGCACTTCAAAAGCAGACCTGGCACAACTGAACCAGTAATGAATATCTATGCCAGAGAACCAAATGACAGCAAAGAAAACCCTGACTAGACATTTCCATGCATATTTTCATCTATGATGCCCTCAGATTTTTCATTAGTTCCATGTTGTCTTCCTTTCATTTAATGACCTTTGTCTTAGCTGCCATAATAAACTTCATCAGATTTTGCTGAGTTCTTCACGTTCTCCTGAACCAGTCATCAAACAGGCACATATATCCTTCAGCTCAGTTGCTTCTGCCAAATAAATTTATAACCTCGCTTGGAACTCCAGGCTGTGGAATATAAACCCAAAATGTGAAACCTCTTAGTTATATGTTTAGAAAAGTGATCTCCAGCCCGATGGTATAATTTTTACAGGCTCTTGTTCATGTTGTGTTAGGCCACCCACCATCCTGAGTGCGTGATTTTTAATTATTTAAACATAATACAATTCAAAGCATTTCCTAAACACTGAGCTTTTATGCTTGCAATTACTTTTGGCCAGAAATAAGGATTCCCTCACAGAAACCATAATTTGGTTAGATATACACTGAACCCTTCTCAGGGATATCTGGGATCTATGGTGATGCTGTCAATGGATTCCTACTCTCTGCTACACAAAGGACAGCAAGCATTGCCTCATGGACCACAGGGTTGAGTTTAACCACGGTAGCAATCTGAAAATTGTTATCAAATATCAAAGGAATGTAAACAGACCACTTTTGAGAGTATTTTTTAATGTCAGCTGGAAAATAGGTTGGGGTTAAAACTAGATTTTCCTAGTAGCAAAGGTTTGTTAATCCTGGTGCTCTGCCTTTAATAATCTAGTCTGCCAGCTTCTCCTCACATGTATAGTCTCAGTGAAGCAATATTACTAGGTCTCATGAATCTCTGGATATTTGATAGTTTTCCTAAAGCCTCAGATCATAGTTAAATAACTGCAAGAATTTCAACTTCAAACCTATTTTTGTTTCTTGAGGTATCCTGAAGCAATACTCAGCAAACCAAAACATAAACTCGATTGATTTTGTAATCATGATTCTATTCAGGAATTCTAATTCATAAATGCCATTCATGGCTTTTTAGTGTTTCAAAATAGTCATTAAAGCTGATAAAATGATTCATGAGAAAAAAAATGAGTGGTTTGCTTTTATTTCTCTGTTTATTCTACTCCATGAGAAGCCTATAAAGTAACTTGATCTGAAACTACTTGGCAATATAAATGGAACTTCAGTTAACTAAAAAAATAAAAGAAACACAGCCAGGATTGCTCTTATAGCAGTTTTCAGTCCTTAATGCTCTGAGTTATTTTTTACTCTGTCTATGCTTAACGTAAATGTTTTAGCTGAAGTATTTATATTTCAGCTTCATCAGTTCTTTGTGATTCCTAATTAGAGATTGAATAATTCATATTTACAGCATAAAAAAAGTTAGAATCTTACACCAACTCCAAATATTAAGACACAGAGAGAACCTGAACTCATGATAACAGAAGTGCAATCTGAGAATTCATGACCAAATGCCTTTGTGGTGTGAAACCACGAAGATCCTCCTACTGGTTCCATAAAGTCGCACCTAGTCTGTGCTTCCCCACTAGGCTCAGGTTTCTCCTTTGTTACTGAGCATGCCAGCACTGAGCTGCTCGAGGGGAACAAACGAGGATAGAACCTGGGATCCAAGTAAAACAGAAATTTACTGCCATTCTCCATACAGTAGTCTCTAAAGGCAGCAGCAGATAAGCAAAAGTTGAAAAATAGCAACTGTGGACCCATGATAAATGCAAGATAGGTCCAGACCCTACCTGGTTTAATCCCTACTTTTTTTCATTCTTTTGCCACCTGGTGAACTGTTACATTTTGATAATTCAAATAAAAAGGACAAACTGTCAAAGCTTAAAGCTGCAAAGCACTGAATTTCAGGACAGTCAATTAATAATTAACATTTATTAATATGACCAAATAAACGTATAGACTACACGAACTTCACATTTTTAAACATAGTATGGCTGAACAAACTATAAAATCATTGTGGTTTTTTCTGCCAGAAGAAAACCCCAAAAACTACAAAGAGGCACCCTGTTATTGGGCTACCATATGGGAAGTGTTATATATAAGAGGATCACCAGTGACTGAATTATTTTTGTTATAAGCTAATGTAGTCCAGCAATGGAAGATTTGTGTGTTAGCAGGTAGAGAAATGATATGAAGGGAAAAAAAGTCTAAATCTTTTTGGCAGGAGACCTGAAACTAAAGAAAATCACATCAAAAGCCAGGAAGCTATTCTTATAAAATTCCTTCCTGAAAACCACACAGTGATCTCCAATTACATTCATTCATAAAGCTGCTGGAAATGGCAATCCCTGATGCACACATGGATTGTGTAGGTATCAATTAAAACAGGCCAGGTGGGAAACAAGGGCTCATATGGGGGGCATTATGTATTAGATACTTGGTGTTGGGTTCTTCACATGGGACCTGCAGCACTTTTCAGAGTTCAAGGCTTAATTTGAAAATGTAACCCCTTCCTTTCCATGGGAAGGGACATCAGAGTGTGGAAAAGAAAGGGCAAATCTAGTGCTGCTCTTCCATAGCCTCATAAACCATCTTCCACCCCACCCTTCCATCCTTTTATTAGAGCTACTGCCTCAGAGGAAAAAAGCATATTAAATCATGGTACAGCCAGAGTTGTGTCAGGGTCTGTACTTCATGTACCTTCAGCATGCTCGGGAGACTGAATCTCCTCTGCATGGAAGCTCCAAGGTCCATGGATCTACGGAGTTGTTCCACAGCAACTTTCAGAGAGAAAGAAGCAAGTGGGACAAGTAGGAAAAACCTAAGCAAATACAAATCTGGTGAATTTCCCAGCACTTTGCAAAATATGCCATGAGGAGACTGAAGTGCATGAGGAGACATTGCCTGGCTGTATCAAGCTAAAGAAATAACTTTTCTACCCAGAATGTGGGCCTGAGAAAGTGAGGTGCCCTTGATTCCCAAGCCTAGAGAGGAATTGTTTAGTCTGACCAGAATGGGAGAACAGTAGCTAACAGGCTATATGGAGTTTAGAGTTTTACACTAAAGAATTGCAGTATTACAAATACATGGAAAATATAAAAGCTAAAATCCTAAGGCATCACAAATAATTGCAATTTTTATGAACTGCAAACCAAATGAAGTTAAGTCTTTCCATTATATTGTTGTTATTGACCAGGCAATTTTACAGACAGTATTTTGTGCATATCACAGAACAACAGTTTGGAAAGGATCTCAAGGAATATTTGGCTCAACCTTTCTTGGCAAAAACACAGCCTAGACAAGATGGCTCAGCACCCTGTCCAACCAGATCTTAGAAGTGTCCAACACTGGGGAATCCACCGCTTTTGTGGGGAAATTATTCCAATGACTGACTGTTCTCACTGTGGAAAATTTTTCTCTTGTGTTCAATTGGAGTGACTTGTATCCATTACTGCTCATTGTTTCTATGTGAATCCATGTAAGAAGGAAGCCCAAATCATCCTCGTAGCCAGTCTTTAAGTATTGAAACATGGTGATAAGGTCTCCCTCAAGCCTCCTTTTCTCAAGACTGAACAAACCCAGTTCCCTCAGCCTTTCCTCGCATGGCAGCTTCCCATTCCTTTGATCATCTTTGTGGTCCCTCTCTGGACCTCTTCAGCCTATCCATGTCTTTTCTGTATAGCATGGACCAAATCTGAACACAGTATTCCAGCTATGGCCTGATAAGTGCTAAATAGAGAGGGACAATTACTTCTTCACCCCTGCTTGCTGGTACGTCTCTTGCTGATACAACCCAGCATGTCAGGCAAAGGAGGAAATGAGTGGGGATGAGCAGGACTCCCCCCACACACTAATTCTGAGCTGTAGTGTCCATTCACCCCACATGGGAAATGGCATCTTCAGTGGGCAAAGCAGTCTTATCATGGGGCCGCACTTCGGTCCAGAGATGACAAACTGGAATACAAAACATAGCTAAGGCCCAAAACCAGGGGCAGCATTTCATGAAACAATAACAGGAACTGTGTTCAGTCTAGCAATAGGATTAATAATTGTCGTCCCACTAATTTCCCATTTCATATTCTAGATATCAAAAAAATATATGAACAACAGCAGCCATGAGGTGTGCTTTGGTATCAGGATTGTATGAAGTACAAAAAGGTTTTCCTAAAAGCTGAGGGACATTCCTGTAAGACATGTTATATATGACCCTAGAAGCCACAGGGCACTCTTATACCACCTTGGTATGAAGAGCTCCTGTGAGACCTGAGAGCAAGATTGGGAGGACAGTCCAGAAACTGCCCATTAGCTTTCACTTGGGAGACAGCCATGACTACAGCCTCAATAAACATTTCCCTAATAAATCACAGGGAATGGGGGAGACTCAGGGCCAGTCCCATTCCAGCAGGCAATGTGAAATACTACTTAGGGACCACCAGGGCTGACAGACCTATCCACAAGTCACTCTGTAAAAAATAAAGATTTTGAGGAAATAATGGTAGCTCATAACAGACTACATGCATCACAATTCAGAAATTATTTGTCTTCTGACCAAAAGAACTCATCTTGAACACTTATCAATATTTTAATGGCAAGCTCAGCATCAAATTATACATTCATATCTATTTGTTGGAATAAATGGGCATAATAAAAACCATGAGTCTTTGAACACAGTTTAAAGTAATTAGAATGTTTTCTACACGGTGCTGATTTAACTAAAATCAAAACTACTCCTCCTCTACAGGAAGACAAATCTAATGAAGGGAGTTGGAGAGTCTCAAGGTACCGCTGCTTTTCAGAAAGACAGCAGCCCAACTGCAAACCAACAATGGCTTTTGTGTCCATCATCCAGAAAAAAAAGTCTTTACCATCCTGTGCAACACACAAGCACTATTGCACGGGTTTGTTTCTTTTACATAGATTGAATTTTAATTAGACGTCATTTGGATCCTGGGGCTAAATTTGCCATGTTTTGGAACCTCTGACTTTGCACCGCTCCTCTCTACAAGGTGACTTAAACGTACTTTGGAGGAACATCTGTACTTTCAGAAGTCTGAAGAAATCAGCAGTAGATGACAACAACCTGGCAGAAGCTTTGTCTAAAGATTTTTCCCAGTATCCAAGTATTTTCCTTAGCAGCTTGGAAAAAGTTTGTTCAGGGGTGGTCCAGCAAAGCAAAGCCTGGGAAGCTTTCGGTGCAAATGCTGTTTCCTAGTGACGGAAACCCATCGCAGCGCAGCCACGGGTTACACCTCCACCGGCGGCCGGTCTCGGCCGGGACCGAGGTTGTACCGCCCGCCGGAGTGACACGGCTTTCCCCGGGGGAAT
>VZRR01002317.1:341937-357028 GCA_013398015.1 Oreocharis arfaki
CCCCGCCGGCGGCCCGTCCCCGGGGCCGTGGTGCTGAACCGCGCCCGCCCGGTTCGGGCGCTCCAGCTGCCGTGAGCCGCTTCCCCGAGGTACTTACACTAGAGCTGGGGACTCATGCTTTGGGAGAAGCGGCAGCTTTAGTGACTGTCCAAACTGGCGGAACAGCTGCACCGTCTGTGGAAAGGTGTGAGCGCTTCCAGTTCTTGGTCTGCCAGTACAAACGGGCCCGTCACAAGCAGCCAGTCATCACAGATGTTGGGTTCTACGGAGACAGGTATGCTCTGGAAACAGAATGAGATTTTGAGAGAGGATCGATAAAACCACTTACTCCAGACCAAGCCGTTCCAGTGTTCCATCTCCCAGAGGCAGAAGTGCCGCAGTAAGGGAATAGCTCGTAAAGGGAGAATTCACGGCAACTACGTATGAAGCCTTCAAGATGTTGTGTGGTTTATTTCTTTAGTTCCAGATTTGTGAATGGAAACGTTTGTCATCAACAAGTGGCAGTGTGCTGTTCCAGCACATGTGAGGCTGTTGAGTGGTCAGCTCCTCAGGAACTGGAAGTTCATGAACTCCAGACCTGCTCTTTTTAATGTTTTAGAGAAAACACATTTCTTATTCTATACCACCTCACACCGTTGTTGGGGGCGGGGAAAAAGGACTCTCTTCCGGGAAGGAGTTCCTTCCAGTCAACAAAATGTGGTGGAGGGAGCCTGTCCGGTGTATTATTGGGCTGTTTTCGTGTGAAATGTTTCTTTACTTCTGCCTTCTGTCATTAGTATTGTTGCTGGTACTGTTCATTTTCTTATCTCATTGCTGTTTACAGTAAATTGTTCTTACCTCAGCCTGTGATCTTTGCCTATTGTGCCCCCAATTCTCAACTCCATCCTGCTGCAAGGAGAAGAGTGGGGAGAAACTGGGGGAGCAAGAGAGGGTGGCATGAGGTTGTGGAGAGCCTTGGTGGGGGGACTGAATTGAGGAATACCATTCCTAAACCACAACAGCAATACATGTTACAGCATCAGTGAAACGTAGTCCCTCTTACTTTAGAATGGTACTAATGCCTCAAGCAATCTTGTGACAGCTAATACAGCCAGCTCTTTCTTTAGGTCACCTCAACTCAGGAGGCCCTGGGTTGTTGTGGTTACTATTCATCTTCACTGTTCTTTGCTAAATGTCACATAGTGCTGTCAGCAATACCACAGCCACATAAAATCAATTATTTCTCTCCTGCCTGGGCATCCTGGACTGCTAAGTAGCCACTTGTTACCTTTAGCACCAGTGCTGCCTCTCAGAGGACAGAGCTCTTCAGACACCACTCTTCCAGTCACCTGCACTGCAATCCGACCTGCATAGTGTGACTTCTCTTGCCTTTCTTCTTCGGTCGCATGTTTTGGCTGCAGGTTCTTCAAGGCCAGGAATTTTTTGCACACTGAGCAGACAGTGACGAGTCCAGCCATCTCACTCAGGTACTTTAGGTAGTGCCTCTGAAATCCTACAGGAATTTTAGACAAGGAGGGATCAGAAGTGCCCTGTGCCTCCAGTCTAAATTAGTTCTTCCTTAATATCCGGAAAGGTTCATGTGACATTCTCCCAGAATGGGTCTGCCTGGAAGAATCTCCTCTTTCTAAATTTCTTTCTTTTTCAAAAAATGCTGAACTCCTGATAGAAATAGCTGAGCTGATGGGTGTTGATTCTTCACGTGTGAGGGGGACTAACCTGGCAAAACTGGTGTTCCTTACAGATTTTGGGATCTAGTTGATCCTTCCCTCTGCCAAAGGTAAGTTTTATCTTGATGCTTGTTGTGGAAGTCAGAACAAGTGAAAGACCGTGTCTAGGGCAATATCTATAGAATTCAGCTATGTTAATTTAATTTTCAGCTTTATGGAACATTTCCCAGTTTTAAGGAAAGTTTGTACTGAAATCCTGAGAGAAATTGTATACTTCATAAAGACATTGTTTTCTTGATTTTGAAGTGAATTATTAAATAAAAAATTACTGAAGTTTTTCCTGCGAAAATGAGCACCTTTTGGAAAGGAATGAGATCCTTCTTCCTCCAGGCTTTAGGCATTTTAACCTTCCAGAGGAGTCATAGCACTATCTAGATGCATTCAAGGGGATTTTCTGGGATGTAAGCAGAACGTACATTTACTATCCAGGTGAATTGAAGGCCACTTTCTAGTCTGCAAGCAGAACATATGTTCTTTAACTTGTATACTTGCAAGTGATGTAAGCCAGCAGCATTTGGATAACAAAATGGAAGAAGGTTATTTTATTGTCTATAGATGCAGAGGCGGGGTGCTGGTTTGTCACAGACACACACAGAGGAGTTATAGCTGTTCAATGCACTTTTCAACTGTCTGAAGATGTACATGTACAAGTACATGTGCTCCTGTAAACTGCATCACTGGGTTGATGGCAAAGGTTGGGTGGCTTCAAGAACAATTTATTCCAACACTGAAGCTTTTTTACTTGCCAGGTGGCATGAAGACCATCTCCTTCTCTAGAGCATCTCAGATACATGAGCTTGTGCATTTCCTCTGAACTCCCTTCTCTTTCCAATGGTTCAGCTACTACAGAAAACTCTGGAGTAACATCCTGTATCTTTGACACATACACATATATATATGTGTTCTACTAGTTTGCCTCAGTGATGTTTGCAGGAACTGTTTTGATGTGAGTGCAACTGTTACAGATAAGCACAGGAGCATACATGCAAAGCACTCCTGTAATGTGATAAAGTAATACCTTTTTTGTGCCTCAGACTACAAAATGTAGAAGTTCATGCCTGATGACTTTTTTCCAGATTTTTTCCCACCATGAGATTTTTGTTGCAGTGTGTTGACCTCCTCAGTACTTACTATAAAGCTCTAACCAAAAAGGAATTTTCAGGGTCAAAACCAACACTTTGGATTCTTTTACGAAAATGCATTTTAAATTATGGCTTGGATAAAGCAACGGGGACAGAGGCTTTTGGATAAAGGAGAGAATTTCATAAAGGGGACAGGCTGTGGTAATGGACAACTCAAGTAACAGCAAACAGAGGGAGAGGAGAAATAAAGCCACAGCATTCATAGCGGCACAGAGGAGGTCTAGAAGATTTACACGGTTGTGAATTTCCATCAGGTTTACAATTTTGGCAACTAACATGGCAGGTTTTCCAACTCTTGCAGCTGTTGATCTGCACAATGACTTTGAACCCCTTGGGCTTATTGGCAGGTGAAATTAACATTAATTTGCATGGTCAGGGAGTCTCATGCAACCAGAATGCTTGGGACTGCCTGCACTTATGGAATCACTTTCCATGTATGCAGTGGCTATGAGCCTGCAAGTTGCTAGCTTTTATGGGGCTGACTGATGTTCACAACATGCTTTTCTGTAGAATCAGTCTTTCATCATCCGAGGCAATAGTGCTGTCAGTTATGGCATCATATATTCTATCCAGTTGTTCATGTGACACAAACTGAGGCAGCCCCATTGACTTCACTAACATTAAAATGACTCATTCTAACAAGAGAGCTGGCTGTATTTTTTTGCCTTTGCCGTGTTTCTCATTAGAAAGGGTTTACCTTGCACAGTTAATTTATTGCAGGTGAAGCATTCCCACCAACCCTGTTTCTCTGAGCAAATGCAAGTTTGCATTCCTGTCTAGGAGCACTGCCCTAGGTTTGGTGAAATGAAAATGCTTGACAGTAGATAAAACATAAGGGAAATGTACGAAGGGGTGTACAGAGAAATGGACTTGTGCATTTTCCCAACGGAGCTAGTGTTTGTCCTTCCTTACGCAGCTCGAGAGCTCGTGGGCAGCCGGTGGCTGTGAGCCAGCCTGGGGTGTGTCGCTATGGTTCCAGGCTGGATTGCTGTCCTGGCTGGAGAAAGAACAAGGGCCACTGTGAAGGTAACACTAACATTCTGTTTGTTTCCTCTCTGTGGCTGCGTGCTTGGTGCTAATAAAGGGGTTTCTTACATGTCTGCCAGAAGTTACAGAAAGAAAACTTCTGAGGAGTGAAATCTCTTAACTCTGTGGGAGAGCGAATAAAACATGCTTGAGAGACCATCTCCTCAAAAAACCCCCGGAGCCTTGGGTAAATTGCACCAAAACATACTTGCATGTTCAGAAATTCTTAGATCCAGAAGGAGCCATCTGTTCTAACCCCCTGCACAGCCCTCGTCAGTGGCTGTACTGTTACAGCTGCTGAGTATGTGCTACAAATGCAGTGTTTTCCAATGTTATGTAAGGACCCCTAAAATGATTTTGTATCAGTTGGTATCCTTTATCTTCAGAATACACAGCCTCTGAGAACCCGAAGGTTTTAACTTTCTAAAAATGTGAATAAAACTCAAGCAGTAAGTGCTCCTCAGTTGAGCTTGGGTTGCCAGCCAGAGTTCTGATGTGTGGATCGTTTGCTTAATGAAGAGACAGTGACTATTACGACACTTCTAATTTGTAAAAAGTCTACATATCCCAAGGAGAATGCAGTGTGGAATCTCTCTGTCCAATTGTACTTGGGCAAAACACAATAAAATCATAAAGTACGAGTTTTAGAAATCTTTGTCAGATCTTGCACCTGTTGTCCCAGAGAGTTTGGCCTTTTATGTCTAGTGAATTTGCATAGAGGCTTAAGATTATTCATTGCTGAAAATCCATATACTAAAATGGAAATATGCTAAAATGTCTCTGCTCTGTATATATTATATGCCATTTTTAAAAATGAAAAAGGGATTATTGTAGTATTTCTTGCATTGCTTAATCGCACTTTAGTTTTGATGCAAATTAATACCTGGAGGGACAACTGGCAAATGTAACTTGGATCAACCAGTGGAGTAGGTTGTCTTGTTTTAAAGCGATGGGTTTTCATAAAATTTGAAGACTCTTCTTTGGAAAATCACTTTAAACCATCTATAATATAATTCTGCATTGTAAATCCAGATGGGGTGTTTTTCTCTGCTTCAGTGCTATAACACTGCAAGCTGGTCTTTTGCAGTCTTGCATCTCCTCAGTTACAGCAGAGGAATGTGTTCATCCCATGGGAGAACATCCCAAGCAGGGATCCTTGGGATCCCAGAGGAACAAGCTGGTCTTGCAGTGTGCCACACTGCATTCAGGGATGGAAGAAATGTTGAAAAATGCCTCAATCTGCAGAGTTAGTACCTTCAGTGCATCTGAATGCATCTGTAAGTGTAGAGAAGACACTTGAAGTCAGAAAAATGAATGTTAATATTAATTTTACTATATAGTAACTAAACTTTCCTATAGTTTGCGGATCAGCTTAACTACATAAGGAATCGAGATTCACATCCTGGTGCACACTCTTTCCCTGTTTCTCCAGAGCTAATCCTGATTTAAATGCATGTTCGGTTTGCTCTTCCTGAATAACCCCCATGCTGACAATCATAGTGATTTCAGGAGCCTTAAAGCATATAAAACTCAGTATTTAATTTCTGATTGATGATCTAGAGGGCTTAGAGTTGCTTTTTAATGCATCCAGGTTAAATGTAGCCCTCTCAAATTATTGTAAACCTGATGCAATTATATTTACTGGGATGTGTGGTAAGGGCAGTTGCCTGATGACAGATGTGCTCTGGATGTTCCACCGTGGGATAGACACGTTCCTCAGCTGTAACTGAGGAGATCCAAGACTGTAAAACTGCTGTAGGATTATGTGTCTCCTTTGGCTCTAGGAGAGTGCTGTTACCTCTTTCCTGCTCCAGATGCCAAGCATAGCAATTCAAGCTGCTGGCCAGCTGCTTCTCACATAGGCTTCTTTAAAAAAGGAAAAAGGCAAGAGTACAAAATTAAATGTGAGTTGTAAGCATTGCAGAAAAAAACATATGAGGGAGAGACCTCTTGTCTTTATAAACCTGGAAAAAACCAAATTCTTGTAATTCATGTTAACACCACTGTTCTCAAGCCCAAATATAGTGCTTATCAGTAGTTACCATGCTCACACTAGAGGGAGAGGTTTGAACGATGCTGAACTTGTGCAAAAGTTTTTAGGCAACTAAGCAGGGTGAAAGTTCTCAAATAGAATATTTCTAACATTTTATTTTTCCCTTTCCTTTCTCTGACTGATTCCACCAGCTACCTGTGGGCATGGTTGCAAGTACGGCGAGTGCATGGGACCAAACAAATGCAAATGTTTCCCCGGGTTTACAGGGAAAACCTGTAATCAAGGTTTGTGCATATACTGCAGAAAGCAGACTGCTGGTTTTCTGTTTCCTTATTTTGTGCTATGGATTGTGTCATCTTCCAAAATAGTAAACCAGGATATTTTCTTGTTTACATAGAAGAATTTAAGAATTTAAGGCTTTTGCATCTCCAGCATTACAGGCAAGCTCTAAGCCTCCTTCAGGAGACAAAAGTTTGAACCTACATTGTGTATCTCTTATGGGCTGATGACAAGGGCAGACTGTCGTGTTTATAGTCAGAAGATTAAGGCACAGAGAGATTATACAGGAAAGTGTCAGAAGAGATGGAAGTCAGTTTCAGAACCCATGTTATTTTTTTAACCAGCACCCCATGTTTCTTTTTAAATTAATCTTCTAATCAGAAAGACATGCAATTTTATGCTAGACATGTAATTTATCAAGCTGTTTGCATATGCTGATGGTATTTCTGAGAACCACCATTGGGAGTCCTTAGAACTGCATTTTCACAAACATTAAATGCACTGTTTTCCCTCCATAAATTTGGAATTTGACATGGAAATATTTCAGCTAACACATTGGTAAGAACTCAGCTTTTTTTCCTGTTCCAAACTATGAGACCTCTGTCTTAGATGAGATGAAGGGAGCAGGTCACTGTGCATACAGAGGCCATAGCACTGTAGATGCTATGATGGAAGCATAGCATAGAGGCCACACAAATGACTGGATCTGTCCTTGCTGTCTTCATAAGCTCCTGCAGACTCTGCCTGAAAATATTGCATTGGTGTGCTAACCACACATTTTTTATAGTCAATATAGCCCATTTATTACACAGTATCTTTCAAATGATATACCTTAAAGCTGTACTGTTAAGTATTTTGGAAGGCTCCATCTTTTGCACTTTTGATGTTTCTCACAGGGAAAGAAGTTGATTCCTCAGTACCACTAGAGAGGAAAGGGAAACAGCAGCTGTGCTTATATGTAACAGATATGTAGATACCACTTACAACTTCAGCCTCTAAACTCAGAAGTTTAACCTCAAAAATTATTTGGAAGCTTAAATATTACTAAAAGGTAACATAGAAGCCCCCAGCTTTTAGGTGTTTTCTGTGCAGTAACTCCATGTGCATTTGACGTGCTCTCCACAGGCAATCAGATCAGTTCTGTGCACTTCAGTAGGTTCAGAGACTGAGGCTTGGAGGAAGCACTGAACAGACTAACACATGCAAATTCCCTGTTAGCTCCTGGGCTTTTCTGCCTTCTGGAGCATGGCCAGGATTTTATCAGTGAAGTGGTGGCTGGCATAGGCCAGAAGTGCCCAGGAGCTGTTTGTTTCAACAGTATAGCCATACAGCTGGTCATGGTCCATCAGGCAGGAGTGCTAATACCCACTTTTAATTTACTGGCAGATGTAGCCTTGGTCTGTCCTTACAGCAGAACTTCCTGCTGAGCAAGCTCAACATGAGCTAACTAAAATAACAGAGATAAGGGGACTGTATTAGTCTGCCACTAAGTCTGAGCTAAATTAGCCTTATCTCCACAGGTTCTTTTCAGAGCTGTGCATGCTATCGATGCATTGTGCGAGATAGGTGCAGATAAGCACTTTTGAAAATGTATGGTCTAAGTGGAGTAACTTTTGTTCCGTTTGCTCTCTATTTTCTTTGTTAAGAGTATTAGTTATTTAGTGGAGTCACAGTAGCACAAAAATCCAGTGTGATCTGTAAGCAGATAGGTTGTCCTTTTCCAAACAGATCCTATGTTTAAATAATAGAACCCATCTCTCTCTTCCCTGGACTGAGCTGTAACAAACACTTGTGCACCTCTACAAAGTTTATGCTTTGAATGGCCTGGAGGTTTTGTTCCTGTGGTCTGCAGGGTGCAACACAAGAACAGATGCTTCTCCCATTAGAAGTGGAGCTGCACAAGCTCAGTGCTTGCCTGGAGAGCTGCATCTTTACTGGAATTATATTATCGGTCATATGTGCTGTTAAACACATATTGAATGGGCTGCATATACTGGTGCATTCTATAAATGAGTTCTGTCTGTTTACAAGTTGCTGCAAGAGGTGGAGATGTCAGTTCGTGGAAGTCAAAAACACAGATTCTGTCCCCTTGTCATAGGCCAAATATCACTGTCAGCTCTGCTCATTCTATACCACACAAATTAAATGTTTTAGAATTCTCATTTCCTTACTGTGAAGGATAGATGTTGAGAATTTGAAATTGGCTTAGTTTCTGAAAAGCCTTTAAATCCTGGATTTTAAGAAGGGTTTAGGATTTTAGGATGTTTTATTCTCAGGATTTTGAGATTTTTGAGATTGGTCCTTTTAAAGTCACATAATTATTATCATATATTGTATTTCATTTCTGCTACTGATAATCTTGGTGCCACTGTGTAGCTCAGAAAAATTAAGGGTAAAATCTTTGTTTCATTTAATCTCAAACTGTTTTGCTGTTCTTAGTCTCATGTTTTTGCCTTTCTAGTACAGAGGTCAACTGGAGGGCTAGAATTAGAGAAATACATAACTCCCAAAAAGAGATTAGCTGTAATTCTCTCCACCCCTCCACTTCGTCCTAACAAGCTGCCAGATGTGGCCAGACTTTGCATTAAATTTTCAAGTGTAGAAGTCTGTGTATGTTGGTTTTACTAGCAGTCTTTCAGCCAGATGGTCTGCTAAACTCTCATCTTGCAAGGGGCTGGCTTATTTTCCATCCAGACGATTTTACTCTGGGGAACTCAACACATTAGGCAACATTATCCACCTATATGCATGAATATATATATAAAAGCCCAGCACTCACTCAGTTCCAATGACTTCTGCAGATCTGAATGAATGTGGACTGAAGCCACGTCCCTGTGAGCACAGATGTATGAACACACATGGCAGCTACAAGTGCTATTGTCTCAACGGGTACATGCTCATGCCAGATGGCACATGTGCAAGTAAGTAATGGAGCTGATGGAACAGGCACACCAAAGTCATCTAATCACATTTAATCCCCGCAGATTTTCTTCTTGTGATGAACAGATTTAGTTTATTCAGGATAGGGTCTTTGCCCCAGCTCTCTGGTACTGTCACAGCTGAAAGAGGCTTCCTATTTGGTAGTTCCTTGGTAAAGTAAACAAGGTCATACTTATATTTTGGTGTTCAGAGGTTTTTTGGTCCTGAAAGAAGTAAAATTCTTTGATGGTGTTGCTTCAGATGAAGAACAGCTAGTATGATTTCGGTGCATAGTCTTGCCGGTTCGTCTCTTGAATAAGGATGACCGAATGTATTCAAGCAAAGCACCAATACAGATTACTTTTTACTGCGCTGAATTTCATGCCATTATTCCTTGCTTCACCTTTCTGTGCTCCACAACTGATTTATTTTACCTGTGTTGATATGCTTTCCACAGCTGATGAAAACTGTTCTTGCAAACATTTATTGTGTGATCTAAGGCTTATCTAAACTTGTTGTGAAAATAGGTACTTCTACCTATCTTCTTTGTCTTTAAGCCAGCATGAAAAAAGCATTCTGCTTTTTTTAGTCAACCTGATTTTTCAGACTTGAAGAAGCTTCTAGTTTTTCAGTGACAGAGTTTTGTTTGTAGAAAATACCTCAGAGACTCCTGAATTTTTTATATGTTAATGTATAAATATCTTTATTTATAATGAATGGAATTTTGTTGTTCTGATTAATTTCTGTGTTCATCCATATCTAACTTAAATTAAGTGTATGATTCCAGCCTAGAATTTTTCTCTCTTGTAATTTTAAATACTGTTTTCAGGTTCTAGGACGTGTGCCATGGTGAATTGCCAATATGGATGTGAAGAAGTCAAAGGGCAGGTGCAGTGTCTCTGTCCATCAGGTGGCCTTCAGCTGGGACCAAATGGAAGGACATGCATTGGTATGGTTAGAGAGCTCACTCTCAGCTTCTTTTCTGCAGGACCCCTGAAACTATAAGATTCTGGGGAAAGGTTAGGAGGTACTTAACCCTCCTTGCTGGCTTAAATAATGCTTCGTATTATTCTCAGTGTGATGTAAAGTTTTCACGCTTTTTTAAAAATAATTTTTCTTGTAACATTGGCCATGTAATTCTTCGGATAAGTCTCATCCCCGATCAATAATTCAAAGTTTTGGCATGATTTAGAGTCATCAACAGATTCAGTTTCTGCCTATTGCTTTGAGGCCATTAAATACAGTGCTTTGCCTGAAGGAAGCTGCCCTGCTGACATAACGTGTTATAGGATTTGGGCATTTTGTTTGGATGGGGCTGTCTTTTATTGTGATGACCCACAATACAAACTTCTCAATTTTACTCCAGAAGCTTGTGAGTTTCCTGTGATGAGGAAAGCATTGCTTATAATACTTGATACCGTGTTCTTCCATAAAGTTAGTTTGCATTTTACTGCTTCACTCATAAGAACACGTGTGAAAGCCATCATCAAGTGTGAAATTATAGGACTTACTTACTAAGCTTATTTGTAATAAAGACCAAACCATTCCCATGCAAATCCCAGCAAGTTCTTTCTTTCCGATTTCACCTTCTCGTGGATCTGACCAGCATCCCTTCTCCTGCTGCAGACATTGATGAATGCTCCACTGGCAAAGCTGTCTGCTCTTACAACCGCAGATGCATCAACACATTTGGAAGCTTCTACTGCAAGTGCCAGCTTGGTTATGAACTAAAATACACCAGCAGCCGCTACAACTGTGTAGGTAAGAGTTAGCCCATGGATGTTCCTTCTTCGTCCTTTCTGTCCCCACAGTGTGCATCCTCCCTGCTTTTGCCGCAAGCACATTGGCCGTCCTGGGGATGCTGCCACAGAAATGGGTAAAAGATGTCACACCAAGAATATTCCTGATGGCACTGTGAATTTTTCTCTGGTTTGTTTTTTTTCTGTAGTCTTATGAAAAACTGAATCACTGACACTTAAAATTTAAATTGCCTCATTGTACCAAGTCAAGATGTGCAAGAGTTTGTTGTTAGTTGGAAACTGTTGAATAAAAAAAAAAGCTACTTCTGGTAAAGGTTTAGTCAAAGAACCGTTTTTTGTTGTCTTGGCTTTCAAACTGTGATGAATAAGCAGTCCCACAATATTTTTTTAATTTTTTTATGTCATTATTGAGGAATGTGAATTAAGTGCCCTCATGACTGTAAAAACAGTTATTTGGATGGATTGCACAGAACTTGGGGGGAAAAAAGTATGAAAATAGTAGGTTTCAATTACTTTTTGGGTTTCTGTTGCATGAAAAAGTTTCTTCCTAATAAAAATAAATACAGGCAAAAAGTTATCTTGACATGCTCAGGTGTTAAAATAAATGTTGAAACACCCTTACTCCTGTTTCAATCCATTAGTTGAATGCTGGAAGGACAGCAAAGTATAAGTTACTGCAGCAGGTGCTGCAGGAGTATTGTTCAAGCTGTTGATTACATAAGGGCCTGGAAGGGTTGGAGCTACTACAAGTGCATAAAAAAGAGGATTAATGGGATTTGTTTATATTTAATTGATATTAGAAGCGAGGGGTGGGAGGGAGATCATAAGGCGTGTTTGAAGACTTAAATTTGCATTTCATGTTGTCTGAAAACCCTGCGAGACTTAAAGTGGAAAAAATATTTTCTCATACAATATGTGTGCATGGGGAAAAACTGGAAAGGTCTCAGTAGTCAGGATTTTATTTACAAACCTAAATCTCACTCTCAGACACACCAGACTTTTGAATCAGTCTTTCTGTTACTTCTTTGTTTGCTGACTTATGAGAGAACCTGTCAGCTGCTAAAGATGCTGCAATCTGGATAAAATGCAAGTGGTGCAAACATTTGTGCACCAACATGACTCCCTCATGGGAGAAATCAGAAACATCTTTGTAATGGAGCAAAATCAAATACTCTTGGTGCCTGTACATTTTTCTGTGAGTCGAATGTAGTATTTTCTACTGAATTTTCCTTATTATACCTTATTTCATGCAGCATCACATGTATGCTGGAATGTTGGAGGTAGATTAAAGATCTTGGCATGCTCAGGGTTACTTTCCATTGCATTCCTTCTACAGTGAATGAAAGAATGAGAAACTTTTGGTGAGCTGTTTTTTAATTGATATCACACATTCTCTCGGTGCCTTGTGCATTTTGTTAATAGAAGAGTGTGTACAATCTATAGTTTGAATCCTGTTCTCAGCCAGAAAATCACGGCATTCATTTTGTCTTTACTGGGATTCTCTACATTTTCCATGGATGCATACTCCAGCGTCTGTGCATTTGGAGCTGACACCAAGCATTCTCTCCTAGTGTGAATTATTCTGCCTCTGAGAGTCACTGCACTGTCGTGGTGTAACATTAGTGCTTACAGTACCTGGAAACAGATGGGTGGCACAAACAGGCTGTCATGAACCTCGGGTTTCAACACAGTTTTCACTGAAGCGTTTCTATCTTCCCCCAGATGTAAACGAATGTGTGACAAATACACACAGGTGTAACCTCCACGCAGAGTGCCTCAACACCGAAGGGTCCTTCCAGTGCAAATGTAAACAGGGCTACCAAGGAAGTGGATTTGATTGCGCTGGTGAGTACCACTGGATGTCAAGAATAGTGCTGTCATGTTTTTCTCCAATAATTGGTCATGACAAGGCATGTTCTCAGAAAAGTCATGCTGAAAAGTGCTGCCATACCAACCAAGCAAGACCTCTCCACAAAATAATATAGTAAGTGTATGACTCATAGCATAGTTAATATAGTTAATACAGTTAATACAGTTAATACAGTTAATACAGGTATCACTTGTTCAAATTAATTTTGCCTGTAAGTCTCCAAGTCTCATAATACCGCTAGGAATTGCAAGTAGAACAGAGAAGTGAATTTGTCTTGAAGAAACGGAGAAAATTGTTTAAAAAATCTACTGTGAATTGTCCATGTATTCCCAAGGTTAGCCCCTTGGAGGGCTGTGTTTTCCCTCCCAGAAGAGTTTCAGTATAACTTAGCAAAAAGTGAGAAAAGGGAGGAAATCCATGACTTCTGTGTTAAGCTGTTTTCACTTAAAATTTTGCCTTTGTTTGTCTATTGAATATGGAAGACCTCCTATAAAGATGTCATTTCCCACTTTAACTGAATATGACCTTCCAAGAAGAAAGAAAGAAAGGCTGTTCTTGTCTTTATACTTTAAATGACCCTTTTAATTTATACCTTTATTAAACCTGGCAGATGTTTTTCCTGCAACATCATTAAAGATGTTTTCCTCAAGAGGACACGACTCCTGTTCAAACATTTAAAAAGTTTTTGTCTATAGCAGATGAAGTCTACATGATACATAAATCTTTTCAAGTAATCCTTGATCAGATATGTATTATGATTACACTTCATGGTCACAGATGTTCTCTGAGTCCCTCTATTATTCATATTCCTACTCCTATTATGATAGCAATTGAAACTTAAAATAGACATTGATAAATTAATATTTTCACAGAGTATTTTGAGTTGCAAGGGACCCACTAGTCCAACTCCTGGCCCTACACAGGAGAGCAGCATTTTGTTAAGTTTTGACTTCCAGTAAAAAAATGGTGACTTTTGACAGGCAAAAATAAACACGCAAAAATCTGACTGTTACTGAAATGTTGATATGGACATAGATTACCACAGCAGAGCTGTTTAGAACATTCTTCTGCTCAAATTCAGTGTTATGAGCCAGTTTCCTTGCTAGACAGCATCCCTTGTGATATGTCACTGCAGCTCACTGAAATGGAAGGATGCATTTGACTGGATATCAAAGCAAACTGACATGACACATCCTGATATGGTTTTGTTAAAACAAAATGTACCACAGGTGAAATGTTAAACAAATACATCTGATCAAAATAGTCTGGGGTTTTTTGTTCATTTATTTGGCTTTTTCTTTTTAATGAGAAGGTAAAAATTTCCAGAGAAATTTTCTTTTTGACTAACTCTATGTATAAAATATTCTTTCATCAAGCAGAAACAATTCAACAAGAATGATTGCTTAAATATGATAAAATAACAGAAATACTTTCATTTGTGGAGAGACATTTTTTGAATTCTAGCCCTGTAAAAAAATTGGTTCTGAAGTCAGATGATTCCTGTCTTCTCACTTGTGTTTCTCTTACATAGTTTGCCCTCTGTCTACTTCCTCATGCCATATTTCCAGTTACCAAAGTCCATTTGTTGTTTAGCAGAGGAAGGATCCATGCCATTCATAAACTTAATGGAATACACTAAGTGGAAAAGAGATTTAGTACAAGAGAGGATAGAGGAATAATGTACAGTAATGAGAGCAATCAGAGCCATAGGCAGAAGGTCAAAAGGTGAGGGTCCAGCTAGAAAGATGTAAACAACAATTGAGGAAGATTAAAATACAATCAGTGGTAGGTGAACCCTGAAATGCAGTGTTGCTAAATAGAGACTGGTTTCTCTGGTGGTAATTCCCCCACAAATATCTTTTTTTAAAGGACTCTTATAGGTCTGAATGTTTCAATAGTTGATTTTTGCTGCAACCCTCAAGAACATCTGACCAGTGTAACTGATGGGGGCAGGATGTGTCTTGCTATTGGGGAAAATGTTTTTTCAAGCAGTGACACAAACAATTGGATGTACCAGCCTACAGTGGAACACTGTGTTCTCCACGTCATATGGCGGTTGTGGAAAAGCTTTGGCTTTACTGCAGCCAAAAGACATTTTGCTATTGGGTTTAATGGGATGAGGACAACATCTTGGGAATTTAGGGGCTGAAGGCTGTGGCTTCACACTTCTTTTGGCGACAATGGCTACAGTTCCTGTGGCCCATTCCAGCTCCCAACAGATGGGCCTGGGCTTGTGCTGCAACTGAACAAAAAGCTTCTTAAATAAGTCTCCAGTACGCCACATAATTATTCCCACAGAGCTGGAATCCTGTTTTCATAGGGAAGCATTAGTTCTTTATAGCAATTGTCTCTAGTACAAAAAAAAAAAAAAAAAA